>STHB01000004.1:5886795-5913500 GCA_018908115.1 Anopheles rivulorum
CGGGCAGTACTTTACATCGTACTACGTCTAAACACCGGGTGAACACAGTTCCAAGTGCGCTGCCTGATGTGCGGTTCGTTTGGTGTAGGGGCAAGGAGAGTAAGAGAGAGAGAGAGAGAAAGAGAGAGAGAGAGAGAGAGAGAGAGAGAGAAAAAGAAACGGGGCTAGTGGGGCCAGATGAAGGTTTTGTGCTGGGAATCGAAGGAAAACAATGATTTTACTAACATCCCACGTGCTGTTGTTCCGAACAGCTTCATTTTGTTTTATTTTTACTCCCTCGCCACGTTGTTGCTGGTTAGTAGAACGCGTCATTCACGGCATTATGAGTCAGTGATGAGCTGAAAAGATAAAGGTGGGTTCGGATGGTGGTGGGTTGCGTTAGGCGTTGAAAATGACGATGAATTATGATCTCATCAGATGAACATCATCGAGCAGCATCCTCCGTTTGACGGATTGTGATGTTATAAAAAATGTGGCGCAAAATTTCTCACAATTACTGGTACGGTGTTATGTTATTTCAGGGAAATGGAATTTTCCTACCATCCTCCAGAGTGTGCCAGAGTTGCAAAGAGAGTAGTATGAAATTAATTAAAAGTATGACAAGTGCGTGACAATTTTACTTAAGATTTACAAAAATCAAGATTTATTTAGACTTCCTTTACTTTACTATTTTTTTTTAAGATTTGCAAAAATCAAGATTTATTTAGACTTCCTTTAATTTATTTTTTTTGCAATTTTTTGTCCCGAAAAAAAATGCAACTAGCAGCAAAAATTGTTTTGCATTGCGAGTGTGGGTGTGCTTAATCACATCGAAAGTCTTTTATGGAACGAGTCGGTTCCGAGCTATCGGGCCCTAAACTCCGGATATCCAAAGTTCCGAAGAGGAGTCAACGTTGCGACATGCGACCAACTTTTTAGCTCGTTGATATACAATCACACAACCGTCAGTGCTGTCAGTTGCAGAATGAAATAAACTTTCTGTGTTTCCCTCACAGCAGCAGCAAGCATTTCTGTTTTTTTTACGACACTTTTCATTCCGACACTTGCGCTAACGTGCAAGTTTGTGTCGTTTTGTTCGTGTACTTTTCGCATGGCAATAAAATAAAAAACAACACAGAAATGTTTCTTCCATTTCTGACCGCTTTTAGTCATTACTATTCCGGTTCTAGATAAGCTTAGCTTTAAAACAGTTTCTCTTAAAACATTTAAAACATTTATTTTATTATTAGAATTCTACGAACGATTGAAAACTTTTCCTGTAAACAACATTTGCACATTTACGAACAGATGCAAATTGATAGTTTTTATTTAATTTGTCGATTCGCGCGCGCGTTTGAAAAGATGCTGGGAGACATGGAACGCGCTCGCTGCTATGATACTGCGTCGTTGCTGGCATCGTTCGCATTCCTGACAATGAGAAATAATGTTTGTGCAGGTGCAAAAACAACACCTCACTGTAGTGTACAAATGATTAAAATTCACCGATACCCAACTGCTCCAATTTGTATATCAATCGATACCGCTGGGTATAATTTAATACCAATCGATACCGTATTCCCATATACATATGCGACAAACATTTGTTCTTTGTCTGGAAAATGAGTAATGAAAATTGAAAAAAAAGAGAAACAAAATTATTTCCGCTTAATAAATATTCGTACCAAACGTTAACGCTTTTTTGTTTTAATTTTTAAAGTAAAAATGGCTGCAAAAAGGACGAATCTTGGTAAACCTTTATAATCTTATCGCTGCGATATGTTTGTGATGGGCACAGCATCAACAAACTCTATCAGCTTCTGTTTGGGTTTGTTTGTGTTTTTTCTTCTTCTTTCTTTTCTTTACATTTGACATTAGAAATCTTATCAGTGCAACAGTTTGGTAATGATTACCGTCTGTCAAATACAACAAGTTGATTGTTGGCTTTAGTTACATGACAGGAAGAATAATTACCCCGTGTCAACCGAAGAAAGAAAGAAAGAGAGAGAGAGAGAGAGAGAGAGAGAGAGAGTTGGGTTCAATATAAAGCGTGGTCAATTTCAAAATTCAAACCGGTTTTCAAATCATAAAAGGGTTGATAATAGTGTTAAAATAGTACCTTTGATTGTTTTTTTTTCACATCTCCATTAGTACATGTTCATTATTTTGTTACTTTTGCTGAGTTTCTATTAAATATTTTAATTCAGTTAGGATTGAACTTAAAAGGTTTTTATTTGAATTAATATACATGAAATAAAGAATCTAACAAGAATTTACCTAAAAACTGAATACTCTTGTTTAGGTATTTAGCAAGCTTCAGAATTTTAATGTCCAATTTCGAAATTTTTAGCTTTCCTAAACCTTTTATGATATTATTATTATATATTATAGTATTATATTATTAAAGTTAAGGCATTTTACGTCATTGCACATTTGGGGTTTTAATGACTTTTTAACTATAAATATATTGCCTTGCAGTATACGAACTCTACCCAGTTCGACTTTTCTGTTAAAAAAGTTGCCAACCCCTGACGTTTGCAGCCTTAATGACCAACAATGTTTTAAATAATAACTGCATCATAAATGGGCAAATGGCCTTGAGGCGGCTCTGGTGAAATTTGGTTCTTTTCTTACCGTAACACCATGCTCGGTTCGCCAAACTATAGCCAACCCGGCACACGCGTTTGTGCTACATTGTGCGTTGTGTGAACTACCGCACGAACTAACCAACTTGACGGTAGTCATTATATTGAAATGGCAGCGCATGTGGCGACACACCGTAGGAACTGCCCCAGTCCGGCTGTTCCATACAACACCAAACAGCGAGAAGGAAGGTACGATTAGTACGGTCCGAAACGAGTTCAACTCGTACGGTGTGTGGCAGCCGGCAATGTGTTTGCGCACCGATTTTGCAGTTGCATTCGTCGGTCACCGCATGGCAAAGGAGCAGTAGCAGCAGCTGCAATTAACGTCCGTGTCTATCTCAATCAGTCGATCGCAATGCAACAGAAATTAACCTCAACTAAATCCACACTGGGTCGCACACACACACACACACACACACACACACACACACACACACACACACAGAGCGAGTAAAATCGCGATTTGCTGTGACCGGGCACCGGCGGCATAAAGAGCACTGTTGCCCTCCACTCCCTGGTTGTAGCTCAGGCTGTTTTTTCCCCCCCGATTTTCCACCAACGATTTTCCGGCCGCTGACACCCACCACCACCACGGCTAACGAGTTGGACTTTACGCAATGATATTTCTTAACTCGACCGTAACGCACCCTTGGCGGGGTGTTGGGTGTTGGACATTTGCCAAGTCCGATCACAAAGTGAGCTCACTTAAATGAAACAACATCAAAAAAAAAATAAATAAATAAACCACCGCCACAACACATTGATTGGAGACCATTCGAGGTGATCCCCCGCTGGCTTGTAGCTTTTGTGGGATTTTTGGGGTTTGCGCAGTGAGCTGTATGGTGGGAATGGATTTGGTGGCTGCCTGATCAGCACTTTCGATTGTACCGCGTACTGCCGACTCGAGGTAAGAAAAGCGTCCACCGGCTAATAGCCCACACCCACGGACGCGGGTTTTGCCAGACACACGCGTGTTGCGTTTGAATTTCGCTGTTTTTTTTTTTTTTGGTGAATTTTGGCTGTCCGACCTCGGCGAAAGGTGCAGCTTGCGCCACCAAGCAACCACGCACGGGGCAAAGGCAGTTGTGCGTTTTGTGTGAAAATCTGCGAGAAATGGTGGAAAATGCGAATGCACAACGAACGGACGAGGATCACTGGCAAGGTTGGAGTGATTGTACAATATCAGATCGCGGTGTGCGAGCTGCCCATCAAGAGCAAACATGCATGAACCGGGTGAATGTTGTGAGGTTATGTGGTCCATGTTTCTTCTTTACTTCCAAACCTAATTATATAAATTGATTTTCTTTCAATAAAATTTCATAATTTTACTCCTAAGAATTCTTAATTTCATACTTAAAAATACAAAACAAAATAGTATTTATAGTGAAACAAAAGTAATTTTAAGTGAAGAATAAGAATATAGCTTAAAACCGGAAACGACCGCGATGAGAAAAGTGCCACTTCAGCCGGATCGCTATGATCGATTGTTTTATGTGGGTATCATCATTAATTCCAGGAACTATTATCACTTGAAGCAAATATTACTTAATCATTATACACCTCTCTAACAATGGCTATTTGTTACGACATTCTATAGTTTCAAATAGAATAAAACACTGTTAATAGATGGGGATAAATGGAGTTTAATAATAATGTGAATGGATGAATTTCGTAATCTCCGTTCTCAAACGACGTCGAAGTAGCAAAATCAAAACATCTTATGTATGAAAATTTACAAATATTTTAATCAAATTTTATATTTTTTATTAATAATTATTCACCTTTAAACGTTGTTTGAATGATTTTATTCCGAGAAGTTTTAGAAGTTGTAGATTGACCCGGCGTAGTAGGTCGTGCTAGTGGTAATTATGATTGATGATTATAAATATTTCACTGTCGAAAATACGCTAAAGGATAAAGGGAACTGTCAACCTTTATCCTATCAATGCTTTACTACCGATAGTATGAGATTTAATGTGAAAACATTCGGGAGATTAAGGCAAACTGAGCCAATATAATTGAACAAAATCTTCGGAAGGAATCTTGCCGTCATAATGATACGACTGACAGCATGTCTGTTAGCAAAATAATGCAAAATACATTAGTGCGCTATCATCGGTTCACACCGGTAAAAAGCAATATGGTATTTATGCGACTGGTTGGGAAATGTTGGGAAAACAGGCAGAACATGGGGAACGAAACGCTACCACTAAACATGGAAAAGCGCATTTTGGTCGGCGTCCAAATGAAACAGGAACAGTAAATTAGCGTTCTTCGCTTATCAGCAGATTGACAAACAATGCGTCGTCGTTCAAGCCTCTCGGCCGTGCACGTGCTAATCGGTTGGCTGTTGATTATGTGTTTGCCGGCCAAATGCATGCCATACCGGCGCGCGAGAGATAGAGAGAGACAGTTTCAATGCGAAAACACGTTTTGCTACGAGTCACGTTTTTGATGATGTTTTTCTCTCCCTTCTTTTCTTTAATTAAGCTAATCGCAAAAAAAAAGATTAACAAATTCTGAATGCATTTACAACTGTTGCTTGCTACTTTTTTTCCCCCATAAAAATACAAAAAAATATAATTAAACAATCAAATATATTTTGGACTAATCGTAATAATTATAGCATAGTTGCGGAATAGTTTTTGGATTATCTCCATTGCGAATATTTTGCTTTGCATATTTTGGTTGTAATTAATCATTGATTGTGAGAGCAGCACAGAGTTCTGACCACCGTACAAAAGTCTACCCAATTATGTGCGGCAGATGGACCGGTATCGTAGTGCTTCAGTCGAGTTTCGTATCGATCCGTCCGAACTGAAGTTCACTTTATCATGCAAACGACCGGGCACGAACGCCATTCGGAACTATATCCATGTGGGCACGGTCTGGACAATATCCGGCTGCCAAATTGACACAAGAAAGCAAGACACCAACGACAAAAAAAAAAGAAGCTAGTGATGATTTCAATGAATTATTGAGAAAATCGCAAATTGATCAATCTTGCCCGCTTGCCACAGCGTGCGATGGGAAATGTTTTTACCCCTTTTTGTTTTTTTTGCATAATTTTCCCATCGAATACCACCACATCCATCAAACACCATTGCACTCACGTCGGGCGAATATTCGGTCCGGTCACTCGTTTGATTACTGCCAAAAAGGTTCCATTTCCCTGCTTCGGCGCCATTTGAGGTCCGGTTTTGCTTTTAGTTTTCACGCTACCTTGTGTTTTTTTTTTGCATCTTTTGCGATTTTTATGTGCAATTTATGTCTAAATCGGAATCAATTTCTCACCGAATGAAATTTATTTATGCAAAACAATTTGCACTGGCCGTTGATCCGTCTCTTCGGCGTTGGGCTTCTTCATTTTGGATCTTTTTTTCCGCCCCACGCCCGTTGAAGCAATCGCCGGATCCGGATCCACGTTTCTCATCGAAAGCGATTGAATGTGTGAATGCTTGCCGGCCACGGCATGACCGGAACTAATACAGGCAAGCGTGTTGCGATAGTAAATTCAAAATGGAATCCCTCTGCGTATCCCGCCCCGGAATGGGGTGGACAGAAGAGGGGTGAAAGGGTTCCCTTTCGGTGGGGTGGCTACAAGCTACGGTTAAGTGCTGCAGTCAACGCTGTCTACCCGGTGGTACATCACGGCACATCAGTAACCACACCAATAGAGACTAGACGCTGTGGTCAACGGTCAGCAAATGACCAACACCACCGCACAAATGGAAACTCCCGAATGTGCGGATGATCGATTGAGGGGTGGCAATGTTGCATCTCATTCCGGCCGATAATATCCGGCCGGTAAACTGTTTGTTTTTGGCAGAGTGACCAAGTTGTTCTTTTAAACGCTTTTGCCATGTACTATTGTCCGCAAGAGGAAGGTGATGATGAAGGGAGGAGGATTGCAATTTTCCTATGCACGATCCTTTTCCTTTCCTATTATCTTTCTCTCTCTCTCTCTCTCTCTCTCTCTCTCTCTCTCTCTCTCTCTCTCTCTCTCTCTCTCTCTCTCTCTCTCACTCTCGACCTTGCAGCATCGGTATCGTATTTTGAAGCATCGAAACAACACAAAAAAACAATCTTTGAAAATCGATCGAAAATGATGTGTGTGTGTGTGTGTTCCGAATCGATTGAAGTGAAAGTTTTGCATTTCGCTTCGCTGGCGCGTTTTCCACTGCCAGCGCCGCCGGTACACATAACGTGCAACAGCATGCACGTTGTTTTGTAGTTGTGCTTTGCTGTTGTGTGTGCAATTTTTCCACCCACTCGATTGCAAGCTTTTTTGATGCTCAGCCAACCCCCGGCCCCGTAAACGCACTGCATATCTTCGTTTTTGTTTCACTTTTGCTGTGTTTTTCTTTCCCCCCCCCCCCCCCCCAAGTGTTTGCTGCACTTGATCTTTTTTATCTTATGTTGCCCCATGAGTGTGTATTCGATTTTCACTCATGTTCGGTTCACTTTTACTAGCTGCGCGCCACTTTTCCTCTCTCGCGCCACTTTCGTACCGGCATGGTATGGCAGTCACAGTTTCCATGTTTTCCACCTTTTGCTGTTCATTTTCCGTTCCAACTCTTCCAGCGCATCCTAACACGATCTGTCGGTATGTGTGATGCGTAATTGTAGTTCAGTTCGTTGTTTTTTCCTTATGCTTTAACGCATTTCACGGGGTGTATGGGTCCCTCCCTCCCCCCCAATAAGCCGTCCAGGGTCTAAGCTAAGCACTGGCTTAGTTTATCTTTCTCCCTTGACTGCTCATGCTCCACGAGGTATCGCACAAGTGGCAGGTGGGCGGGCGTCATTTTACATTTGTTTCCGTAAATCATCGTTCGCTTGTACACGTTGTTATGGTTCTGAAATCATTTGTTCCACTTGTTCCGGTACGGAGTTGTGATTAGCTCTCTAAACATTCAACACCTTTGCTGGCCATGTGCGGAACCTGCTCTGGAACCGCTGACATGGTTCTAGCCGCGTTTACATTCGTTACGGTTTCAAATCTGGCAACGCGTAGCGAAATTCATTGCTCTTGAAGTAAGGCAATGGCCGTGACTAATTAGGAAGGTTTTTGAATAATGCACGATGTGGCAATATTTTGTTGGAACCCGCTCCGTGTTTATCGTTTTTCTTCTCAAAACTATATTACCAACCAACCAAGTCATAACACACACACACACAAAAAGTTGTTTATGTACCGAGCACAGTAATGGCAAATCAAAGATTCAAGGAATTGAATTACCCGGACATGTTGGATTTCATGATGGGATGGCATCAATAGCAAAACAAATTGCCGTTCATTATACCATCGCTCTATTTTGCCTTCTTAACTGTCTTCTCCTCGACGCGCTTGCTCTGGTAACAGGAAAATTGTCGCTTCCGCTTCCGGTGTCGCGGGTCACTTATCTCTGTACACACTTCATACCATTTATCGTCCTGCCTCCGTTGCGGTTATTATCGATCATACCGGACCGTGGATCGTATCACCAATCAACTCGATCTTATGTGTCATCTTGCTTCTTTCTCTCATCTTTCTCTCTCTCTCTCTTGTCCCATTACAGCAATGTAACGGTGCGGATCTAGTGATAGAAATTCCGGGCAACCAGGGGTTGGATGATTCGTTTTACCGGCTTGACTACTACCCACCGATCGGCAATCCAGCCTCGAACGCGACGATACCGTCGCGGGACGTGGGCGACGAGATACAGTTCACGAACGGGCTGCCCGGCACGCGCTACAACTTCTGGCTCTACTACACCAACTCCACACACAAGGACTGGCTGACGTGGACGGTATCGATCACGACCGCACCGGATCCACCGGCCAACCTGACCGTGATACCGCGCAGCGGCAAGAATGTCATCATCAACTGGAGCCCCCCAGCTCAGGGCAACTATTCGTCGTTCAAGCTGAAGATCCTGGGTCTGTCGGATAACTTCGCCACCAACCAGACGGTCGCGATCGAGGACAATCAGTTCCAGTATATGNTTGGATTTCATGATGGGATGGCATCAATAGGAAAACAAATTGCCGTTCATTATACCATCGCTCTATTTTGCCTTCTTATCTATTTTGCCGACGCGCTTGCTCTGGTAACAGGAAAATTGTCGCTTCCGCTTCCGGTGTCGCGGGTCACTTATCTCTGTACACACTTCATACCATTTATCGTCCTGCCTCCGTTGCGGTTATTATCGATCATACCGGACCGTGGATCGTATCACCAATCAACTCGATCTTATGTGTCATCTTGCTTCTTTCTCTCATCTTTTTCTCTTTCTCTGTTTCTCTCTCTCTTGTTCCATTACAGCAATGTAACGGTGCGGATCTAGTGATAGAAATTCCGGGCAACCAGGGGTTGGATGATTCGTTTTACCGGCTTGACTACTACCCACCGATCGGCAATCCAGCCTCGAACGCGACGATACCGTCGCGGGACGTGGGCGACGAGATACAGTTCACGAACGGGCTGCCCGGCACGCGCTACAACTTCTGGCTCTACTACACCAACTCCACACACAAGGACTGGCTGACGTGGACGGTATCGATCACGACCGCACCGGATCCACCGGCCAACCTGACCGTGATACCGCGCAGCGGCAAGAATGTCATCATCAACTGGAGCCCCCCAGCTCAGGGCAACTATTCGTCGTTCAAGCTGAAGATCCTGGGTCTGTCGGATAACTTCGCCACCAACCAGACGGTCGCGATCGAGGACAATCAGTTCCAGTATATGGTGCGGGACCTGACGCCCGGTGCCACGTACCAGGTCCAGGCCTACACGCTGTACGATGGCAAAGAATCGGTGGCGTACACGAGCCGCAACTTCACCACAAGTAAGTGATTGTTTTGAGTAGCTCTGGTTCACATGGACACTAGAGTTTGTGTGTGAGTGCTTTAATGTTTGCGGTTCCGGTGTACTGTACTAACCGATGGAGCTGTGGCTCTTCCTAGGAAGGAATGTAACGAACACGGTTTTAGCTGCCGCTCATAAAACCACCACTCATTTCATTACAGTAAGCTTCTTAGGCGATGGCACTGCTGAAGATCGGCAATGATTCATACGCAAACCCACTAACAAAACAGGTCGCAATGAACGGGTCGCTATCGGTAAAAGGGTGCCTATTTGGAAGGGGGAGTTTGGGATGTTCGTTTTTTGTTGTTTTTGCGTATACTTTCAAGGTGAACCGGTGTGCGTGTGTAGCCGTTTCTGGGACCCGTTGTATAGACATAGTCAAGTCCGCGAGGTGTGCGCGAGAGAGGTGACAACTGACAATGTGATCCAGGGTCGACACCGATCAACACACGCGCAGCACTGTTCAACCATGTTTCGACCCAACCAACAGCCACGATCGTCTCCGATCGCGCTAAACGGATGTTTTCAATTGAATAGCCACCATATAGCAATGATGGGTTATATGCTGTTTTGTTTCCTACCCTGCTGCGAACATGTGGCACCACATTAACTGGATAACGCTTAACAAATTCACTTTGCTCACCATAATCTTTCTATGTTTTGTTTCCTTCTCATATTCCGGGGGACTTTCCTTTCCTTTTCTCGCTCGCTGCTTACCGATCGCCGGCATTACACGCTAACCAAACTAACTAACCCCTTGCTTCGCCGGATGATGTCCACAAAAACGCGTCGCGGATGACGTCGACACGATGATGATGCTGATGCTGTCGGTGTTGGTGATGCGCCCCCTGCGGGACGCGTTCGCTTTGGGTCGGGTTGCAATTTGTCAAACTGCTCACGTACACGTTAACGCGAACGTTTGCCAACAACGCACACGCAAATACGAATCGGCTGGTAAATGTTTGCGAAAACTATGTACAACACCAACAACAACAAACCACTGCTGCGCGGAACTGTCCTCGGCTGAACGAATTTCCTGGTGGACGCTCTTGAATATAAAAAAAAACACGCATAACTCTCCCCTTCCATCACTCTGTTGGTCTGTTGGGCTGTAAAACGCATTCCGGTATGGAATGTCCGCCAACGAACCAACCAACACACACACACACACACACGGAACGATGATCGTGGTTCACCTGAATGTCACTAACCCAATCCGACGACGACGACGACGACTACACCGTTTGGGCAAACCTGGGCAACAACCACGAACGAACGTGCAAAAACATTTAAAAACCAACCTCCCCGCAACATTATCTCCCTTCACACTTCACCATCACTAACCACCACTAACCATTGTGACGACGGTGACAATAATAATGGTGCTTGGGTGGTATACACGCACAGAGCGCTATCGGCACAAAGATCTGCTGGACATTAAGATTCTGCGAGGTAATTCTTACGCCCTTCCTCCCTTGTCTGTGAGCATGGTGGCCCACTTTGAGGCACATCTTTCTTGAACCTTTCCTTTTACCTTTTTCTTTTCTAAGTTCAACCTTTTTGTTATGCATACCGCGAAGATTTAAGCAAATGGGCATCATGAAACATTCCCGGCGGGGTCCATGTACATGCCGGACATTGGATAGGATTTTAAGAATAGAAGTAAATCTGTAATAAATTATTATGCAAATTAGCTTTTTGAGGACAGAGACACGGAACAGACAGTAATTTTCATTTAATTATGGAATGTCCGCGTTTGGAGACTGTTGTCAGTATTAGGGTGGTCTTAACCGCATAGCTTTAACGTAGCAGTAAGTTAAGTAAAGTAAAACATTGGATATGGTTATTTAGTCAAATTGTTCTTAACTCTAAATAGTAAAAGTACGTTTTAAGTTCCTTTTTCCACCAATCCATGCAAGAGTCACTAATCACTATCAATCAATAGGAGTCGTGCGAATACGTAACAAAGTTTGTAAATTATAGCATGTAGTACTAAACCTTCGGTGGGTTTGGATATAGTCACTTGGCATGGTATTAACACTGCGAAACATTGATATTCATTTGCAACTTTTATTAACACGTTTTTTCTCCCTGTTCTCCCTGACGCGTCCGGTCCGGCACAGAGCCTAATACACCGGGCAAGTTTATCGTGTGGTTCCGTAATGAAACAACGCTGCTGGTACTATGGCAACCGCCCTATCCGGCCGGAATATACACCCACTACAAGGTATCGATCGAACCACCGGATGCGCTCGGCAGCGTGCTGTACGTGCAGAAGGAAGGCGAACCGCCCGGTCCGGCACAGGCTGCGTTCAAAGGACTCGTCCCGGGCAGAGCCTACAACATATCCGTGCAAACAATGTCGGAAGATGAAATATCGCTACCGACCACGGCACAGTACCGGACCGTCCCGCTCCGTCCGATGAACGTAACGTTCGACAAAAAGTCCATCACAGAAAACTCGTTCAAAGTGATGTGGGAAGCGCCAAAGGGCACGAGCGAGTTCGACAAATATCAGGTCTCGCTGTCCACGTCCCGGCGCCAGCAGGCCGTGCTGCGCAATGACAATGAAAATATGGCTTGGCTAGAGTTCAAGGAAAATCTCGACCCGGGCAAAACGTACCAGGTGGTGGTGAAGACCGTGTCGGGCAAGGTGACATCCTGGCCAGCGAGTGGTGACGTGACGCTGAAACCGCTCCCCGTGAAGCAATTGCTCTCGGCCACCGACAGCAAAACGGGCGTTATTACCATCTCCTGGAAGCCGGACGAGCTGAGCACACAGGACGAGTATCGCATTAGCTATCACGAGCTGGAAACGAATAATGGCGATTCGAGCACGATGAGCACCAATCAAACCTCGTTTGCGCTGGAAACGCTGCTTCCGGGGCGGAACTATTCCGTCACCGTGCAGGCACTGTCGCGCAAGATGGAATCGAACGAAACGGTGATCTTCGTCGTTACGCGACCCTCGTCACCCATCATCGAGGATCTGAAGTCGATCCGCGAAGGGTTAAACATTAGCTGGAAGAGTGACGTGAACTCGAAGCAGGACAAGTACGAGGTGACCTATACGCGGAACGATACGAACGATGGCAAGACGGTGCTGACCACGGAGAGTCGGCTAGTGTTTACGAATCTGTATCCGGGCGCCGGCTATGAGGTGAAGGTGTTTGCTGTCAGCCATGGACTGCGCAGTGAACCACATTCCTACTTCCAGGCTGTTTGTAAGTATAGCGCGATGTTCACGTGCGCAAAATTAGTGATGAGTTCTGAAAAATTCTAACGAAAACATATAATTTTGTTATTTTCTGTCAGATCCAAACCCACCGAGAAATATGACGATCGAGAAGGTAACGAGCAATTCGGTGCTCGTGCATTGGAAACCACCGGAGCGTTCGGAATTCACCGAGTACTCAATACGGTACCGTACGGAAAGTGAGAAGCAATGGATACGGTTACCATCAGTGAAAGCTACCGAAGCGGACGTTACCGATATGACGCCGGGTGAGAAGTACACCATTCAGGTGAATACCGTCAGCTACGGTGTGGAAAGTCCCAATCCGCAGCAGGTTAATCAAACGGTACGACCGAACCCCGTGTCCAACATTGCTCCGCTGGTAGACTCCAACAATATTACGCTGGAGTTCCCACGGCCGGAAGGACGCGTTGAAACGTACATCATACATTGGTGGCCAACGGAGCAGCCGGAGCAAGTGTCGATGAAGAACTTCACTGAAACAAGCACAAGTAAGACTTCGAACTGAACTGGATTGGAGTTTTTATCTCGATTTTATTGATTAAATGTACCATTATTTCCCGTTGCAGTACTACCGTATCCTGGTGCTCTGAGTGACGATGAGAAAGTTGTGGAGGAACCTCCACTAGTGCGACTGCTTATTGGAGATCTGATGTCTGGCGTGATGTACAACTTCAAAATCCAAACCATATCGTACGGCTTGACAAGTGATCTCACTAAGTTGCAGACGCGAACGATGCCACTGATCCAATCGGAAGTGGTGATCGTAAACAATATGCACACCCGTGATACGGTCACACTTAGCTACACACCCACGCCGCAGCAGTCGTCAAAGTTCGATCTGTATCGCTTCTCGCTGGGTGATCCGAGCATTCCAGACAAGGAAAAGTTAGCGAACGACACGGACCGGAAGGTAACGTTCACCGGACTCACACCAGGTCGGCTGTATAACATCACCGTGTGGACCGTGAGTGGAAAGGTGTCGAGTCAACCGATCCAGCGACAGGACCGTATGTTCCCGGATCCCATTACGATGCTGGAGGCAACTAGCATCAACGATACCTGGATTGCGCTGAAATGGGACATTCCGAAGGGAGAGTACACGTCGTTCGAGGTTCAGTATCTGATGAACGATTCCCACTACGTGCAGAACTACACGGTCAACAATCACATCACCATAACCGATCTAAAGCCGCACCGTAACTACACTATTACGGTGGTAGTCCGCTCTGGGACGGAGTCAAGTGTGCTGCGCGTGAGTCTCCCCATTTCGGCAAACTTCCAAACCAAGGAAGCACTACCGGGCAGGATGGATAAATTCGCACCGATTGACATACAACCGAGTGAAATTACCTTCGAGTGGTCGTTACCACCAAACGAACAAAATGGTATAATACGTCAGTTTACCATCACGTACGGATTGGACGGTTCGCAGCACACGCAGGTTAAGGACTTCCGGCCGAATGAGCTGCGCGGTTCGATCAAGGGACTGCAGCCCGGCAAATCATACGTGTTCCGCATTCAGGCAAAAACGGCCATCGGGTACGGGCCGGAGCACATCTGGAAGCAGAAGATGCCAATTCTAGCACCACCAAAACCGGAAACCCAAGTCGTGCCGACGGAAGTCGGCAGCAGTGCCACAACGATTGAAATACGCTTCCGCAAGCATTATTTCAGCGACCAGAACGGGGTGGTGACCACGTACACGATAATAATTGCGGAAGATGATTCGAAGAATGCGTCCGGGCTGGAGATGCCGAGCTGGCGCGATGTCCAATCGTACAGTGTGTGGCCACCGTATCAGGTGATCGAACCGTACTATCCGTTCAAGAACAGCTCGGTCGAAGATTTCACTATCGGCACGGAGAACTGCGATGCGAAGAAGACGGGATACTGCAATGGGCCGCTGAAATCTGGCACCACGTACAAGGTGAAGGTGCGTGCATTTACCGCACCGGATAAGTTCACCGATACGGCCTATAGTTATTCCATCCGCACAGGTAAGTTGTCGAGATCGTGAGCAATTTTCTTCAATGATTCCTCTGGTTATTTTGCGGGTTATTTGATTTCTCCTATCATGGAACACTTATCAATAAATATCTTTTTTCACCCTTGCGCTGGAAACTAAAACAGCCCTTCTTTCGGTGGATGGTAAGATTTATCTCACTCTATTTTGCATTCGACAGCCCGTTTTGTGTGCTGCATGTTTTGATGTGTTTATGCGCTGGAATGTATCTCGTTTCAATTTGATGCATGTGTTTAGTATCACAAATTTGCCTGTGCAATCATCTTGTGCTATATAATCGTCGTTTAAAGCCTGAAATATTTGCATTTATATTTTGTTTCTTCGATTTTATACTTTATAGTTATTGTTTATCAACATAAAGTTTTCATTTAAACAAATTAAAAAATCGGATTTTCTTCATGTTACTTACGTTATTACTTCATGTTTTGCGTTTTAGGCATAAAATGCCTTGCCTCGCTTTCATTATTAGATTTTCTTGAATATTAGTGTTTGATTTTCTTCGATTTATTCTTTTATATTTGCATGTTAATTTTATTTCTTTTTAATTAATGTGTTCTCATTCATTTATTCATTTATCGTTTTTATTTCGTTAATTGTTGTTTGTTTTAATGTTGCTCGCTATTGCGTTAAAGTCGTGTTGAAAACTGAGATTATTTCTCCGTACAAAACAAATTAATGGGATTGTTTCGTTTTCGTTCTGTACAAACAGCTCAGGACAATACGTCGCTCATCGTTTCCATCACAGTGCCATTGTTGATCATTGCAATGCTCGTTGGTCTGGTGCTGTTCCTTCGTCGACGGCGACACACCGGTCGAAAAACTACCGAACAACGGACCAATGACAATATGTCCCTTCCGGACAGTACCATCGAAACGAGTCGTCCAGTGTTGGTGAAGAATTTTGCCGAACACTATCGCATGATGTCAGCTGATTCCGATTTTAGGTGAGTTGCAGGTGCAGTAAAATCAGGCAAAATCTCTACATGTTTACGTCCCTGCTTACAGATTTAGCGAAGAGTTTGAAGAACTGAAACATGTCGGCCGTGACCAACCGTGCACATTCGCGGATCTGCCGTGCAATAGGCCTAAGAATCGATTTACCAACATTTTACCATATGACCATTCCCGATTTAAGCTACAACCCGTAGACGATGAGGAAGGCTCGGACTATATCAACGCTAACTATGTGCCGGTATGAATACAGGCCACAGCAGATGTGTTTTCGTAATACCCTTTAAATCTCTACTTCGTTTTTATTTTGTGTGCTTCTATTTAGGGTCATAACTCTCCGAGAGAATTTATTGTAACGCAAGGTCCGTTACATTCGACGCGGGACGATTTCTGGCGAATGTGCTGGGAAAGCAATTCGCGTGCAATTGTGATGCTGACGCGCACCTTTGAGAAGGGTCGCGAGAAGTGCGATCACTACTGGCCGCACGATACCGTACCAGTATATTACGGTGATATTAAAGTGACACTACTTAACGACAGCCATTACCCCGACTGGGTTATCACAGAGTTTATGATGACGAGAGTAAGAAACACACGTTTAATAGCGTTTAACCCGATGGATACGCTCATGATTGGTGTGATTGGTTTTTGTTTTCCTTCCTCAGGGTGAGCAACAGCGTATTATACGCCATTTCCACTTCACGACGTGGCCCGACTTTGGTGTGCCAAATCCTCCTCAAACGCTTGCCCGGTTCGTGCGAGCGTTCCGCGAACGTGTCGGGCCCGACCAGCGGCCAATCGTGGTGCACTGCAGTGCCGGTGTCGGTCGATCCGGCACCTTCATCACACTGGACAGAATATTGCAGCAAATACAGGTGTCCGATTACGTTGACATCTTTGGCATCGTCTGGGCAATGCGAAAAGGTACCTGAGTTCACGGTTACGCAAACTTCCGAATCCGGCTGTAATTGAATTCTAATTCGTTTCCTTGTGCTTTGTAGAACGTGTCTGGATGGTACAAACGGAGCAGCAATATATATGTATTCATCAGTGTTTGCTGGTCGTGCTGGAGGGTAAGGAGGGCACGGAGCGTGAAATTCACGACAATCAGGGCTACGAAGGTACGTATTTGTTTGTTCAGAATCACACGATCAATGGGACATTGCGATTAGGCGCGTGGAGCAACGAGCGCTTGCAAAATCGTACAAGACAAAACAAAATCACATTTGTTGTGCTGTTAAAACCCAAGCGATTCCCACTGTGGTTTTGCACGAGACGCAATTTTTTTTGTTTTCCTTCCGCAAACCAAGCGACTGGATTCGCCTTCATACGCGCGTACATGAATCCACTGTAGCACTCATTGTTAATATATCGTCGCCTTACTAAAGATGAACTTCATATAGTAATATTGATGCCAGCTTCGTGTACTTATTTACTTTCACATTTTTACTCAGAGGCCGTTCGTTCAAATTCATCAAGCTTGTGCCGCTTCCTATCGGCTAATAATTTAAAAAGGATTAATTACTCTCTCGCTCTCTCTCTCTCTCGTATGCCACTATAGTTACTAAAACATGAATATCAACTTTTGCTTCCCGGATGGTTTGGTTTAGTAGATTTTCATCGGTTGTTTTCTATTCCGTTTGTTTCATGTGTATTTGGTAATCACTTACTCTATTAAGCAACTAATTGATTAACCTGGACTACTAACCTGCGTAATATGCTTGCATTGATAATGATTTCATGACAAACGTATTTCCAATTTATTCTTACGGATTCTTTTACTTTACCACTACTTCTACTACTACTACTACTACTACTACTACTACTACTATTACTACTTTTATTATAGGAGAGATATACACTCAGAACCTCGACCAAATGTCATTTTTTTAGGTTTTTAAAAGAAAAAGTCATTTTTAATAAGTATGCTGAGTGTTAAACGAAGATAAATGGATTTAAAATTAAAATTGCTTGCTACTAACACTAGTAATGTGTATGAAGAATATCTGGTGAAATTTGCAAAGCAATCAGTAACTTTAGCAACTTCTGTATTTGCTGGTATTATTGTTTTATTTATTTTAACCAGATATTACTGAAATTTTTAGTTTTGAAAAAAAAAATGCAATTTCCTTTTCAAATTTGTTGATTGAATATCTCTCCCTAACTCAGTAAAACATGTTTTGGGTACAGCTTTTGAAAAGACATAACCAAATAAATTATTATTTGTACAACTTTGAACGATTCTAAACAAAATCAAACAATTTCATGTCAATACTTGAATTTTCGATGTTTAATTGCCTGACAATTCAAAATCATTAAAATCATTTTTGTTCCGATTTTTGTGGAAAATTCTTATTTAACACACGAAAAAAAAAACGAATGCTATCGCATGGAAACTGAATGAATCTCACATGTGTGTTTATTTCGTTACTGCCGTTTATGTTATTAGTTTCTTTAAAGTTTACTATTTGATTGCATTGCTCATGCCTACCTCTTCATTCTAGTCTAGTATTATACGCATTCACGGGAGATAGTTTAATGAATGATTTAAAATGCTTTATTTATTATTTCTATTTTCATTTCTCGTCCTCGAATCGACTTCTATCGATCGTCCGTACCGATCCAAACACAAAATCAAAGAAACAACAGATGAAAGTATATTAAACCAAACGATTTACGGTCACCTAAGCGATTCGCAAGTCCGGTTAACCAGTGTTTGAAGCGATCAACCCACTAGTGAGCGTTAGTTGCAAGCAACCAGAGCAGATGAGGCACTATCCCGCACTCGCATCAATCCCGTGGCGCATTAGTGTGCTGCCCGGTGCTGATTGTATGTGGTGTATACTTACTGTACCGTATGGATTGTACGGTTTGACGAACGAACACGTTTTTTTGTTTGTTGTTCCTTAAACTGCGCCGATGGTACGGTGCAATAAAGCATAAAATCAAAACGAAACTCGCGAGCTGTGCTAGGATATTGTTGTTTGCTATTGATATGTTTCTCTTTCTCTATCCCTTCCTTTTCTTCATCTCCAAATATATTCCAACTGTGTAAATTGTGCTTGTTGTATAAAAACAAAACGAAACCAAACAAACTATAATCAATCGTCGCACAAAAAAAAAAACACCTGCAATCTTCGCGTCGTGCACTGGAACGAATTTGTTGTTTTCTTTTATACTCACACGCGTGCGGACTCGCTATTTAATCATGGGCTTTCGATACTGGTGTACTGGTGCTTGGAATGGATGTATTAACCGTGAAACATAAATCTACACATTTCACACACTTTTGTGCGTACAAACTGCACACTGTTGCACATAATGGACCATCGCTACATTTGCCACCGTGTGCATTCCTGTGAACAACTAAACGAACAAACCAACGGAAACCGACTCGCCAGAGCCCCGAGATGACGATGATCAGCAATCGGAGGAGCAGCTGCTGATAGAAAACCGTTCCGACGACGGTTTGGATGAGAGGGCGGAACGTGAACAGCATCAAGAGAAGGGAACTTCCGGTGGGCTGGACAATCACGAGCTAGATCGCCGAAGAAGTGGAACGGTTGAGATAATCGACAATGAGTTGGCCATGCTAGAGCAGCCTAACTTTACCACAGGGGAAACGACCGAAGAGGAGTTGTTAGATGACGAGGAGGAAGTGGAGGTGACGGTGGATGGGTTGATGATTGTGTCGAGAAAGCAGTCGCATGCTGGTTGCACCGTGGCATCCGTTGTTGATGGGCAACATCAGCAGCAGCAGCAGCAGCAGCATCAGTTGCAACAGCAGCAACAGCTGCACTCATGCAGCAATAATGATCGTGATCAGCCCACATCCGGGCACGATGAACGTTCTATCAGTAGCAGTGGAACAAATAGCAATAACAGTGCCAACAGTGGGTACGAATCCAGCCCCCACAAGCGTCGTTCGATGCCGGCAACCAGCCAAGAGCGAATCCACGATCGACGATCGCTAACCTTCTCCACCGGTGGAGGAGAAATCATTACCAAATCGATGGATCCAACGAATGTCGATCCTTTGCAACAGCAGCAGCAGCAGCAACAGCAAACGACCCACCCAGGCGGGGGACAGCCGCAACTGCAACAAAACCTCCCACCGGCACAGCAGCAGCAGCAGCAACATCACGCCCATCAGCCAACGGTCGGCGGTGGGAAGCTGTGGAAGGAAGAAAGATGACAGTTGGAGAACGATAGCGACAATCGTAGCAGCGGCCGTAGCAGCATCGTGATCGCTATCAACGACAACGACAGCCATGTAAATAGTAACGCCTCGAACGTCGTTATATTGCGCGCGGACGGTGACGACGACGATCGGACGATGGCGACCAAAGACGACGAAACGGAAATCGACGACGGTATCGACGGTTCGGACGAGGGCGATGACGATCTGAACGGGGTGGAGGACGGTGGTCGGGATGAGAAGGAGGAGGGCGTCCGGAATCTGACCCGGGACGATGAGGACGAGGACGAGGATGAGGACGATGAGCAGACGCACGAGCAGCGCGAACTGTTGCTGCATCGCCGTAACGAGCGTAACGTGCGTGCCGTAGCGGCCGCCATGGTTGCCGGTGCCGTTACCGGTAACGGTGCGCCCGTTGTCGGCGTTACCGTCGGTGGTGGTTGTGGCGTTGGACGGTACAAGCATCACAGCTACGTCGAGGTGGAGGAGGACGAACAGGACGACGATATTATCGTGATCGTCGACGAGGACAACACCGGCGTCACGGATAGCCAGGGCGGCAGCTGTCAAGGTGGTGGTACTGGCAACATTGGTATAGTTGGCGTTGGTGTTGGTGGTAGTAACGGCATTAGCGATGAGCTGTATCTAAAACTGAGAGAAATGGGTTGGTAGCACTTTAATGTTTCTTCTCTTCGCTCTTTTCTAGCTTCTAAATGCACTGCTCACTAACATGTTATTCGTCTACGTTATGTTTTGTTACGTCTTGCTTATTTTACTAAAACAACCACTTAGTACTCTGCTTTGACGCTTTTATTTTACGCTACTAATTTAGTGTTTTCTTTCCTTTCTTTCCTTGTCTAATGAGCTTTTCGTACAATGTTTGGCNCGATCGGACGATGGCGACCAAAGACGACGAAACGGAAATCGACGACGGTATCGACGGTTCGGACGAGGGCGATGACGATCTGAACGGGGTGGAGGACGGTGGTCGGGATGAGAAGGAGGAGGGCGTCCGGAATCTGACCCGGGACGATGAGGACGAGGACGAGGATGAGGACGATGAGCAGACGCACGAGCAGCGCGAACTGTTGCTGCATCGCCGTAACGAGCGTAACGTGCGTGCCGTAGCGGCCGCCATGGTTGCCGGTGCCGTTACCGGTAACGGTGCGCCCGTTGTCGGCGTTACCGTCGGTGGTGGTTGTGGCGTTGGACGGTACAAGCATCACAGCTACGTCGAGGTGGAGGAGGACGAACAGGACGACGATATTATCGTGATCGTCGACGAGGACAACACCGGCGTCACGGATAGCCAGGGCGGCAGCTGTCAAGGTGGTGGTACTGGTGGCAACATTGGTATAGTTGGCGTTGGTGTTGGTGGTAGTAATGGCATTAGCGATGAGCTGTATCTAAAACTGAGAGAAATGGGTTGGTAGCACTTTAATGTTTCTTCTCTTCGCTCTTTTCTAGCTTCTAAATGCACTGCTCACTAACATGTTATGCGTCTACGTTATATTCTGTTCCGTCGTGCTTATCTTTCTACTAAAACAACCACTTAGCACTCTGCTTTGACGCTTTTATTTTACGCTACTAATTTAGTGTTTTCTTTCCTTTCTTTCCTTGTCTAATGAGCTTTTCGTACAATGTTTGGCATTATGTTTTTTTTTTGTATTACACTATTCACACGATTTATATGCACACACCTTTCATTACACTCCTGTTTTATAAACCAATTGGCCAATAATATACTTTTTTTGTTAGAAAAAAAACAGAAGTTTTAAAAAAAAATTTAAAAGACAACAAGCAAACAAATATGAAAAATTCAATTGTTCACCTTTTTCGTGCATTTGTACCCGATCCAGCATGAAAGTTTTGTTGTTTGTGAAATGTTTCCTATTGTTTTTGTTACCGTTCGGTACGGTCACGTTGAATGCGGCTGCATGTAACGTGCCGTCGTGTAATGTTTTTTCTTTTTGTCAACCTTCATATGTTAGAAATGGATTTTTTTTTCTTACAAATTCTAATCGAATTTTTTGTGTTTTTTTTTCACTCGCTGCCTCATTCTCGTCGTGGACACCCAGATGACGAAGGAATCGCCGAGTCCGGAATGTAAGCCCCGGGGGAACGATACTTTCCGCCAACCGGCCGCCATTTATTTCCTCTCGACCCAACGCAATCAAAATGGCCATCGAACGGCAGCGCAGCTATAAGCGCGATCATGCGTTTCGCGGGTAAACAATGTGTAATTATTACTTAACCTTTCGCCCTAGCCCGTCACCAGTTGTGAACGGAGGTAAAAACAAAAACGTTAAAACGTTCGCTCGATAGCTTAAATCTAGTTTAATGTCTTAATGGCAGCTTCACAATGGTGAATAGGAGAACCCTGTTGTAAAATCGTAGATTCCGTCACCGGTGCATAATGTGTGCATTCGCTTGCCACGGACCACAGGCGGCAGCGCAATCTCAACTGTTTAAGGGTATCGGAATGTAGCCAAAACAAAACAAAAAATCGCGTAACGCTTCGAATATTGTACTACTGATGACAGGAATCCGGTGCTAGTGTGCTAACGATGTTGTAACTGTATAGTAATTGGCAATTTTAAACACTATTACCACTACCACCGCGAAGGGTTCGTACGCGTACACGAACCACACGCTTCTTCGTCGTCGGATCTGTTAATTGGCGGTTTCGTGGTCGTTAATACAAACAAACAAACGCATAGTGAATCAATTGCAATTGTATTATCCAAAAAAAAAACGTTCCCAACATCCATTTCCAATCGAATACTACCATCACGCGTTCTAGCTCGTATATGCGTACAATCGGCTCGAAATACACGTAGTTAGCTATTCCCCATCCCATGACCCAGTGGACAAAGTGGCAATTTTACAAAGCGCACGCGGAACCATATCGTACGATCGGCATATACATTTATGTTCCAAAGGATCGAAATTTGAACGAAAAAAAAAAACAAACAAAAACAAAATATTAAAATTTATATAACAAATCAGACGGACAGTGCTTGACGATAAAGCGATAAAATCTTACTCCATAATCAAAACCATACAAAAATTATACTTAGCAGCGCGTCATATAGACAGCTAGGGAGGCAAGGAGAGAGGTAAGAAGGGACGTGGGAGGGAAAAGGAATCTTATTAGCATCTTAAGAAAGCGATCCGATTGTAAGAAAGTTTAACGTTTCAGTTCGTAAATGCAGCAAATTGCTATATATATATATATATATAAATATGTATGTGAATGTATGTACACTGAATTGCAAAACAAAAAGCAGAAAAACGAACCGCTAAAATCCATTTGAACAAGAAGAGGAAGCAAACAATCGTGTCAAACAATTGTAGTATATGATAATAACCGCGTAGGAACAGCAAACAATGGCCAACGGGTGAAAGTATTTAATGTAGCGAGTAACGAGTAAAGGGTGACGAAACGGTTGCCGGTGCCGGGAGAGAAACAAGTGCTGGAGGAAGATGGTACAGCAAACGTGAGCAAACCAGCAGTTGACCATATTTGCACTTAATTTACGTGTAAAAGAACGCTCTAGGACACGCGCACACGCGGTTTAGGGTATTGTTTTCTTTTTATATGTGTTTTTTTTTCTTCTTTCATTCTTTCTCTATTTGTTTCCCGAGTTTTAATCAATTCCCGTTGTACATATTAGTAAAGATCGCAGCAAAAGATCCAATCACTCATCGCAAACATGTTTTTCTTTTTATTATGTGAAAATTAGGTTCTAGGCTATGGTTAAATTCAACAAAGGGTAAAGTAGATTCGGGAATCGCGCACTTAAAAAAGACAGTTTGCGTCAAGCAAAACAATAACGCATAGTAGCCAAGAGTTGCGTAACGCGTATGTGTGGGACTGCGTTACTGATGTGCAGCGCCTACTGCGTGTGTAACAGATCGGACGTTACGGGTTGAATTACGTGTTCAGAAGCAACGACAGATGGGCCCATAAACACACATTTGGTTCCTTTCCGCACAATCACTACATCCACTACAGGCCCCATCGATACACTTAAACACACATCCACACACATACACACCTGTAGAACAGTTTGTAAAGGTAGAAGAATTTTCCCTAGCGAATGGCACCGAGGACCACCAACACAAGCGATTTTTTGCTGATCCATTTTATTTTTGATACACAAACACTGCCTTTTTTGAAGGCCTTGCCAACGAATGAACAAACAAAAAATCAGTTTTTACCGTAACGCACCATCGTCCGCACGCAAATAAAATGCAGACCGTTTGGTGGCGTTAGTGTGAAGGTCATAGTGGTTTTTTTTACAACAGAAACAAATAAAACATTATTATACACAAACACACACACCCCCACCCCCAAAAGAAAACCTCCCGAGATACACTGTAACAAAAAAAAAAATAAAACAAAGTGTAGAAGCGTAATTCAACCTACCGAGATATTATAGTAATGCATCGCGAATGCATTACGAACACCGATAATCAGGCAATAATATTACATTTAAAAAAAAAAAACAAAAGACACCCGACATTATTATCGATGCTTCCTCTGTACGTTTTTACAGTTTTTAAACACAGCGGCAACGACGAAACGAGCGACAGAAAACGTCATATCAATTACTCCAAGAAGAATAAGCCGAAGAAGAAGAAGAAGTAAAGACAAACACACGAACAACATGAACCAATCAAACAAACAAACAAAAAAATGCATTTGTTATTTCAATACTTTTCCCGAAACATCCTGACAACATCGAACACAAGAATGGTAAATATATGCAATTCATTTTCTTGTTATTGTTTATCAGCTGTACGCACACCACTATTGCCTTCGTCTTTTGAAAGGATGCACGTACACTAATGTAGCAAAACAATACGCATCCTTGGATCAACACAATACATACTTACCGATCGGACCGATATGCTGCTGAAGAGATAGCAATAACAACTTACAAAGGTTAAAATCGACACTGTGGTGCGTATAGTGTCGTTACCAGGCAACACTAGTACGGATTATCTAGTTGCCTTTTTTAAGCTGTAGTAATTGTAATTTAAAATCTGGAAGTAAGTCCCGTCCAGCAGTTCGTTTCTTTTGTTGCATTGATTTCTTTTGATAGTTAAAACATTACTACAGCAATCGTTAAAATAAGCATGATAATTAGAGGATGGTTCATTTTTACTTCAAAATTATTAAATTTTATTCATTCTCATGTCGCTTTATTGTACAAGGTCCATCAGCAAGCGTAAAGCACACCACCACCTTTCTGCTGGTGTTTTGTGTTTGCCTTTAATCTCTCGCGTTTTGTTACAGTTTTAAATACACACCGTACCTAATTCTATTCGTAGAACCTACACAGCTACGGTAGGTTCAATTGCTCATACCACCGAACACGAGATTCACGGCCGATTCGACATTTCCGTTGCACACGATCAAAGCCTGCAGGTTCGTTTCCGTATCGGTCAGGCCCATCTCGCGCATCGTGTCCAACTCCCGCCGGTACTGTCCGATGCTGGCCGCCAGTGTCGAATGCTGGGACAGTGTTTGTGCTCCCAGATCATTCCCCATTGGTTCCGGGGCCGGAACGGTACCAGCTGTGGCGGGACTCGTGTCCATCGGTTCAACCGTCGGCGTGGAACCGGCAGGAACGGCTCCGTTGTCTCCAGACCCGGAAGCCTGTTCGCCTCGCTGCTGTTCGAACATTAGCGAAATTGCATCCAGCAGCATGCTGGAGGTGATCCGACCGGTGACAGCATTGTTCGAGGAGGTGGTAGGTTGGCCACTGCTGGCTGATGATGTAGAAGGTAGATTTGTGTCGGCTGTGCCGGATTCGCTGATGCTCGATCCGTCGGCTGCCATCTCCTGTTGGTTGACACGATTGTCCGCATCGCGTTGCGAGATGTTCGACAGTGAGTTGTACGAACCGCGTGAACCAGCGAATGCAAGTGCGGACGCCAGATTGTCGGCCGTAATGCGGCGTATTGTGTTGGCCGGTGCTGCCGAGGTAGTCGGTGAGACCGTGTTATCGTCGCTCGAGGATGAATCGGACAACGGATCGTCGAGCGCACTGTCGAGCGGTGCCGACAGATGGCAGTTGGTCACCTTGGAGATCATCTTGGAGTTGAGCAACTGCACGATCGTGCGTGATGCTTCGAGCAGTACCGGATGTTTCGGTGCGACCCGACGAATCGTTTCCGGCTGCTGCATTGACGAGAGCAGTATCGGATCCTTCAGCAGCGACAGCACGAACAGATTGCGCCGAATCGCTGGATACGCATCGAGTACGTTCTTCATGAATTCGGGCTGGCGCACCTTCTGGAAGTTGGATGAATCTACCGTGCGCCAGATAGCCAGCACTGACTGCACTTCCGCCTCGGTAGGTTCCCGCTCTTCTTGCTGCTTCTGTTCACTCGATTGATCCTTTTCACGACTTTTCTGTATGACGTGTATCATCGACCCATCGCTGACGCCTTTGTTCTGCAGTATGTCGTCGGTTTTCAGCAGACTACCACAGTAGACCAGCTCTGTGCGGCGTCGACCAAAACACGGAAAGAGAAAGCGTTTAAGCGTTACACATAAAGAACGAACCCTTCCCTCATTTACGAGCGCATACCGAAATCATCCGCCGCGACGTCGTTCTTGATCAGTTTGGCCGCCTCCGAGCGTAGCGTTTCTGTTCGACCGCCCAGATCGACATTGTCCACCTTTAGCTTATGATACGGTTTGAACGGCAAATGCACACCCAGATAAACGGACGGCATTACTTCGGCTTGTTTTTGAAAGGAACAGTTTCCGTCACAGTTCTGTGTAA
>STHB01000004.1:5975513-6014424 GCA_018908115.1 Anopheles rivulorum
CCCAAAGGAAATGTTGGAATAACACAGCTTTCGTTGCAGAAAGAATAACAACAAAGCAGATGTGTAATGACAAAACAGTTTTGAACGGATCGCGACAACTGTCAACACGTTTGACAGTTTTCCCCCATCGGCAGGGTTCGTCACACATATGTTTGAATTTTTGTATGCGCCTAAATGTAGGCAATGTAGTAAACACTAACGCGCCGTTGACAAAACCGTTGCAAGTAAATCATTTCAAAATAATTCAATATAATTTACTCGGGCTATTTTTCGAATTGTGATAATTTCATTTATTGTTTCAATATTTCTTACATACTATTGTTGTCTTAAGGGCTACAAATTTAGCTTCACCTGCATATCGTTCCTATCGTTCCTGTACGCTTCACTTTGAGCTTCCTGTATACAAACGTACCCCCTAGGTGGAATTAATCTAGCACAACTATAAATAATTAAGATGCATTTCGTTAATAATTAAAAGAACAAAAGCACAGACCACACACATCCACACAGCAAACACGCCAGTATGCGCTTAGACTGTTAAGGTTGGCTAGTGTGTTGTGTACGCGACTTTAACCCCACAGCAAGTAAATATAAGCTGCCAGTTAAATCCCTACCAATAAATCATAATTTAAACGTGTACATAGGTAAGTTTTAAAAATCTCGCCCTCATTGCCGTTGTGAGTGTGTGTTTGTGTGTGTGCCTGTGTGCTGAAAGATCCTTGTTTTGGGGTACCTTCGCTTCCAACGGACGCGACAGGCGAGGCATCATCCTAAAGCTGCATTTAAAAACTACGCATATAAATACATTTACATATAATCAGTGGCACTAGTCGCCGCACTGTCCTATCCTGCGCATTCTGTAAAACTATACGTAATGCAATAAGAAAAAAAAAGAAACGGTTAAAAATTATAAACAAGAACAATTACACAGCGTTGTCGTGCGGTTCAACAACGTAAGGAATTCAGCACCATTCCACCATTTCCCACTTTAAACCCCTTTTGGCAAGGCGGAGAAAGGAGGTGGCGGGAAAGGGTAATGGGCTGCTTGTATTTGTGGACAGATTGTCTGCAGGAAAGTAATGTGGAAATGTTTGCGATAAATTAAATAAACGTAAGATAGTTCGGCGTTAAAATTTCGATTGTCGTTGCCAAAGAATGTGTAGGTCGGTTGCAAAATTTCGTTGCCTTATGTTTGCCATAAGCTTGTCCGTTGAAAAAGTGTTAATGATTGTGCATCCATATCTTTAGAAGAATATTTTGCAAACAATCAGTTCGTCCGATAAAATTTTGTCTTCCAAATGTTCGTATACTTCTCCTAGCTACTCCTGTGAAACTTTCCCTCCTACCTACTAGTAAGAAACACTTCCAACATGATGACACACATGCAAATAAAACCAACAATCCGGAATGGGATGGGCAGCGGGCGGGCCAATCTCCACCCGACACTCACAGATCCGTTATAATGTCCATGGATTCAGCGAACGAGCGACCACTGTGAACCGAGCTGGAACGTGTGCTAGCGCTCTCGATCGGTGCTGCGGTTATTACCGTCGCGGACAAACCAACGCTAGCAAGTGCCGTATTGGCCGTATCCGCCATCACCTGCATCTGGCGCTTCTGCAAATCACCGTGCAAACGTGTGAGTGTTTCACGAATTTCGGCCGTCGTCGGTTGGGCGCGGGCTAGAGCTGCGGATGCATCGCGCAATGCCTCACTGTAGCTGCCCTGTTCCATCAGTGCTTTCGACCGGGCATAGTATCCATCGTACGCGTTCGGTTTAATCTCGATCGCTTGCCGCGCCAGCTCGATCGCATCTGCTACATCCTGTGGGAGAAAACGGAACCAACGGTTACACTAACGCCGATTCAACCGTCGCGATCCGACCGGGGATCGATACTTACGTTCATTTTTCGCTTGCAGCGGGACAGATTGAGCAAGAAATTAAACCGCAACTGTTGGAAGGTGGCCCCATTGTTGCCCGTGTGGCTGTTGTTGTTGTTGTTGCTGTCGGGTACGGAACTGCCGGTGAGCGGATCGGTAACCATCGTGCATCCATTCCCATTAACGTCAGCACCGGACGGGCCCCCCGGTACAGATGGGATCTTTTTCAGCGCATACTGATACCGGTGCGATGCTTCCTGCAGCCGGTTCTTTCTGTACAGCGTGTTGCCATCCTCCAGCAGCTTGTTCAACAGTATTAACCTGTTACGGTGAAAGTAAGTAAGTTCTGCATTAATACACATTTTTACACGATTCAGGCTTCCTAGCTCTACTCAACGTACATGATCTCTGGTTTCCCGTTTGCCATGGCCCACGTAGCCGGGCCAAGCTTAGCACCACGCTTCAGAAACACCTGCACAACCTGCACGTTCCGGCAGGCGATGGCACGATCCAGCGGCCGCATCCCATTGATGTCGACGTGTTCGATCTGCGCGCCATGATCGAGCAGCATCTGTACGAGCGAAGCCGAACCCTGGTACGCGGCCAGATCGAGCGGTGTCCGTCCGGTACCGTCGGCATGCTGCTTATCTGCGCCACGCTCCAGCAAACATTTGGCCGCCTGCTGTTTGCCACGCAGGCACGCCCAACTCAGTGCCGTCAAGCCGTCCTTATCCTGTGCCGTTAGTGATGCACCTGTGAAGCGCGACAAAGAGTCAGTTAACGATGATCGTTCGCACATTAAGCGTGTGCTTAAGCGGCATGCTTACCTCGACTTAGCAGCAGCTCAATCACGCCCACATGACCTTCCTCGGCCGCGATCATCAGTGCCGTTTTGTTGTTCGCTTCCGTCTGCTCGCAGTCGGCCGGATGCTGTAGCAACCGTTCCACGATCGCCCAATGGCCCTCCTTCACCGCTATCAGCAACGGTGCCATCTCCTTGCGATTGCGCACTTCCGGCGATGCGCCCCGATTGAGCAGCGTGGCGATCGTTTCCGTGTGCCCATTGGTGCAAGCCGTCGTGAGTGCCGTTTCGCCGGTAATCACATCCAACCGGTTCACCTGCACCTCACCCATATCGAGCAGATCCTCGACAATGTCCGTATTGCCCTGACCGGCCGCCGCCGTAAGTGCTTGCTGCGCCGCCTGTTCCAGCGTCACATCGTTGCTGGCCGGGCGCGGTATCCAATCGCAGGCAACCAGATACTTTACCACCTGCAACCGACCGGCAATGGCCGCGTGTACCAGCGCGCACCGCTGGGAAGTGTCCGTCTGGCCAAGGTATGACCCGGCCGCCACTAGCTGGCGCACCACATCGCAATGGCCGCGGGCGGACGCGAGGATCAGCGAGGTGCAGCCCTGGCTGTTCGTTTGCTCCACACTGGCACCGAACTCGAGCAGCAGGTTCACCATCGGTAGGATGCCTTCGTGGGCGGCAATGCACAGGATCGGCGCACTGCCAAGGAACGGCGTTACATGATCGGGTGAGGCGCCGGCCAGCAGCAGCAGGCGCGAAACTTTCACATTGGGACTGTACACGTTGCGCAGGGTGGTAAGGGCCGACGATACGCATCCCGTCACGGACGCGACCCAGTACGCCTGCAGATCACGGGGCGATTGATGCGAGGGAGCGTTCCGATACAGATGCGNCGAACTCGAGCAGCAGGTTCACCATCGGTAAGATGCCTTCGTGGGCGGCAATGCACAGGATCGGCGCACTGCCAAGGAACGGCGTTACATGATCGGGTGAGGCGCCGGCCAGCAGCAGCAGGCGCGAAACTTTCACATTGGGACTGTACACGTTGCGCAGGGTGGTAAGGGCCGACGATACGCATCCCGTCACGGACGCGACCCAGTACGCCTGCAGATCACGGGGCGATTGATGCGAGGGAGCGTTCCGATACAGATGCGCCTTGAGAATGTGATGGCCAAGCTCGAGCGCTTGCTCCGGATCGAGCGGTGCCTGCAGGCGGGACAAGCGCAACGCGATCCCTGCGTGGCCGTTGCGCAGATCACACAGGAACTTGGTACTTTCGCCATCCTCGCGCCTTATCAGCCACTCCCTGAACGACGGATGGAAGAACATGTACGTGTCGTCGAGCCGCTTCACCAGGAACCCGGTAAGCGTCTTAAACCGGCACAGGAACTCATCCCAATCGATCATACCTTCCGGCTCGGGTGCAGTCGCGTGTGACGGGCCCGGTTCCGGTTCCGACTGTGCCTCGCACGCGATGAGCGCATTGAGCGAGTAGAAGATTTCGGTCAGCGTGAGCGGATAGAGAGCGGCCAGACAGACGGCCAGAATGTTCGAAATGCGATCGTACGCGGTTGCGGTCGGGAAGCGCAGGTTAAAGTTGAGCAAGAATATCTGCGCCAACGATACGGGCAACACCTTGAAGCTGCTCGACTTGATCACGAGATTGCCCCGCTCGATCAGATCGAGCGTGAGCTTCGCGAACAGAAACGACCCCTTGGACAGGGCGAGCAGATGCTGGGCAAACTTAAGGTGTGCGCTCGTGTTGACGATCTCCTTCCCGCCGGCCACGTTGTGCTGGATGCTCTGGCTCTGGTTGATCCGGTACGTGACGTACTCGAGGATGTCCTTCTGCAGCAGCTCGTTCGTCGTCCACGCGTCCAGGCTCATCTTCGTGTACGGCAAACCCTTGCAGAACTCGAGCATCTGCGTGCGTATGGTGGCGATCACCTTCAGCCAGGGCGGAAAATGGCCGCTCATACGCTGCAGAAACGAGGCAACCGTATCGCCATGATCCGGCCGATGGTATTCCGCTTCGCACAGCGCATCGACCAGTATGACGCAGTTCTTCGCCGGGATCTTCCCCGTACGGCGCAGCGCCGCCAACGGTTCCAGTATGCCCATCGTCATCGCACGCTCCGGATTGGCGATGCACTCCTTCACGCTCAGCGCATGCTGGAGCGCGTGCTCCCCGAGCAGAAACTCGTGGTACGCGGCCAGCTGCGGCGCCTGGCAGAGCTGTGCCGCCAGCGAATGTACAAAGTCCGGTATGAGACAGGTGGAGTTATTGTCCGCCTGGCAGAAATGGTACGCTACCACGTGCGAAGCGAGACTGCGCAACCGATCGTGTGCGACATTGATCTGACAGTAGATACCATCGTTCTCCTGGATCGGGAGCTCCTTGCGCCGTCCGAAGCACGAGTACTCGACCAGCTGGAGCAGTAGGGCCGTTTTCCCGGTGCCAAGGTTCCCGCTCAGCAGCACACCGGCCGAATCGGTCGACTGGATCGCGGTGGACAGCTCGCGCACCAACCAATGCCGGCCAACGAACAGTGGGTTCGGTTCGTGCGTAGGCACCTCGAAGAACAGTGGCTTCAGCGTTAGCTGTTGGTGCTGCTGCTGCTGCTGATGCTGCTGACGGTACTGGGCGAAGCGAATCTTCGGATCGATCGGTCCCTTGATCTGTCCCGAGCGTGCCGATCGGCGCACCGTCGTACGGCGACTCTTGAACGCCAACAGCTCATCCACGTTACTACCGCTCTGCGATGCTACAACGAAACAGTGACCATACGTTACAAACCATGCATTCAAGAAGGACATTAATGGGTGCCGCTTATACACTTACTGGTCACCGAGTGGCGTCTGCTGACGGGGCTGGACGAGGCATTGCTCTGCTCGGAGATCGACATCATGGAACCGATCGACTCACAGCCGGTATGGTACGGGTTCGGTTCCTGCAGCTGCAACACGCGCGACACATCGGCCTCGGACGAGCCGGTCAGCGTCGACACGGGGCTGGTGTTGGCCGACGTTAGCGAACTGCACGATTGGTTCGGTGCGCGCAGATTGCGCCGGGAGTTGTTCTCGAGGAAAAAGCCAAGCCGCACCTGTAGCTCATCCTGTGACGATTTCGATTTGCCATTCATCACCAACGGCTTCACGTTTCCGCCTTCGTCGTCTGGGGAGGGAAGTCGAGCAAAGGGCACAATGGTTAATGTTAGGTTAGCATATTAGGTTTAGTGTCTTCGACGCATGCATACAACAACAACGGGACTAAAACGACACACATTTATAAGTAGCAGTACAAGAGAATATTAAGTATCCATGCCTAGAGAAAAAACTAAAAAAAAAAAGATGATTTAAAACAATCTAATTCATGCAGATATTTTTCACCAAGCGGATTTTGCTCAATTTTGCCGAGCAAGAGGAAGATTATTTATTTTCCTCGAAAAACACTTTAAATGGAAATTCATTTTAATACTCATCTAAACACTATCATTAATTTGCGATGCAAAAAAGATTTTGAGGTGTTTATGTATGAGAATTATAACGATTTCCCTGAGGGAAAATTGCTAACCTCGACCGATCGCTTGCGAATGTTTGCCCACGAGCGATGTTGCTTATGCGTCGAATGCAACATATTTGCATTTTAAATGATTTGTTAGCAGCGAAAAATAAGAGAACCAAGCGTTTTTGAATCCGTTTACGGCTTGTTTTGAAATCCTTTTACTAAACCTGTTTTGTTTTGCAAAAAAAAAGGATAACGATCGAGAGTCCTTTTTGGTTCAATGGCTGTTCAAAACCTTGAAACGATGGTTTTAGCATTTAGCATTAACTTGTAGCTCAAATCTTTCATCACACAGAAACATGCAAGCATTAGTAGAACATTCTTCCCTTTGGTGGTTATTTTTTCCATTCGCCTCTTTTTAATGCTCCTAATGCGGTTCACTGACCAAGCAGAGCAGACGATCGCGATCGTAAATTCGTGATTGGAATTTTTGTTGCGTTTTCTTCTTTCATTCTTAGCGCAACCGAAACACTGCAGGCTCCAAGGCAACAGGAGACTCCGGGGCAGGATTATAAAGCTTTTAAATGAGCTTTATGTCTTCCGAACACAAATATAAGCTTGGCCAAATGTCTGTTTGGGCTAGTGCTGTCACAAAACCGTTCTTTATGTGATTCACCACCACCATCGGTATAATTGGAAGTGAAGCTTAAGCAAATTGCTTAATTCTATCGCATGCTTCTTTCCCCTTTTCGGTGCGACAAGATCAAAACAGCGCAAAAGCTTACAAACGAACAAACAAACAAACAAAAAAAAGCCCCGTAAATCAATTTGCCGATTGCTGGTTGGCAAATCGATCGCGATGGCTTTATTGTACGTGACGGTGCTGTTTTCTACAAGAAAAAAAAAACAAACGTTTCTATTCATAACAATACAATTCTTTGGGCAACTTGTTAGAATGTTTTAAAAAGTAATATAAAAAAAAAGTAAGTAAAAAGTAAATATTAAAGTATTATATCTTACTAGCATTCGAAACGAAATATACATAAACACAAACAATGTAGCAAAAAAGCAAATATAAATTCAAAAGTAGAATAACGATCACATAAAAATGTTCAACAAACAATAATAAATGAGAACAGAAAAAATCGAACAGAAAACTGTAAAACTTAAACCAAAAACCGAAACGAATCTTGAACAAACTGAAAATCGTAACGCGCCTCAGAACAAAAACACAGCGAACAACAAAAAAAACACAGCGAAAAACAAAACGACTAAGTAAGGAAAACAAAAACACAACACGCTAACAAACATCAGATCTCCGAAGAAGATGTGTGTGAAAGAGGAAGAGATGTCCATGCCTGCTAATTGATTCAATCCCGCGTTGACCGTCGTCGCCTGGGCCGACCAGAGAGATTTAATTTTGCCGAAAACCATCGACGCGGACGAACCGAGACTGAGTCGATGAAATTTATGGCCATCATTAGCGTTCCGCTGGCGCTTGCTAATCCCGTTCGGTGGCCCATGGGAGGCCAGCAGATTGAACCCACTACCACCACCACCACCACCACCACCACTACCGACACCACCTACTCCACCACCGCCGGCAGCGGTCCCATCTCGTGTTATCGGTCCGGACGCACCGCTGGTACGGGCCATCGATCGGCTAATCTTGCTAGCGGCCGCCGTCGTAGCCCGATGAAACGTTGCCGGGTTGAGCAGGGAAGCCAAACCTGTACGGGCGACGGTGCATCGATCGAATTTTCCCGGAAATGTTGCAGTAACGATTAGCGACCGATCGACCGATCGATCCATGATGAAGATGATGATGATTGGTTGGTTGGTAAAGGATGCGTTCCAGATTAAGAGTGAGAAACAGAAGGATAGAAATAGAACGATACAGAACGATGATGATGATGATGATAATGCCGCAACAGCAACCACAAGTAAAAGTGCGAGTGTGTGTAATTACATGACCCAAGCAATCGAACATGCTCCGCGAATGAGGTGATCGCGAACTATAATTAATGCATCCACAGCAAAAATGGTGCTCCACGAACCGAACGCCTAAAGGCCGTTTTGAAAAAGAAAAACGGCCACATTTAACCCGCCTGGTTACGGCCGGAAAGAAGAAGAATGTACCGACCGGCCAACACACGTATAGCTGCGGCGGGCGAGCTGCACCCGCGACACAAGATTGCTCAATCACGATCACGCGCCCATACGAAGAAAAGCTCCCGACACTTACCCGACAGTGTGGAGTTGTCCGCATTGCCATTGCTGCGCCGGTAGCCGAACGGGCTGCGCAGATTCTTCGGGCTGAACAGACGCCGACGGTTCTGCGGTGGTGTCGCACAAGTGCTGGACGTGATTTCGCTGCTGCTGTTGAGGGCCGAACGCTGCTGCAGGGGCTTCATCAGACCGTAGCCGGACGGTTGATGCGCCGTACCGGCAATACCGGTACCGATGCTGGCGTAGTGCGATTCCGCTTTGCTGCCCGGCGGACACTTCGGTGGACGATCCTTCAGCTTGTAGCGCTCCGTTGAACCGAGCACGTCGGAGGGACTCTGTGCGGGAAGGCAAACGGTGAAGAGAAAGGTGGAAAGGTTAAGGTAATGTAGTTTGCAGTGCCTAATGGCTATGTGATTCTTTCTTACTGCACAGAGCAACTAGGTGTAACTAATAAGACGAATACTTCATACATGCAATACATGAAATGATCTTAATAAATTAAACGATACACCGACTATAAATATATTCACCCAACATTCGCCCAAGATTGACGCGGTGCCATTAAGATTTTTTTTATTAAGAATCAAGACTAAGTTATCCGCTAAGGGTACTTCCATGTCTTTTGACTCTGTGAAAACCTCTACTAAAATGGGAGCATTATGGAGCCCATCTGAGGAGAATATTATCAAATAATGGTGACGATCTCNTCACGATCACGCGCCCATACGAAGAAAAGCTCCCGACACTTACCCGACAGTGTGGAGTTGTCCGCATTGCCATTGCTGCGCCGGTAGCCGAACGGGCTGCGCAGATTCTTCGGGCTGAACAGACGCCGACGGTTCTGCGGTGGTGTCGCACAAGTGCTGGACGTGATTTCGCTGCTGCTGTTGAGGGCCGAACGCTGCTGCAGGGGCTTCATCAGACCGTAGCCGGACGGTTGATGCGCCGTACCGGCAATACCGGTACCGATGCTGGCGTAGTGCGATTCCGCTTTGCTGCCCGGCGGACACTTCGGTGGACGATCCTTCAGCTTGTAGCGCTCCGTTGAACCGAGCACGTCGGAGGGACTCTGTGCGGGAAGGCAAACGGTGAAGAGAAAGGTGGAAAGGTTAAGGTAATGTAGTTTGCAGTGCCTAATGGCTATGTGATTCTTTCTTACTGTACAGAGCAACTAGGTATAACTAATAAGACGAATACTTCATACATGCAATAAATGAAATGATCTTAATAAATTAAACGATATACCGACTAACGATATTCACCCAACATTCGCCCAAGATTGACGCGGAGCCTTTAAGTTTTTTTTTTTATTAAGAATCAAGACTAAGTTATCTGCTAAGGGTACTTCCATGTCTTTTGACTCCGTGAAAACCTCCACCAAAATGGGACCATTATGGAGCCCATCTAAGGAGAAAATTATCAATTAATGGTGACGATCTCGAGGTAGTTGAAGAGTTCCGAATTCTTGTCCACCTTCCACTCAACTTAAGCCGTGAAATTATGGGGCCAATTGTGTTGGGGAATCGTCTCTACTATGGACTTCACAAACACCTACGATCCAGAAGACTCCACCATGATATGGAAACCTAACATCCTAATGATGAAAAAGGCCGATGGAAGTCCCCATCTTTGGATGTCGTGTTGCACTGATGTAAAGAAATCAGCCAGAAGCATTCCAAAGAGTGACCATCTTAAGTTTTGGGAACCTCAGTTACCTCTTCGTTCAGAGCCTCCGAGGACGTTGATTTTTCAACAGTGCGCTCGCCAACACTGTGTTCGTACTGCATACCACTCTAATACACAACAAAGCTCTGGAGTGCAATTTGCTCCCAACAATTCCACTCAACCATTCGCTTCACTCCTTGCAGTTCTATCGCATCGTTCGCGAAGCAAAAATGTCGTAACAATCCTCCTAATGCCCTAACTTCCTTTCATCCTGCTGCTTCGCATTCCCACACAACAACTGAAATCTAAAACCTTCAAACACAATCACGCCCCGTATACCCTGGGCAGTGGGTCATTTGGGTGGTTTTGGCACAGATTTTTTTTTGCTGCCTCGAAGTTGTCGCTGAAAACTTTTTATTTGCTTTGCCGAAGGAGTATCACAAATGTAGAGGGCTCACTCACACGTAGGTAGGCCAATGTTGTCGGTTGTGCCAGCGTACACCAACTCGGCCATTCACAATTATCTAATGATCTTCGACAGTGTCTGGGACAGCAACATGCAAGAAGCCCACCATCCGATAGGGTCGAATGGACGAACGCACGTGGTTGATCTGTGCCGATTCTTCAACCAACTGGGTATCACCAAGGGGGAGCGGGGAAGGAGAGTGGAAGGGAGAATTGGGATTGTGGTGAGGAAATAGTATACCACAATTCGAAGCTGACTCATCTGTGGGTGTCGGATGTTGGTAAAGATATTCCATCAGGGTATTTTAACGCATTTTCCTGACAACTTTGATAGAATTCTATATTATTAACTACTAATAAAATAATTTTGTATGTTGCAAGTTTCAAGCAAAGCATTATCTTGAAAAGATGTTCCAACTTTAGCTCTCAATCGATGGAACATGTTGAAGATTTAGCCGCAATTTCGTCTCGACCATTGAGGAGAATTGGTACCGCTCAACTTAACAACGTTCCTAAGTTCAAATATCAACTAGCTTTTACAGTTTTAAGTAATATAAATTACAAATAACATTAACATTGGGAAGGAGAATAACCAACAAATGAAAGACGACGAAGCTTTTAACTCACTCAAGAAAAAAAAAAACTCAAATAGGACAGCTTCCCTTTAACGGTTAACGCTTTCTTCTCCATTACCCCGTAGTTGCTGGTGACACTTAAAACGATAAAATAAACCGCACCAATTTCGGATGGAGACTTTTAGACCAGCATTTCTCCCTTACTGCCCAACAACTCCCGTCCAGGGCAACACCAATTACGAGAAATTACTGTAAAACATGAAACGAAATGCACCCACCCGTAGGGAGTGTGTTTGAGCGATCTCCACGTACACGATCGAAGGAAATGATTAAAGTTTTCTCTTTGATATAAGAAAGATAATTCGAACGAAACAAAAATTGTAACAAAAGTGGAAAATTAGGCGAAAAAAAATATCAGACGCCACCCCAAAAATTACCGTTCATTATCAGGTTTTCGACACTGACAGCGTCATTGTCACGTAATGACAGCACGAAAGCTACTAGCTCCATCAGTTGCATCTGTTTGTTGTTTGCTGTTGATCGGTGCTTCCGGTGCTTGCGCCTCAACAACTCTCGACGTCTTCTCCTTCTCATGTGCTCTCTTTTTGGCCATCCTTAACCCAGGTATGGCCAGAGGACAATTAAAGATCGGTGTTCCGATCTTAACCGATCGATCGACTCTCCAACGACTGCCCAATTACCGGATCGTCAACTCGGCAAAGGGTCGCCCCCGGGCTTGTGGTTCACCTACTTTTCCTGGCTGGCAAAGGGTGATTGGGGTGGGAGTGAAAGGGCTAAGCTGGCCCTTTGCAACTGATGACACAAATAAAAAATACGCCAGTAAATCATGCGTACATTTGAGCTCAGTAAAGAAGATCTCTTTCGTGCGTTGCAGTATAGCGATCGTCTGATAGAAAAAGCGAATAAGGAGTATTCCAAGCGAACGTCTTTTTTAAGATTTGCTTTACCCACACACAGACACACCAAACCACACATCTCTGGGTTTGCGATCGCACGCGTACCGACACCATAATCGGCCGACACTAATCACAGCAAAATGAGCCAAACAAATCTGACTTTGGTCAAAAATTGCACCGCGTCTTGTCTTGTCTTGGACGGTGCGTCTGTGTGTGTGTGTGTGTTTACAGAACCGGAACCCATTCCGGCACACACGAGCCGAAGCTACCGGTTTGTCGTTACCAAAAATGGTATACACTTCACCTACAGGCGAAGTACACGACGTTCCGATAAGGACAGGACCAGACAGTGAGACAAAATGCGAAGGAATCAAGTAAAGAAAGAAAGAAAGCAAGGCAAAAAAAAAACGCTCCACATCAACAACCAGCATCGGAAAAGGGCATCCAGGGATTGTGGCGATCGTGTATGTGTGTAGAAAAAGCTGTGTAGCGTGTACTGTGCTGCATCCAGAAGGGTCGAAATAAAGTTTCAGTATCGAGAGTCGCCCGGTACGCCCGGTTCCCAGTGCTCTGTCTCTTCCATCGTCCATTCGGAGACAGAGGACCCATTCGCATCCGTACAGTGATCGATGATGATGAATCATCCATGCGAATGCGACGACATGTGTACAAGATGCAATCGGGAGGGGGCCCATAAACAGCATTGGTTGTCCGCGAGTCTGTCAAATTTACCACCTAACGTCATCTCGTATAAAGTCGCGGAACGGAACAAAATGGGAACATCTTCCACGAGATGTACACGGCATCGAACGGCAGAATCGATTGCAACACAGCAAATTGCAGTTGGCAAGGAAAGAATATCCATCCAACATCCAAGCACATTGCGCGGAAGAACTCGAACTGTTCGTTCCTTCGTTTTATGTTTGCTGTTTGTTTGATCGCTACGGACAGCACGATCATTATGCAATAAGGCAATCGATTTCTGTTGCATCGTCGTAACCTCTTCCTATACCAACTTCTCCCCCCCCCCTCCCTCCACCCCCATTCCACAATCCTAGGAAAAAGAAGGAACCACTTCCCAAGCCATATCGTGAGTAATGATCTTGAACGATCACGCGCATTAAGCAACGGTTTCGGCCTGACTTCGATTAATGGTTTTTTTTTGCAGCGATATTTAATTCTGTGTGGTACACTTTCATTTTTAGAATTATTGATTAGAATGCAATGTTATTGCTTGTGTGCGATTTAATGTGTAGGACTAATTTTATGTTACAATTTACCTTGACGTTAAAGCACGTCCTAATCATGCATCCCTTACTGAAAGAGGGTACTTGAAATATCGCAGCCATATGTGAACGGGAAGTTGCGTGACACAAAACCCCATTACCACTGGGAAATCTGGTTGGCACCAACTCCAATGTGCACCCAACAGTGACATCCCGATTTGATGGAACGGTTTTCAATTTGCATCCTTTTGCAAAACTGGTACCGTACCGCATCCACCACCCCCCTCCCCCCTCCACCATTCGAAAGAGCTGCATCATCTTTCATCAATCATTATCCCCATGGCAATAATATCGCTGGCCGTCAAGCAAAAGGCAAACGATATTTTATGTGCCGTCGGGTTATTTTGTATTTTTCAATTGCTCGTGAATCGTGAAATGGCGCCATCGTGTTATGGGGTGCCCCAAACGATCGCAGAACGGCCAGTTCGTAGGCTAGACGATGGCCAGTTTAAGCATATGCAGTGCACGTTGCGACTATTAATAACAACAAAAATAATAAAACCCGAACCCTTCATTACGCATGCGAAACCACAACATTAGATTCCGGAGCCGGAGCCGAACCGGCCAAAGGCGAATGCGTTTATTACAAAACTGCACCGTGTCGTCGATCGGCACGGGAATGTGCTGGAAAATCGATTGCATTTCAGTTCCGACTGCAGTAGAAATACACTAACACCACTAGACTAGCGGATACGAACGGTGCGAACGAGTTTGCATAATTTGTGCCACCACACACAAAGAGGAAAACAGATGCATCTTCCTTGCAATGGTTAGTTAGGCTTGATGCAGCCTTCATTTGACTACCTGTCAGTTTTGGTTGATCCGGTTCACTCCGATGAAACGTTCAGTTTTCGACACCTCGGCTAAAAAAGGCTTCATTGCGATGCGCTGATTGATGTAATGGATCATAATTTCCGAGCCTTCACCGTTTGTACATGGGCTCACACACACACACAAACGATCGTATGTATGTACGGTAGCATAATTATGAGACAAGCAGCGTGTGCGCTCTAATGTGCGGCGGCCTCCAATTTGCGCATGGTTCACCTCGTCGCGACCGGTGACGCGGTCGTGCAGCGCCATAAACAGCCCGATACCTGGGTCCAACCATCCTCCCGCCACCCTTTCTCATCGCCCACTCCCCCCCTCCCCCCCTCCCCTCCACAGCAACCTGCAGGTGACGCGGTACCGATGATGCCGACCTGATCGGTGATCGCCACCGCCGTCGTGGCAGATCAGTGCAAAACCAAACTAACGAGCCTTGTCCCGCATTCGCATGGACGATCGCCTTTGCCTGCCCGGCCGGGCCACAGATTGAACCGACATGATGTCGGACGGCAGCCCCAGCAAAAACCCGGGAGCTGTCGATTGGCTTGCTAACGATCGAACGATCTGACCCAATGTTGAACAGCACCATTTTGCAGCATGTATGTTGCCGCGCTGAACTGAAATTAAGCTCATTCAATTATACACTCACAACATGGGTCCCAATGCATGAAGGTGTGGAGAGAACGCAGTCGGAGGGGGGTGTAGGAGCGGGATATGTTCAACTAGTGTGCCCACCCACCAGCAAACTACTGTTTCATGACCTGTCCCTACCACTGTCCTCATGCTCTCGCACTGCCACAATACGCTACCCACTATTGCTTCTTTGCTGTTCGGCATGAAACATCCACTCAAATGGGAAATCATTCCACCATTCCACAGTACCTTAATCAACAGCAAAACAACTAACTTATACAAAGAGTTATGTTCATTTGTGTGTGAACACAAATACCCTTGAATGTCTGTGTGTGTGTTTTGTTTTTTATTAGATCCCTTTGATCTTTCACTTTCCGCACTGGTAGCGAAAGTGACCACCGAAATTGGCTTAATTGGATTCAAATGAAACTGAAAGCAGTAAAATTAAATCACCAGTTGCAGAACAGTTGGATTTTGCGTTTTGTAACCGCTTTTGTTTGTTTCTTTTTTATTTCCACTTTTTTCTTTTGCAACATTTGTTTAGCTTTGAGTGGAATGCTGTATAGTTCGATAGAAAACGAAAGATGTACTAACCTCTTTTTTAGCATTTGTTTCATAAGTTAATAAATCTCTCTCTCTCTCTTTTTGGTTTAACGACCTACCAGGTCATGCCGGCCATCAAATGGCTTACTAGACTATTAGATACCACGTAGTTGCTTAGTCAGTGCTCACTACGGGGGAACGGTCCGGATGGGATTTGAACCCGGTCCGGTCGTGGTAGGGACTAGCGCCGTTTCCAAATACACCACCGAGCCGCCCTCCGAGCCGAAGTTAATAAATCTATATAACTCTCAACAATATTTATTTGAAAGTTCCCACACTCGGACCACTACAGGAAAGCATCGAATCACAACTCAGGAAAGTGTGTGGAACAAGAGTTCTTACTTTGAGTTATTAAATTTTGAAAATCGCCTCGATAAATATTATAATTCAGAAATAAATTTAATCGCAAGAAGACATGTTCTGTCATGTTCTTATGTATTTTAACGTTTTAGCTAACTTAAGGGTAAATAAATGAATCTTTAATTTTTATCAGTCTCTGCTACGAAATTTGTTGAAACCTCATTGGTTTAGGAAGCTCCAGATATTCATGAAGTAAAGAATTTTCAATGTTAATTTATGCTTTTGAAAGTACATTCATAAACTCAAATAACTCTTCACCAATGAATGACAAAAGCCCTATTAAGGGAAAACACCGATACGGATGCTTTTACACGGTGTGAATAGAATCGCCAAGTATCACCACACCGTACAAGATCAAACCGAATAGATTGTTTTGCAATCAAACTTCGTGAGTCGCATTGTTTAAATAACCAGCGCGTTCACCGGTGGCGTTGCACTTGCACTTCATACATTGCACTGTTGGGAGCACATATGTATGTTTTCCCTTCCAAAAAAAACAACAACAAACCGTTGTCTCTCACTTGTGTACCGAAGTGTGAACGTATGACTGATTGTTATCCAATGTATGGATGTGCATAGAATGGTGAATAGTGCAGTACGGCACCAAAACAACCATCATCAGCTCTTGTGTCTCTTGAGACGGCACGGATCAAACAGCAAAAGGCCAAACGATGGCTTTCGTGTGCATTTCGAACGCGAAATGCGATTTTCCCATTCAGGCTGTTGCAGTGAATGTGTTTCATTGAGAAACGCAAAGGAGATTGAAGTAGTGTCGCTCCAATCCGCTTAGCAGGACATTGTGTTTCTAAGATTTTCGCGTGAAGCGTTACAAATCATGAAACATATTATTTTCAAAGTTTTATGGTGCATGAAATCGTGCATAAACAGTTTCCCTTCTGTTGGTTATGGTTCAGTTTTTAGTGCAAAACAAATTGCAAACATAAATGTCAATTGCAAAAGCATATTTATTCGTACCAAGCAGTACGCAAACGTTCTCAGATTTATTTCACACGCTATTCACAGTAATATAAAACCCATCCCGCAAACAACCATTTGGCTGGCGAAGAGCCATCTGTAACCAATAGATCACCGGTACCGAAGCAGCAAGCACGATCGTTCATAATTAATTTATTACCTTTAAATTAGCAACCGAGGGCAGACGATGCCCTCACAGCCACTCAGCAAGGTACAGCATAGGTAAACATAATAAATCTCACCAATATCGCCGATCGGTACGATCGATACGATACCAACGCGCTCGAGTGTTCGCACAGCTGGTCCGCCGGGACCGTTTTTGCATGCACTTCGTTTGCATGTGCTTTTTTTTTTGCCCACCGATCGCCAACACCGATGAGTGTCGCGGCAAAAGCGCGCGAAACAGAACGTTTGGCACACGTTTTGCCAACGGGCAAGCCAATATTCTCTCACGTTTATCAATGTCGTGCGAAAAATCAATTAAGCACCTGAAATTCCCTTCAATTTTCATTTCACTGCGAGCGTGCCGAGCAGTGCATGCAATCAAACATGGCCTCGGTTCAGGTGTTGGTGTAATGCCGAGCTGGTGCAGGCAGAAACAAAAACATACAAAAAACACGGGGACAGACAAAACCATCGGCACCGAAACGGTACCGAACACCCGGTTCCACATGCACCATCGGGGAGAAAAAAGGTTGCACGAAACCGCAGGGTGACTTTACGTTTCAATTAGCTTTCGGTTGTGATTTGTTTTTTGTTTCGGTTTTTGCATGATATGGAGCAGATTTTGTTTGTTGCTGCTTTCCCTCTCCTGTTTTGCTGACACTCTGACAACGATCGGACGTAATTTCGTCCCGTGCGTTCAAGGTTGATTGCGACAATCATACGAATAGCGCGTAATATATCAATAAAATATCATACCCTGTTCTAGGTCGCCGAGATTGCGCCCTTCGCGTTTTCCACCTCACAATCACGTTTGTAAGGAACGTAATTTCACGGTAAGCACTGGACATTTCGCAGGGGGAAGTATATGTGGATGGCAAGTCCAATCCCTTTCCGGCGGTGTCCGTGCGATCCACCGAACCAAATGGCAGGCAGCGAGAGGAGATTTATTTGTCCTACAGCTTTGTCACCGCACACCGAGTGTGTCGAACAGTGTTTTATTGACACTTTACGGGACGTACAAATTGGGACGCAACGACACGATTGCACGTTGGGCTCGCGTAAAGTACGACCGAGTGCGCACCTTGATGCGCACCTTGAACTACAGAGCGCACATAAATAACATTCCCATCCTTATCCTGTGCCGCACTGTGTCCCGCGTGCAGCTGCCATCGGTTGACGGGATGTCTTTCTTAAGCGAGCACCACATCACATCACACATCACGGTTGGGAATGGGATAAACATTTTGTTCCCTTATTATTGCAACAATACCCTTGACGGGGGAAAGGGGATGAATTAAAACCCGTCCGAGATCACGGGTGGGAAACCATCCGTCCGCACCGTCCATTTATGATGGTCCACGCGTACTGACGTGCTCAATTAAAAATTTGCCATTTTGATGATCGTTCCCGCACGGCGTCTTCGCCGACAGTTTGCTGAATTATTTCAATGCCCCATCGGCAATGGGCAGTCAATCATTTATCGATGACAATCGTTTTTGTAAGTGGTGACCAGCCGGAGAGGTTTATGCCTGGCGATAAATCGCAATCATATGCATCTATGCTGTCGTGTGACGTGTATTCTGATTGAGCGCCAAATTGTGCAACGAGATTGTGGTGGTGTGTCACTAGGGAAAGCACTACAGCAATGAAGCGTGTTTTACGACGCAATTGCAACACACACACAGTGTCGCTAATGGGTACTGTAGTTTGTGATTTTGAATACTGATCCAAGCGTTCCAACAAGTGGGGGAAAAGTAGGATAAAAATTTAATTTTAAAAACACTTCATCAATAATTCGCCACATAAATGAGCTGTATATTGCGTCGATACGCCAAGCGAGAAAAGACGATGGAATTAACACCTCCGGCAGGTTTAACATAACATTATTGAATATTCAACACGCGGCAGTGAAAAGGATACAATAAATAAGAAATGAAAATAGCAAAAAAACGACGTTAAAAAATACTAAAACAAAGCGATTGTACCCGGATCAGCTGTCGATCATAAGCTTGCCCATCGCTTGTAGCTAATCTCTGACAGCTTATCCATCGTCACACGCACACACCGAAACCCTTCTGCTTTCGGAAGATTTCTGCCAAAAACTTAACCTTGTGCCGAATGAGCTACATACAACAGCAGCTCGCGTTTGGTGCTCCGTGCTGCTTGGTAAGGAACGAAACGCGAAAACCGTGTCTAGATCATGTCTTCGGCAGCAACCTTAAAGAGCCCGGGGACAGCAGCCAAAGCTAATCAACGCCGTTCCAGCCATTCGCACCGCTACACGAACGGGTCAAAACACAACCGCCGATCGCCTCCGAACGAGTGGCTTAATTGACCTCGCGGCATAGAAACACGAACACGTCCCAAAATAAAAATAAAATAAAATAAAATTTAAAAAAACACTAATGGTTTAAACCGCAAACGTAAAAGCTCATCGCGTTTTGTGCGATTGCTGCCCATTACATGCAGGCGCGCGTAGCGTTAGGTCAGGGATGTGAGCATAGCAATGTTTAAGGCATCCCTTTTATTTTATATTTTTGTTCGACCAACGGGACCACATCTAATTGATAAAAACCTTACGCGAAAGCTACCGAACGAAACAAAAAAAAAACGGTTAGGATTACACTCAATAACGCTCATTACGCGAACGCGTTACGTTCGGTGTAACGCATTGCACTGCGTGCTGCCCAATCACTGACATTTCTCCGTACCGTTCGCGTGCCCTTCGATTATGAGCAGCGGGAGGTCTGTGCCGATCATTTTGCCCGCACCAAAAGAACTGCCATAATGACGAAAAGATAAAAAGTAAAAAAAAACACTACCACAAACACACACTGAAACCTTTAGGCGTGTAATAAATATATCAATCAAGACGCCATGACGCCGGCAACACATGCGACACAACAGAGCGTCACGTGGAAATTTGTTGCTCGCCCGACCGGCTCCCAGCGGACGATGATGACCTCTAGCTTAATTAGCCGGACGAACGGTTTGGCCCAACTAGGAGGCTTTGGACCGTACCTTGAACGGGTGGTGATTCCTCGACCAGATCGATCGGTCACGCGACACGCGAAATCGGTGTGTTTTCGGCACACAAACCTTTGCTCCAGTTCGATTGGATGCTGGGAAGTACCGCTGGTCGGTACTAATGGGAATTCGCAACGGCTTCAACATGGAGAGAATTGTCTCCAATTGACGGGGGTTCGGAAAATTGTCGCATGTCACCAACCGACAACCGAGACAACCGCGACTCGTGTGTCAATCATGCCTTGAACTATGCTTTTTATTAAATGAATTTCATTAACTCTGCACGACCTGCGCATTGCATTAGCATCGTTGAAACAAACAGACAAGATTGTCGAATGATGTATTGAAGCGTTTTGTAATTTAATGCAGTCTGGCTTCTTTATTGGTGAACTGGACAGTGAATGTACAGCAAAAAAAAGGGAATAAAACATGTAGTATTTTGAAGGGAAACCCTTTTTCATGATTTTTAGGCCAAATGTTTAATTGGTTGAAGAAATTCATATTTAATTTTGAGTTTTAATTATCAGTTGGGTCTCTGGGCCCGTTTTACAACTTGTAAAACACGTGAAGGTATTCTTTTAACCAAATTTCGTTTTATTAGAAACAGAGTCAACTTTATTACATGTCCATGAAGTATCTCTGGTGTCTTTTTGATTTTTTTTCGAGACAATTCTTCCAAGAAATACAATTTCGTTCTGAATATTTTAACTATTTGTATGAATAATATGGACAGAATAGCAAAGTTATCAAAAACTTTTCGATAAGAAACACATATTAAATCTCGTTTCTCTCGTAAAGAATTCCCTTGTAAAATCCTCTAGTGTCCCAAAATATTCGGGCTCTTTTCATACTTCTTGCAATAGCCCATAAATCCATCCAAAATATCAATGTATTATTATATATAATTATTTATTACGAAATTTTCTTTTCAATTTCATACTAGTTTAAATTGATAGCCTGATGATGATTATATGCAAATATGGACAAATCGCTGCAACACCCTATAATAGTTACGCACTTGTTTGTTCGGTTAATGTGCGAAACCCGTTTACCGAAAAATCGTTACGCGAATCGCAAAGTGTGCGATAATGTGACAACAGTTCAGCATCGTTTAATTATTTTTTTTTTTGTAACACCTACCTGATAGATCGAGGAAAAGTGGCCGTTCGTACGCATCTGGGAACGGTTTTGGGGCTGCGGTGATCCCAACGGTGACATCAGATGGTTGCTGCTGCCGTAGCTGTGCATCTTGCGGCTGAGCGGCTGGTAGATCGCACCATTCGACGAGAGAATATCTGGGAAGGCAGACGGAAAACGGGAAAAGGAATGGCACTATGAATAATAGCGTTTGATCGTCACCATTCCCGGATCGGATGCATCGGAACGATCGGTTGTGATCGTCGCTAATTAAATATATAACCCGCTCCAACTGCGTATCGTGCAATCAGCTGGCCTCACGAAAGTGACCGGCAACACACCGATCCGTTTCGCAATCCGAACCGGGCGTCGAAACATAACAATCGTAATGAAGCTGAATGTGCGATGCGATGTCGCCGTGCTGAGAAGAAGGTGTCAAATTGCACACGTTGTCCTGTCAGGTTGAGTGAAGTTTGACGATGGGAAGGTGATGGTGAGCAGCATGGTAAACGGGGGGGTTGCAGTTTGGGATCCCCACCCGTACCACGATGCATGAGCTGGGGAGGGGGGGGGGGGGGGGGGGGGGGGGGAGGTGGGTCAGCTGAATGGCAATTGCATGAAGCGTACCGTAAAATCGAACACACCGAAATGTGGTGTATCTTGTGCTACATTCGGGGACGGCAATTTTCGGCAGACAACAACACGAACCGGAATGCAACTGTTTTGCCGCCCGAAACACACGGCCCGAATACAAACAAAATGTCATAATGATAATAATGATAATAATGACCTGCCGTCCGGCGATGGAATGGCGCTGGCATTTGCATATAATTGGCAGAACGAACGATATTTCAGCAATTTTACATATTCCATCCACAACACAACGTTCGCGCGAACCTTTGTGGGCTAAAGACACCATTGACACGCATCGACCGTGGTACGTATACGTTGGCATGTTTGGTTCGTTTGCAGCATCAGGTAATGGTGTAAGTATCTCCTGCAGTCGCCAACGACTGAACTCCCGTACAGAAGTTAAAGTTGGTTGGCGACCATTTCGTACTTTTAAAAGCCCCGTTGAACCCGAACGACAAATGGAACATAATTAAGCCAAAAACCGAACCTCATGGTGCTTCTGGAGGTGCTGTATTTTACAACCCTAAAGCTCATTATGTTGCATGCAGCCGGGCAAGTGAAGTCGAGCGACAGTGGTTCATTTCCGCAGTACCACAAAATTGACGCAACGCTGAAGGGTTGCTAGCAAAAAGGTGACCGAAGCAAAAAAAAAACGGAGTAAAATGAAGTGTAAGATATTTTTTTCCGCTCTGCTGTCGGTTACAGAACTAACCGGAAGATGCAGAAACGTATGATCGTGTGTGTGTGCGTAATGTTGAAACATTCAAAATTGAGCGGCTGGGCTTGCGGTTACGCGAAACTGGCCAAGATGCCGAATGGTGCATCCACCATTTTAGACCATCGCTTCGACGGACCGAAGTGTCGTACAACCGACACAAAACCCCACAACACCTTTCCACACCGTTTCCTCCACCGCAACGGTTCCACCTTTCGGCCTTCTCAATGGCGAGGGCATTTTCGCGCCTAATGAGTGCCGAAAGAAAATTCGCTCCTAACAATGCGATGATCGGAACGCAGCAACGATCGAACGATCGGTATTGGGGTGGGCCAACACAAAAGACCCACCAGAAAATAAAAAAAAGTTACCAAAGATGCAAAAAGAAACACCTTCCCTTCCTTGTACAGGAAAAGAAAGTGAGCGGATTTGTCGATCTATGTATTTGATCTTGTGTCGGACAAGGTTTCGCGTTTGCGTGCGCATTTACAAAGGGTTGCACAAGCCGATTCCGAGTTTGGGCCCAAAATTGAACCACCGAAAAAAGCGCACGAGAAGATGATGGTTCTTCGATCGTATGTAACGACTTGCGAGTTACATTACGTATCGTGTGAGGAAAGAAAACGAGCTGGTTAAATAACACTATGATTAATCATAGCCGGGTAACACCGGCAGCGGTGATATGATTAGTGGACGAAGGTCGCTCACACTCGGCTCGCAACGGCCAACCGCGCCGCCGGTCTCGTATCACATGCAGCTGGCAGCAAAGACCACAACTTCAAACGTGGTTCGATTTGGTCGGGCCGTAGTAAAGAAACAACAAACAAAATAACAACGTCTCAACCCTTTCGCCATTTATGGTGAGCGAGAGAACGTACGCTCGAGTGTGCGCTATAATAGCAGCATAGCGTAGCATACAAGTGCTCTCGAATAATGTTGGCCAAAGCGCAAAGCACACACATACGCATGCGGGTGTGCGAGCGTGTCCTTAATGCGAGTGTATGCATTGGCGGTATGCCCTCCAAACATCAGCCTAATAACACAATAGCCATTGCGTTGCGTGCATCGATCGTGAACCAACATCCAAATGGATGCCGCCGGGCGCAACATAACATTGCCGGGTAGACACGGTATGGTAAGGCAAGGGAAAAAAGGGGCACGATCTTGTTCTCACAAAGCGTCCTCCCGTGTTCCTATTCCGGTAATCTGGTAGCGTACGGCCATCTGTTGTTGGGGTGAGCAACATAACACTTTGCATAACATTCTTGCAAATCACGACAAATCCTCCGTTGCAGGGGGGGTGGGCGAACGTTCTTGAACGAAGAGGAAATGGTCCACCGTCAGCGTGCTGTTGACAGCATCGGGCCAGCTACGGTTGTAAATGTGTGTTGAGTTCGAATCACTGGTCAGTTTACGTTACGTCTAACCTCAAGGTTTCTGCTGTCATTACACACGATCGTATGCTGTGTGTCTTGCGCTGCACAGTGGAAATCTTCCATTTATGGTACAGATCAACGATCACTTTGAAGATAAGTACTTTATAACTCACTTCACAGTTTGCAGGGTGATTAGCGCCATCTGGGATAAAATTATTGAACTAAACAGAACACTAGCACTACCAGCATAGTCGATCATTCGATCGCAAGTCTTGTAATTATTCAAATTAACGGAAGGAATAAAAGTTCTATCTCCTTACAAGGCTTTATATTGAGGTTTGTAATTTTAAGTAATGATTATTATGAATCTCCGTATAAAATTGAGCTTCTCCGAAAAACAAATATTTAAGTATTAATAAACACGCTTCAATTCACCCGACTCTCGCATAAACACATAAATAAATTCCCCCAGTGCACCCATTGCTCCACACTGCAATCCGATCGATACGATCGTTCGTTCCCGGGGTGGAATTGTAATGTAAATTGAACCGTTCAGTTATGCTACGCGGAAGGTTCGCCCTTCGACGCGCATTCATTCTTCCGGCTGCAATGGGCGATTTGCAGATAAGAAAGAATATAACTACACAAACCTACCACTACCACTGTGCACAACAATCGCACTCCGTATGCAAATTACCTTCGCAGGCTTTGTGTATCGTACGGGGCGCGAGTGTTGTGCGCGCACAATGGCGATCTTATCCAAGGTGTATTTTTATTCGTGATTTTGAGATCACAAACAGCGCTCGAAACGTTCAAAGAAAGCGATACCACGGGGACACCAGAACACTTGCAAACATATGTTTCGTTCCTTTTTTTTTTTTTGGCATAAAAGATCGCCTAAAACTATTGCGCAGCACAAAACAAACAAACAGAACAGAGAAAAGAAAAAAACAGCGTACAGTAAAAGCATACTTCCCAAAAAGGCATTTAAATTGCGTGTCATTTCATGCGTCACATAACCACAAAATTGAAAACTTCAGCATAACCATTTTTCAACTCTCGTGTTCCTCTCCTTACTAAATCTACGATTATTGCTGCACTCCAATCATGATTTATAATGTAAAGCACCACAACTTTCGCGCAAATGATTCCCATTTAATCGTCCATGCAAACGTAATGGACCGCGGCAAAACAAAACAAACCACCACAAAAAAGACAAAAAAGAGATGTTAAATCAACCGCAAAATGATCCAACATGTCAGCACTTACCGGTCGTGTACTGGCCCGAATGCCAAACTGTCTTCCATTCGCAACGGATCCCGCCGGGCGTTCAGCGACGAATCCACACGACAGCAGGCACGGTGGTGCGTAAATCAGTGAAAAAATCGTTCTTCACGACCGATCGTTGGCATCGTTTACTTTCATTCTTTGTGCAGCACATGTTGCAGGCCGGGTACAGACAGGGCGCATTTGCAGTTGGTATTCGGCTGTTTGAAGCCTTAATGTCAAATGGAATTTGTTTCCTCCTGCAAACGATTCGAGACCAGCTACGGGCCCGCGGTGAACGGAACGAACCCGGAACGAATTGGAACAATTTTACAGCCAAATTGAAAGCCAGCAGCCAAACCAAATGCACCGCGGTAACGGTAGTTTTGTAATGCAAATGGGTCAGATATGTTTAAAATGGGCTTTGCTTGATACGTTTCGTTACAATTCATAAGCCAATTTTCTTCTGGTAGTATTATTTGTTTGGCTTTTTTAATTCGATACACAGATTTAAAAAGTAAAGAATGAAAAGAAACTTTAATTACGAAAATTGGATGTTCGTTTGCTTTGAGAAACCAAATTTATGGTAAATGTTTCCCGTCGTACGTTGAACCATCACTTCACCGTCTGACAGTTTTGGCAGGGGTCCAAAAAAAAAATCCAACTAAACCGGCTCCCGGTATTACACGCTCACGTGATGTGTGGATTAATAAATTTCTCACAATCCCACTATTTACGATTCAGAGCAAGCAAAGCTGGACGACAAAACCACCACGCTAAGTTTTGCTAATCCACCACCGAGCCATATCGTGTCAGGTTCATCGCTTGTCTGCCTATCGAACTCTTTCCCCGTGTGACCGTGCTTCTCATCATTTACCGTTCACGTCACGACACGAGCGAAGCAGATGTCTAATGGGGTGGGAAAAAAACTCGAGGCTCACAAAAAAAACATCGTTTGCATCCTTCCTATCTCCCCCCCACCCCATGGATGTCGCATTTATGCCGTGGCGTGACGAAATTTTTCGCAGATTGAATTAAAAACGGAAGGTTGTTGTTAATTCGTTAAATAAGGCCCACCAACGCGCTCGCATCGTTCGACCGGCACGACCGACTTCGGGTGTAAAATATGGCTAACAAGGTGGTTTCTTTCCCTTTTTCTCTCCCGCGCATTGTTGGATGAACCGATATACACATCTTTCCCACACGATTAATTTCTGCACGACAAATCTGCATATTTATCTGTATCGTAAATTGCGTGCTGCACAATCAATTGTAATCGTAAGTTATGATGTTAGGAAATTTATACACTTTCTGCAACAAAAATATAATTTATGACGTGCCGAACATGACTATTACATCTTCTGTATCTGTTTTGCGTCCTTTTAGGAACAGTGTTAAAGGTGCAGCTTTAAGAGAGAAAAAAACAAAGTTTTGTATANAAGGTGGTTTCTTTCCCTTTTTCTCTCCCGCGCATTGTTGGATGAACCGATATACACATCTTTCCCACACGATTAATTTCTGCACGACAAATCTGCATATTTATCTGTATCGTAAATTGCGTGCTGCACAATCAATTGTAATCGTAAGTTATGATGTTAGGAAATTTATACACTTTCTGCAACAAAAATATAATTTATGACGTGCCGAACATGACTATTACATCTTCTGTATCTGTTTTGCGTCCTTTCAGGAACAGTGTTAAAGGTGCAGCTTTAAGAAAGAAAAAAAAAACAAAGTTGTGTATAATTTTGGCGAATGTTTTAAAATGTGCCCTTCCCTAGAAAGAGATGACCTTTAGGATAGAAAGACCTCGTATTTTATTTTTCATTTGCATTAAAATGTATCTCTAAAAAAAACACGACACCAGAATCAGGCTAATTGCTTGCTGTTTAAGCATCAATGTAGCAAACAGCGCATGCATCCTTTGCAAAAGCGCACACGTGGTAATTCTAGGTTTATTTCCAAGCATTAGCAAACCTTACCAATAAAAAGTGCCCAATACCAACGGACCACCGGTCCGAAAGTCGTTTCTGCTACCAGTAGTGTGTCCTGGCCCGTACAACTGTCTTGCCCTCAATGTCAGCAAATCGTAATGGTGGGCAAATTAAATTTTTATGCATCATAAAACGGACAAGCATCGTTGGAGGTGAGGTTCTCTGCCATGATAACTGCCATGTTTCGAACCCTGCAATGGTTAGGCCACCGGGTGGTGGTTTGCTAAAGGTAAAAACCGGTGCGTGCAAGAAGATACACAAACAAAACGACCCAAGGCATCAGCCAGCAGCCCTGTAGTAGTGCTGCGGTATCGGTATCATTGCGTTGACACTTGACCAACACACGATCGCTTGATTCATACGACCGACAACCCGACCGCAGTGTAAACACTCACTGCCGGACATACAATGCGGATCCTCGCGGTCCGTTTGGGAGTAGGTCAAACATTAATGGTTGCGAACGATTGCGCAAAGTAAATGCAACCAGATGCAATAAAAAGTGCGTCCACATACAGTCCACGCACATACAGAGACGTTTGCATCAGCGAGCTCAGATCTGATACAATCGCGTTCAGACGTTGAGCATAAGGAAATAAAACGCGAAATTAATTTTACTCCGCTTGTGTTTGGCTTTCGGTAATGGTAAAAGGCGCTGAAAATGCATATCGTGCAAGATTAAAGCGGGACCAAACACGCGCGGGACGATCTGTGCACGGCAGGCAGGAAGAAGGACGAAACAAACAAACCAACAAAAAAAAAAAAAGCAAGACATAAACCAACCCAATGTTCGCACCCTTCAGCCACCGTACGATCAACATCAACGGTCCCGATTTCGATCGTAATTAACCGATACTAATCCAACGCGCAGCATTGCAGCCCTCGCCAAAAAGCAGCGTGGCCAATCGAAGGATCAAGTATCTCTGGACAGTGGAATGGGTGGCTTGAGAAAAGTTCATCAGTCACCGAAATGGACGGACCGGACCCCTGTTTATGCAACGGCCACCAGAATTGACACAAGGTCAGTGACGACCCAATTACGATGACGACAGCGACAGGAAGGAAGAAGACAACGACGCGACGCATTTTGATTGGCGGGCAGAAGTTCAAAGCGATTGTGCCGCAACGTGCACAACCGGCTGCATCACCACCGGATCGGGTTGGTTCCGTTGCCGATTTGCACCGATCCTGTAATGGTTGCAATTTTTGCAACCATGCGACTAGGTAGAAATCCTTCCGAAATCTACGCGATTTCCCCAAATGCAACGTTGGAATGAGCAATGATCCCAAAGTGTGTGGAACCAACCGCAACCATTCCTTGACAGGTTGATCGAGAGGTGTTAAAAGGAGCAACCGAAGCAAACGGATCGAAAAGTGAAGTAATAAAGATATCGTGCGTTTTAATCACGGGCGAGCATTCACTTGCTACACACGTGCCAATAAAAACCACAATCAAAAGGCATAAAAAAGATATATAAAAACATTCGCGAGCACTGTACACTGTTTGGGGGTTTTGTGGTTTTGGACACTGCTCGGGGAAGCATGCAAGAAGGTGATACGTTGATAGCACATCGGCTGCATCACCAAATGTTGAAGTCATGTTCTGCATCTTCTGCCCGAGAAAAAAGTGAGTTACTATATCATAATTACGTCCAGAGGACTTCTTCCAAACCTGATGAATTGTGCTTTTACAAACCACTGATAAATAAATAAAAACCACAGAATTAGAATGGATGAGGGAGTGAAGGGAGTTAACTATTGAATCAGTTAATTTAAATCTCTCAATAATGTCTCAGAACTCAGAACTTGAAGAGCTCCTACAATATATTCAACTCCTCACGACGACTTGTCGACTCACTTTTAAAATAGAGACCAATTCTGTTTAAATTCATTATACCAAATTGATAATGTCTTAAGGTGACAAACCACTAACGAAACGAAACATACATTCCATTTCCAATGTTTGCCTTCCGCCAGGCAACGGAACAACGCACCGAAGGGAAGTGAATGAGATTGGGGTAGAAAATTAACTTAAAAATTACCACCTCAAATCGATCGCTTTGTGGGACACGATGCGACAGCACGTATATAAGCAGTGGTAGGAAATCATTAAAAATGTCTTATCTATCCGACACTCACCGTTGTCCATATCCGCTTGCATACGGGATGCCGGATGGTGTACCGGGTGCGGCTGGCCGGACTCCTTCTGTGTCTGGCAGTGCGGACAAGCTTCGTTCCGGAACATGCACGAGTAGCACCGTTCGTGACCGCAGGCGTCGATCAGCTTCCTTTTCTTGCCCTTATCGAACGGCATCTGACAGCTCGGACAGAGTGCGCCTCCGGTTTCGTTTTCCAGTATCTTACGGATCGCTGCCAAATCTGAAAGTACACGAAAGCATACCGTGTGGGGGGTTGTGTTTTAGTTTAGCTTCAAGTAGTAAGGTTCACAAGCAGCGCCCTATCGATGCGAAGAAATCAACGCTTTCGTCGAGTCTCTTCATTAAAAAGGTTCTCCTTTTACCGAAACGAACATTCATCGAGCCAAACGACACTAGACACTCGGCGCTAGACAATTAAAGGGCCGTTCCTTTTTGGAGCAAAAAGGTCAATAAATTAATGACGCCTCATTTACCACCACCCAGCAAGAGCTGGGCCCCGCTAGGGGCCAGCAAGATGCATTCGAGGCGGAAACGAAAGTCACAGCAACATTGGGCGTTTGGAACTGCTGCACTGAAATAGTGGGCCGACCATGGCATGACCTCTTACCCAGGCCCAGGTGTAAGCCCTTTGGCAGGTTCCGCTGCTCGTAAATTCCACCCTTGTGATGCTGGTTAAAACTAGACTAGACTATGTTCCCTCCCGACAAACACCGTCTTGTTTATGTGCACTTTAAACTGGTGGAAACGGAGTTTCGAATCCTAATCCTGTCCTGTAAAGCTGGCGAAAGCCCAACACCGTTCGTGCTCACATTGAATTTCGATCTCGCAAACATCACTCAACCGACCGATCAGCACATTTCTTGCGAACGCGCGCGCGCGCCCTGTTTCGTACCGGTGCTCTAGTGCCGGCCCAGCAAACGAGAACAATCGATTTTTCAAATTTGCAAATATTAATAACCAATGTCCCGCGGTCAAAAGCCCGGGACCCCTTGCTGCACACACCTCGCCCACCCCACCGTGGCACCCGTTCGGGTGGAGCACCTGCTGTGTGTGTTGCCGTGTTTGATCCAGCGGGAGGTCCCGATCGAACTCTCCCTTCCTTCCCTTCGCCCCCTGGGAGTGTTGAAGCAGAATGGCCGGAAAAGACGATTTGACAGGTACGACTCTCCGGTACATTCACCTAGCGATTGAACTTTGAGTTGCTGGAGCAGAAAAAAAGGGCCCAAAGGGAGTGTAGCTTAGCTTGCTTTTGTTCGGTGTACAACCATTTGCAACAATGTTTGCCATGTTTCCAACATGTGACATTGTAGACATACCGGTACGCGTAAACCCAAATCGGAAATAGAGGGAACATTGGTTGTGTCAAGTATCCCGGAACATGATCGGATCTTTGCTCCGCTGCTGCCAATTTTAAAATATCAACCCAACATATCGAGATCGAAATAGTATGTAGAACTTCTCAAATCGGCACACACACACACACACACACACACACACACACACACACACACACACTCGGGCACACCGGCGCACATCTGGAAGGAGTTTTGCGTTCTCCAAACTTTGGCCCGTCCCTGCAACACAATAAATCATCGTTCTCCTCTCCCGCACCCAAACACCCTTTGTCCTCGGCGTGACCTCACCGAATCTGCCAATGTTGGGAGATTAAACGGTCGAGATTTACTCCGGCACCGGCAAAAGCCTCGGGTGCACGATTTCTTCCGCGAATATTTTGTCAGTTTTGAATGTAAACAACTTTCCTGCCCTGGGAGATCGATCGACACGGTCGGGCTCAACCAGCGCGAACAATAACGGTTCCAGGCAGGAAGGCCTGGAAGTGGGTCAGTACGGTGGGTATCGGTACTGGCGCTGTTGCAACGCGCACAGGACGAACGAAACAAAGACGAACCCAGTGCCAGCGAGTCGAGCTCGGACGAGTTTGGAGAGACGTCCAGAAATGGGGATCGCGCCTTGATGCCCCGCATCGTGGGTTATTGATCGTCGCGCTGCTGACCTTTCGGGACCGTAATGGGTGGAAAAAGCAAACCGTGTTCCGACGTACCAGGCGCGTTGTTTTATCAGTTTTTCTCCAGGTTGACAGGTTCTGGTCCTGGTCGGTTTATGTCTATTCGAGTTCTCACCTGACTTTTCAGTGCTGATGCAGCTCTGTAAGAAGGGGTTTTCAGATTTGAAGCGAGAGAATATTCGTTGTAATTGGGTTAATGTTTGGTTTTCTTTATTTCCACACTAATAAGCCGTAAACCTCTCTTCTATCTCCAACGGAGTCTTAGGAGGGAAATATTTTATTTCAATTCCTTGGAATCAAAACAATCACTTGAGAATCGGTACTAATGTAACCATCACTCGCCTACACTACACAGACAGATAACGGACCTTGAAGGTCCTGAGCAATAGAATGCGTCTATTTCTTCTATCCTCCTAACGAACCCTCAGGTCTGAGCCTAAACCATACAGACGGGTTGTCCGTAAAGTGGAATTAGATTTCAATTAGTGTGGAGATTAATTTCGGTCACGTTTAGCGAACCACAACGCCCGGTAATAACGATATAATGCAACGATATCTATGCGCTAACACGATCACGGTACGCGGTTGGTACTGACAGATACCGTACCATAACTCTTCCCACACCGACAGGGAACGTGCACCAATGCACATTTGTGCACCAGCTGGCGTCTGCAATTCGGTGAAGAGTCGCAATATTCCGCGCATTACTGCACTTCGTGATCCTTGAAATAGTTCCAACCGGATTAGATCGTTTTGCAAACCAATCTAATAAAAAAACAACAACAACAACAGTGTGTGGTACGTAGTGATTCGCCAATCTGTGGTCGGGCACCGTTTCGGTCCGTCTGTTCGGTGAAAGAACTTTTCTACCAAACCCTTCGTGCCGATGGATTGCCGGACGTGCAAAACATACTGAACATAGTTTTCGCCTAATATCGTGACAGTGAAACGTGTTCCTAGGCGAATGAGTTATTGGCGGGGCAAGTTAATTCCAACCACCGGGAGTTGATCGCTTGTTTTTCCACATTCAGCCTGTCAGCGCCGCAGAGCAGTGGGTAAAGACATTGGCACTGCGGTCTGTCATCGTGCCGCACGAAAAATGTCGGCCGAACATGATGCCCAACTTTACGTAGCTGGTTTTGTGATGTTGGAATGCGAGTGAATACGTTTCAGCGAGTATGTCAGTGTGATCGTCGATCGATGCTCACTCTAGCCAGCACTATGTGGACGAATGGACAGCTTTTGTCAGCAGAACATATGCGGTTCGAAGGCATCATTCTGTTCTTGCTGGTTTGCTTACTTTCTCACATACGCACACCCAGCTAAAGGGTGTCCATCGTATCGCTTCATCCGCACAAAAGCAACATATCGGAGGAACCGTTTGTTTGGGCTTTCTACATAATTTATGATTGTCGCCGATAAGATCGAAATAATAAATTGGCACCGAGCGCTAGCGAAACGGTACACACGGCACACACGGGACCGCAACAAAGGTACGGGCAAATCCTTTCACCTTAACGAGCCTTTAGGCTTCGTAAGGTTCCGATCACCACCGCACAAACAACCGGACCAAAAAGCCGATTTGGCTAATTTGATTAGGGTGGTGAAAGTCGGCATGACTAGACCGACCGGCCATAAAATTAGTCAAATGAAAATAAAACAAAATGAATTAGTTTACCTAGCTGCCACCAGTGTAACGGCGTAACGTGTGCAGCATCACAGCCGCACTCTGTTTGGTCGCACCGGTCGCACCGCAGCCGTAAGATATTTTACGATAGATCATTTTCGTTCGATCACCCAATTAATTATAGCGCGTTTTGTTTTCCACCGCAGGGATGCTTCACGGGATGGGCTTAAAAGGGGGATACAGCTACACGAAACGGCAGTGACCGCATAAACTGTGATGGCGAAAATTGGATTGGGCTTGTCGTAAAAACCATAACAAAGAAAAAAAAACCACAACAACATCGCCACGCGGCTTAGACACAACCGTTAGACTTCTGTTAATGCTCATCCCAACCCCGAACGACCTGCTCGTATGAGGAAGCGATGGGGGTGGGGGGAAAGGGTGGCTGGGTAAACGATGGAGTTTTGGGGTAATATTTGCAAGGGCTTTTTTTTTCGTTAGGCATTGATTGATGCTGCGCTGTGCTAAGGAACATTTTGTTTAATGTTTGTGCTTCAATCTTTCACCGTAACAGGACCACCAACCAGACCGAAACGAGGGGGTTCCCTTTCTCCTTTTTGGTGGTGGGAACGAATCCCGCCAAAAATTTATGATCCCCCGTGCCACCGGGAAGAGGAACGATCGAGCGGAACAAAAAAATAAATAAATAAACACACTCGTGCGGCTCAGTGAAACTCAGTGCGGCTTGTGAATGATAGCTATCATTTTTATTCTGATCGATATCTTTGAACACACAGGCACAGCCGGATCCGAGCTTTATCGTTTGCCGTTTCGGCATCATTAGAGATGCTTAATGTTTGCAGAAATTTATCGATAACGATAAGATAGCACAGGAGCTGTAGAGCTGGTCAACCGGATGATTCCTAGAAATGTTCCACCTTTTACAGATTGCTCCAATTTTTGCTACCTTTGATATAATCTTATAAAGTTATTTGAGATTAAATCTTATTAGCATATTTGAAAATAAAAAATATACATCTTTTTATTTAATTTTCTCGAAGGTCAAAGGGTTAGAAACATCTGGTAAAGTTACCTGAAACATCTGGTAAAGTGCATGATTCGTTAACTCTAAAATGGTTCAATTCTCGAGTATCTTTTGAAACAATTTGCTGGAAATTTTCATTTTTGTTTACTTTTTTTATTAAAAAAAAAAGACAAATTGGTGTTAACATAAACCGGATGACCCAAACTAGCAATAAAACCATGCTCTTTTTCATCTTTGCCCCCCTCCACAGGATAAAAAGAAATCACGCTTCAATTACTACTTTAATAATAATTTAAAGCATTGTTCCCTAATTCATTGGCCGCACCAATTCCGGCATGTTGTTTTTTATTACACTGATAGCATCGCACGACTACCATTAAACATTTCAATCAGCAATAGCAGCAGCGCCGCTTCACCAGCAACCATTAGATAAAAATCTAAAATTCTAATCCCACCCTGTAAAGCATCTCCGTTCAACATCACTTCCCAATGTTCAGCCGGTGCGCCGATTGTCCAATTAAAATTTCTCACATATTTTGCTAACCATCGCGCGAGTCGCGTGGTTACATGTTCACCCATTCCCTCGACATCATGTACCCCGGGGTTCATGCACAGACCTGTGGTCCTTCATGTCCGCTAGAGGTAGCAGACAGACAAACATTTCTATTCTATTGCGCATCGCTGGAGCTTGTTTATAGACCATTTCACCCTTAGCATAATCGTGCCGTGTGTATCAGTATACATTTTCTTTCCCTTGTTTTATCCCATCTTTAGAAACAAAAAGTAAATGTTGAGCTTAATTCACAGCTTAGAAGTTTGACCGACCATCGCAGGGAGTGAACGAACGTGTAAATGGGAAGAAAGAAACGAGAAACCTAGAGAAAGATTAGTCCACCCGCCTGCCGAGTTGTTGACGGTTGAAGCAAACCCCAGGCCCAGCGGATGCTTACCACTTGTCGAGAAATTCATTGTTTTATCGCCTCTCGCATTTCGTTTTAAATCACAATTTTTAGCACTATAATAGCGATCGCAAAACAGCGAAATGGGCAAAAGATTACGGATTAACTGTGGCAGTGGATGGATGGTAGCAATTCCTGGAAAAATGACGGCTAACCCGAACGAACTTTGGGTTTAAAGACTGGCAGGAAGAAGTGCGAGATGTAACCCCTTTTACCTGTTAGCTGGTGTTTAATTTAATTAAGCAAAAACCTGCACAGAAGAATTGCAGACATCGGGCATTAGACCAGCGTTTGTTGCTTTGGAGTTCATCTTTAATTTTAACGTTATGTAGGCTATCTACAAACCATCATCTCACCTACCAAATCAACCTGTTCGGCCAGAAGCAATCTAAAAGCATTCGTTGTTGTGAGCAGCCATTTCTGTTTTTTGCCTCGTTTTGTTTCGTTCAATTTGGGGTGGCTTTGCTTTCAACACTTTCCCGCCGGACCCGGTGGTGTCCCGGTGCTGTTTGGGCGTCAGCTTTTGTCGCGACAAAATCGCAATGACTAAACAATCGCTTCCATTTTCACTCGGCAACGTGGACCAAATAAAAAGAAAAAAGCGAAATGACCCAAGCCATTGGAGCCCGTTGACGCTAATCTTAATTCATCCATCAACCCAACACCACCAGGGGGCAGATTTATGCTATTTATACTTCTTAAGTCACCCGTTTTCAGCACAAACACACACACACACACACCTTGGAGAAACCGGTGGCGTACGGCGTTCGTGCCGGAAGCTGGTTACCTTTCCCGCCCTGCAATTCGCAATTCGCTTGCAAAATTTATAGTAAGCGCTGCCCGCAGCTACAAATTCACCAGAGGAAAACAGAAAATTTGATGATCATTTTTATTGCCCAATGGTGCCGATGTTTGAATACGAGCGCTACATTTGCTGTTGCTCTTATTAAAGTGTGTGACATAAGCATTCGTAAAACATGGGGGAATTTTTTTTCATTGGTGGCCTGCATAAAGATCGTTAGTAACTATTATTGCTTTAGAAACCTTAGCTTAAGCTAAATAAGCTGGGTGTGTGTGTGTGTGCCAAACTTTCATCGCTTCCGTTGCGTGCCCGGTGCCAGACGGAGGTTTCCTGTGGTTTTGTAAAGATTTATATACGGCCCTGGGCCAACAAACAGCAATCAATCAAATTTCCACCCGGGAACAGTGTGAAAACTTAGCGCGCGCGAGCGCGTGATCATTAGTTTTATAAGCTTGCTGACTCGGTCACCCCAGCACGGATGTGTATGGCCGGTGCTGAAACAAATCACCTCACAAAATAGAACACAAGCTCTCGTTTGCGAATGTGGTGTGAAAAAGGGTTCCCCTGTTTGCTTACAGCCCCAACCACCACTCGAACAAATCAAATTACACCGACAGATAGACTGCAAATATCGACGAAAGCACTCTTCGCCATGGGCGATAGAGTCTGGTGATAGCAAATATTTCTACACGCGCCGGAAGCGATCACGTTGCGGCAAAAACACTTCCCTATTTTTTCACCTGCTTTGCTTGCTTTATGGCAAACAAAGTGAAAGAAAAATGACAGCTTTCCACTGACGGATAAATTATATTCATATAAGCAAATAAGCAAACAAAGCGATTGTAGCTCACTTTGCGCTGTGCTTAATGTGAGCTTTACACTAAAGCAAAAGCGATCAAATACAAATTGCCCGCTGGGCAAATCGCACCAAATTGACCAATGGCCACCCGAGCAGTTTTGATCGACATGAAAAGCCCTTCGATTGACTCCCAATGATACTCGCGCTCGATCGATTACACATCGTGGGCCACTAGCCACGAGAAAAGGTCAGTTTTCGATGCAATTCACACGTTCCCGCTTCGGTCGCAACGTGGCAGAGACTGCGGCCTGTAATTCGATGACGGCAGTCAATGTCAAGATATTACTTAACCATCGCGACAGCAGAAGGTAAGGAAAACATTCTTTCCAAAAAAACAAAACAAAAACCTGTAACCACCATCCCGGACCGATCAGGCACGCCGTCGCATGAGCGCACCGAAATCAATCTAGCCAACCCCAAGGGCACCACTCGAGTTTGGCTGGTGCGGTTGAAATTATTATCATATCCGTACCGTCATCTATCATATTGCCTTCGCGCAATCGACTCGATCCCACGGTTGATCCCCCCCCCCCCATTCGACCGGGCACAAAAACAAACAAACTTCTCAAGCTCTATAAACAAATTTTTAAAACAATCAATTAGCAAGGACACACCGGCACATACAGCTTGTACGCGCGCTTGTACTGACCTCCAATTCCATTCTTTCGCCCGTGTGACGAGTGAAGGAAATGTGCCGCGAGCGGTATTGGAAGTCCATCCGTTTCGTGGACGAGTCTCGAAGGGTAACGCAATTGATTGATAAATAGGCTGATGGATGATAAAATTTTATTGTCCCTAACTGGCGGAATAATACGCGCCACACACACAAATACGTTAAATTATGGTATGTAGAATATTCGCGCCGACAGCTGAAGCTCAATGCAAAGTCAAGCGAGAAACCCTTACGGTTGAAGGTTACATTACGCGCGGAGCGCGAAAGGAAACACTGTACAATTCCCACGCTCATGTACACATTTTGTGTTCATATTAAACGATTTTTATTCTTTCCTTCTTTTTTTTTTTTCAAAAACAAAAGTGATTGTAAAACCCCCCGATTGGGAAATATTCCAGAATTGATTAAATTGCAACATACCCATAGCTTCTGTTATTCATTATACGCATACATTGTGTCTTTTGCAAAATGGAATGTTTTGCTTTCATGCATTACGATGTAAGTGCTGAACTGCAAAGATGGAAGCCCGGAATCATCCGTGAAAAGGTGAAATTAATTTTAGCACCCCCTAGCTGAAAGAGTGAAAAACTCCAACTCCAAACGAACGCACAACACAATCTACCGTCAATGAACAGGCCAGCATCAATGCTGCACACCTTCGAAAGCTGCAAAAAGCTACATACACACTAAACCCCACGTCTAAACGGCACGGTACACACTCAAATCTAACGAGCTGCGTGTCCAAAGTCAAGGGCCGGAGCATGGTGCCTTTGGCTAATAAATTTTCAAGATTTATTTGACAGTACCGCATAAACTTTCGTTTGTTTCGGGGTTTGGCCAATTTTTACGAACCGTTTTTTGCTTCAGCAAAAACGTTCACTTTTTTTCCTTGCTGCTGCTGCTGACTTTCGATCGTTCCCCATCCGGGGCAGCGAAAAGGGCTGCCGGTTGTCGATCGTGAAGCTACACAGCAACAACAAACATTTCCTGGTACATCGTTCTGGTTATGATTCGGGCTTCCTTATTTTTTTTGTTTAGCGAAGGCTCGAACGGCTGCGTACTGGAAGCTAAATCGATTGGACGGTACACACGAACGAAAGCTTTTCCAAACCACGTTTCATAGCACGACGCTTTAGCACAACATTCGTTCATTGGATGGTTGTGATGCTTTTTTCTTCTCTCTCTCTTTCTCTCTCTTTCTTTCTCTCTCTCATTTTTGTTATTAATTTTACTTACCATCGTGTGGCATTTACGAGCGGGAATGGATTTCCGTTCGCCAGGTGGAATAGGATGAAAAAGGGTTGAAGTGTTTCATAATTCACACACCAAAAGGAAGGCAGCAGTAAAGAATGGATGGAAGATTATCACTTAGGAACATAGGAACAGACAAACAGCAAAAGCTGTTTCAGCGAAAAACTTTCGATGAAGCATTCATGCTAAAATTATGTTGCATGTTGTCTAGAGCCCGGATTCCAAATCGAAATGCTCCGAAACCAATGCATTCGCGATCGACGTGCCACTACTGTTATTACTTCTGTTGCGCTTCGTATACGGTTTGTCGTAAACGTGGGCCGATATTTCTAGTGCCATAAAAGCATCATCCCTTAACAGTCGGCATGTCTACGTTTATCTTCTTTTTCTTTTTTCTTGTCCCCCCTCCCCCCCCCCCCTCTCTTTTCTTTTTCCATTTCTCGATTCAGCGACAAACATTACGG
>STHB01000004.1:6024596-6095042 GCA_018908115.1 Anopheles rivulorum
AATGCTTCACCATATGTGTTACGGTGTTGTCCGCATGGCGATGGTAAACAGAAGGAATAACTCACGCACACAGTTGCGTATTTAGTTAATTTGCTAAACATTGCGCAGCCTTTAGCTTTAATGATCATGTTTTCCAATTTGCTTAAAAACTTATACAGGTGGAGAGAAGACAAACATGGATGCACGGAAACGACTAAATGAGTTTATAAAACATCAAACAAATATTGTTCCCTGAAATGCTAAGTGTAATGTCAACTAGTAGAGAATTCAACTCTACAACTTTCAAGTATAAACGATATGACACGCGTATTTAATACTTGCGTTAATTCGTAACATGCAAGCCACTGAATATCTAGGAAAAATCCAGTATTTTACAGAAATTTCACCCATTACAAGGATATTAATGTAATCAGTTTGATAGTGTATGGAAAACATTACATAGAAAACATAAAACAACAAAGTGTTTTGTTGTCAATTTTGCTTTAAAACGTTCTAAACTATCCAGCGATTGCTTTAGAACTTATTTACACCGAATGAGGTTAGTGGATCATTTCTAGTTTGTATAACGGCTTCGCAACAGCAAAACCGATCAATGAAACAGCCGTTTAAATGATGAAAAACCAAAAGTAAAAAAAAAAATGTACCATAAATGTAAGCAAATAATAAAATCACGATAAACTAGCGCACTAAGCACTAATTGCAATTTACCACACAAAAAAAAAAGTTAAGCAAAAACAAAAAAAAACTCAACAACACTGTTTCCAGTTACTCAGCGGACAGCTGAAAGGTTGTCACGACTAGTACAAGTACAAGTACCGTAGTACACACCGTTTTCGCTCTCTTGAACCTACCATTATCCACGCGGCGGTTGCCCCACTAAACGATTAGCCCACCAACAGATTCGAGCATAGAAATTTTCCAATTGAACGATTAATAAAAACGGACCCCGAACGCAGCTACCGCTGTAGATAATTAGTTGATTATTGGGCCCTGATTACGGCCACGACAGTGTCGCTAACTGCCCCCTGTTATGTGAAACACCCTTCACGATCGTTGATCGTGCTCGATCTTTTGCAAAAAAAAAACAACAACAACAACGGCATACAGAGAGTGAAGGAAAGCATCTGGCACTGGATGGATAATGGTGCGATAGTGTACCGACGGTATCGGTCCGATGGAGCAAAATATGAAGTGCTTCGCTCGGTGGTGGTTACTGTCGATTCGATACCCGCCTGCGACTCGTTTAATGAGACACCAACCGGCCAACAAAACAATGTACCCTGGTGAACCTATCGCAAAATTAGGATCAATTTCCTTTTCGTGACACCATGATTTCCGAACCCAAATACGAACATGACAAACGGGATAAAGGAGCTTTTTTGTTTTTGTTCTTTCTACCATCTACTGTTAGCGAAAAAATGGTCCACTCACTATCGGTTCGATTACTTTCGATCGATGTTGTTGTAATGGGGTACCAGCAACAGCGAACAAAAAGCTGAAACGATAAGCACCCTTCCTTAATGCCACACAGGACTAGTACACTTCCGGGGTTGTGCAACAACAACGACAAAAAACAGAGACGGCCCGACCGATAGAGACGGCTATCCGATACGCCTTATCGTGCGTGTTGATCGTTGATCCGACGCTTTTACATGTTGCTCTGGGGCAGATCAGCTGCACCGACGAAGATGGCGAATGCCCATTTCCAGTCCCGGGTGATCCTTATCCCAGTGCGTCGGGCCAACCCCTTGTCACATGCCGTTATCGTCGGCACAACAGCCCAAACGGACCTCGGCGTCGAGGCAAATTAAATTGTAAAACATTGTGTCACCACATTAAATGCTCGCTCGTTCAAGGCGCTCCTCGGGGTAAGTTTGACGTGAACATCAACCGCGATTTAGTTTTTTTTTTGTTTGTTATTGCTTTGCTGCTTTCTTTACATGTTGCATGTACACGGCTGCGCGAGATTTGATTACCAACGGACGCGTTGATCGTTGATCGCAAAAGTAAAGGGAAGCAACCGGACGGCGTTCGAACCCGTTTGATATGGAGCGCTGCCGATCGTGATCGGGTTAATAGCCGGAGCTTATCTTGCTACCGCACCATCGACCATCAAATCAAAGCACCCTTGGTTTTTCGTTTTCCCTTTGGAAATGCTACTTGTGTCACGTGGCAGCAGCACGGCATTTGCTGCGAAATTGCTGCGACAATAATGGGACACTGGGGTGCGTTAATTTCTCGCGTCCGCACGGTGGCAATCGGTTGCGATTTGGTTTTATTAGGTATCATAAAGTCAGCAGAGCTTTCGGGGCTTTCGGGGCAAATCGGGTTGGCGACACAGGTTTTGTAGCGACGAGTTTTGTAGGTCGAAACGTTTAATGTGCGTACTTTAACACACACACAGAAAAATGAAGCATCAACTGATACAATTTACACCAATTGGACACCATTAAAACGGCACCACATTGAAGTGATATGGAGATTGTACGATGTATTTTAGTAGCAAAAACGGGAAGGCATCGGTAAACACCGATGTGACAAATACTTCTGATGTAGCTCATGAAATTACACTACTTTGACACTGGTGCGCTTATCGCGAAATTAATTAACGTTTAATGTGTGTGAATTAAGCCGAACACTTGCTGGGGTGCAGGTAGCCAGGGTTTGTGGTTGTTGAGATATTTAAGCAACATGTTTTATTTAATATGCATGGCTCGCTTCGCGCCGACGTGACAATGATGATGCTGTTGGATATTATTATTTCCCCTTGGTGGTAAAGGTACATGTGTGCAGGGCAGCAAAAAAAAAAGATAAGATAAGCTAAGGTGACCAATTTGGAATATCCGACATCATCGCGCACCACTAACTTTCGACCCTGAGCAAACACCTTTTTCACACCATCTCACGCTCTCTCTCTCTTTCTCCCTCTATAACGGAAAGAAAACATAAGGAAGCAATATGATTGAGAGGGAAGAAGGAAAAAAAGCCCCCCACTCAACCTAACGTTTCTAATTCGACTTGGTTAACGGGCCCATTCACACCATTTGGTGCGTCAATTGCGCGACGAACGGTGCCTTTACGCGCCAGCCAGTCAGCCAGCTCGATGGGAAGCACTGGCACCCAACTGGCGTCCGTACGTCCGGCATCATTGCGCGCTATCAACCAACCTAAAGATAGTGCGCTCATTCCGCTCGGTGAAGATATTGAAAATTTGCATATAAATTTCCCTTTAATTAACTACCTGCCACGCGGCGACGATGATGCCGCGATGCCAATGTACGGACCTCTAGATGCGGACTTTTGCCTGAACGGCGCGCGCCAGTTCCGAGCGTACTTAATGGAGCCGAAGCGTTGAGCGAACCGAGGCAAGCAAGCAAGCAAACGCGTCACTTAAAGGGGAGAGAGAAGAAAAAAAAGGCACACAAACGGTACACACGTACATGCAAAAGTACGTCAAGATGGATGCTGATGAATTTTCTGCATTCTAATATTTTTGCACCTCCCCCCCCCCCCTTTTTTTTACGTTCCTGAACGGTGCTACCCAGTGCCAACTCCGCGGAACTCCAAACAACAACGGGTGATGGCATTCCATGCGCTGTATCATCGCGTGGAACCACCGACGCTGGGCGACGATGGCAGCCCGTACTCGCTTGGCTAGCCGTTACCACCGTCATAGATTTGCATCTTGTCTGATAGCATCTGCTAGAAAGGTGAACGGACCTCCTGCCCATCTGCAGGGAAGTATTTATCCACCTCTGTGGCTGTGGTGGATGCGAATTTGCGCATTGGAAGCGCCACCATCATCGGGAAGATGTGATCGTGCCCGATACAGGCCCTTTTGTCAGCCGATAGGTAACGTTCCGCCCGTAAGACATACACGACATCTTCCCATCGGTAGCTTGTCCCATTGGGCGATGTGACTTTGAAACAACAAGTGTAAAAAGCAGTACAGCGGTACAAGTAAGTCAACCGCTTTAAAGATCCTTATCGATTAAATGCATGCATTGCTGATGGTGGCCACTAATGTGATGCTTTCATAATAGACAACCGAGTGGCTGCAATGCTGTAAAATCTTTCTGATCTTTCTGGCGCACGTAAAACGTTAATTAATTATGATCGTTTAATGTACTGGCGTCTTCATTAGCCACCTCAGGTACACCTCAGGGACAGCAGAATCTTGTCTCGTACATTAGCTTTTTACGCAGGCACTTGCTATATGGAACCAACCACCCAGCAGCAGCACCAAACCGTAGATAAAGACTCATTAAATTATCATCACTTGCCATTCACCGGATGGCTCACTACAGCTACGAAGACACGCACATAAAGCATTTTGACCAAGGTTCCGGAGTTCTTGGTTGGCACACCGACAGAACCACCAGCGACACCAGCAACAGCGTACAACATCCTCGGTCAGCCATTTGTCGTTGGTAAACTCGTCGTTCGGTGGAAAAAACGCGCACGCAAACTCACCTGCAAGAAAAGATAAAATGAAACATTTCATTAGACTTTTATCGATTAATCAAACCCGGCCAGATTGCAAAATGTCGAACAAAAGGCGGAAAGATACTTTGCTTCACCCTGCGTCGGTAATTCGCTTCCATTTCGCCCCAAATGGTGAAGTCGCGTTCCAGGGTGACTCTGGTCGTGACTGTCTACAGCTGGGACGGAAATGAAATACCGCAACCGTACACGCTGTCATTGGTGAATTCGCTGTCCAGGACGCTAATGGATGTTGATTCGTTTCGTTTGATGGATGTGTAGGGAACTGACCATGGGTCGGGTTGGAGATGATGGAGCAGTGTGCCAACATTGATGCACTTTGATCTATTGCATGTCCGTCCATTTGCCCATCGACACGAAGTTGCCCAGGACGGTCGTGTGTGTGTAGATGTTGGTAGACGTAACGTAGTACAGGTTGAAATTCCAATCCAACTATCAAACTTGAAAGCACGTTGAATGCTACCGAACCGATACCGGTCAGCGAAGTGCCGGTGTAACATGGTAATTTAGTTCAAGGGCAGGTGTAAGTCAGAACAGCTTGAAGTGGACATTTGAAAGGTACGATTGATGTTGCGAATATGAACACAGATAGCGACAGATAAAACAAGATGTTCTGCTGGTTGATATCGTGACGATGAAATTGATAAAAAAACAACCATAAATCAACACCGTAAGAGAATTATTTTTCTTCAAATTTATTACACCCAACACAACATGAACATACAGCATTAGTTCAAAGTTATGGATTTTTTTCACACCACAGCTTAAAACCCATGCACGAAAAACTGCACCAATCAGCATGGCAGTGTTTGTGTTAATTGATCTCACATTCAGCATTACACTCCCAACAAGAGCGTGCCTCGAACCAGCACTCACCATCGCCAACCATCGAACATTCTGCAAGCATCAGCATAACTTACTACACAACAAAACAGCTGTTGCTGCTGTTGACTCGTCAATGGCCATATCTATCGCGGAGGTTTAACCATCGTTACCAGCATGCTAGCATTAAGAGCACTTTGATGCCATCGCCAAATGGCCAAACAGATGCAACCACTGTGCGATCTACAAGCGCTGATGGGTATAATTAGCGATCGTAAACAGTATACCGCAATGGTGAAAGATTGCCAGCAGATCGGCTTCATGAAACCATCAACCGTGAAATTGTTGCTAACTCGATAAAGCTAGTACTCGTTTTGTGTAGGGCGGCAAATCAGTATTCAAATACGCAGGAATTAATTAACAAAATAGAAAAGCATTTATTCTAACTAAAATGCAGCTGACAAATTTACTTGAAATAAGTTGTGAGTTTAATATTTATAAAGGGTTATGGAATTAGATACGAGCTTAACTTACAGAACTATCAATTCGTGAAACAGAGTTTATAAACCGAATCGCTCGAAATCTTAAAATGAATTATAGCAAATGAATTATACAAATGAACTACAGATGAACAGTTAAGAAAAACAGATGAACAGTTTAAGTCCTTATACTCTGCTAAAATGAAAAAAAAAATGCTAAAAGAAAAGTTCCTCTCTACTTTTCTCTCTCTCTTTTTATCGATCTCCAGTTCTCAATTCCGGGGTCTCGTTATCCATAAATGCTTCCCATTACAAATATCGCACACTTGAACAGCGCTTTTCCACGGCAACTACATTGAAGCATTCATCACTTTTTTTCCGGCCTGGTGTAATGCTTTAGCAAACGTTTTCAAGACAAAGTTGCTGCTCGATTGCACCCTTCGCTTAAGTGGTTCAGCAACGCTTGCATGAAAACGGTTCCTAACTTATGCACATTCCACCAACCCACTGCCAAAACGGTGAATCTGTGTGAGCAAAAAAAAAACACAACAGATCACTAAACTTTCACACGCACACGGTTATTATCGGTTGTGGCGAAGGTAGGTTTCATCTTCGACACACTTAAGAAAAGTGCCCTAGCATCAAGCATCTTCCTGCAGCCGCACGTTGACGAAGAGTGCAAAATACTTACGCAAAGGAATGGAAAAAAGTGAAACTAAATCTGAAATACGTTGCGTGGCTTTTACTTTTGGCGGTTTTTATAAGATGTTTACTGACTGATTTTATATAAATCATTAACAAAAAAAAGCTAATAAATATGTTTACCATTACGTATTATCAAAAATCAAACAAAACCATAAAATAAGCTAGCTACGTTATTAAAATTTAATCAACACCCACCATTCCTTATCATCCTTCCATTACTTATCCCAGTGATTGCCCATCTGTGTGACCCTATGACACACATTCCGGCATGTACCGTTTTGGCTAGCGCAGAAAAAAAAGGAAATGCAAAAGAATAGCCCTTTGAAACAAAAGCCCACAACCAACGGCGAAGAATGATACCACCTCGGTGCTCACCCCTAGCGAAACAGCAAATTGCTCCAGCATCGGTCAATTTCCGCCCCGAACCTTGCGCACACACACACACACACTCACATTTCGCTGAAAATTTGGCCCCAGCAAAAACAGCAAGCCGGCCTGCAGTTCACCCGGAGAAGACGAAAATTGCTGGCGAAAGCGATTCTGAGAACACCCCCTCCTTATCCCCAATAGGCTGCCAAAGAAACGGTCGCAAAACCGATCCAGTGTGCCCAAAACGTTCAAGCAGCCGTGCGTAAGGGTCTGCCTGCTGCTTACCACAGTCAGGCCAGTGTGGAGTGCTATTTGCAAAAATTTCGTCGTCATGTTTAGCTGAGATATTTCAAGACGTTCCTCAACGATCCCGGCATGCTGCTTCCATTTCTGCATGTTTCAAAACATGGATCTCGAACACATAATCGGGGTACCCCGGTACGAGCACTGTTTGATTTTCGAGTGTGTGTGCGCAAAGTGGGTTTGTTTGTGCTTTTCCGTGCACTTTCGATGCTTGGGCTTTTATTTATTCTTTCCCCTCCATGGTTTCCATGGCCCATGCCGCCGTCGCGATCCGGCGTATGAATCTTTCCCGCATCTGCAAAAAAGGGCCGTGTGTCGTCTCTCGAGCTGTGGCACACAAAAAAAAAAGAAGTTGCACGTCGTCTTTTGATTTCAATTTGTAGCCCCGGTCCACTGGTCGCGACGGCCCTCGACACTCCAATATTCGCGCGCGCCTTAATGCTTTCACCCGATGGACCGAGGAGTCCCGGACAGCAAGGCGATATGCATTTCTTAATTTATTTTCCTGTCCTCGTTTGCGAAACAACGGCCGGAGCCAGTGAGCTTGGGCGAAAGAAAGAAGGAAAGAAAAGCCACGGTACCAACCGCGCTCTGCCCGGTACACTATAATTATGAGCCATTCCGGCCGGGCTGGCCGTGGTCCATGTGGTGCCCTGTGCCCTGTACCCGCGATGGTATCAATCGCAAATGACCTATCCGTCGATGAACGGCATGCATAATGGCTTAACATGTTCAGCGGCACCGGTCCGGACAAAGCGATTCTCGGGAGAGGAAAACAGCCGAGCGCGGTCCTGGTCGTTCCGACCACAGTGTTCCCGGCTCGCCTGGATGAAGTTCCGTTCCGGTGCGCAGTGTGTCACTTATCCGTTAGCAAATCACAATCACATGTGCAGTGCAGGAGGTGGGAGTTGATGAACTTCTCACGAAAAATGAGTTCGGATAGAATTGGGTCCCGTACATAAATTTTCGTCGAGTTAAATGTATAATTCGGCCGTGCACTGTGGTGCTGTATGTCACCGTGCAGAAGAAAGTTATGTGGTACGCAAGTAGTAAAAAATTGCTGCACAATAAATCCCATCAGCTGCAACCGCAACGTACTGCGTACAAGAAAAGAGCTTTCTTCAAGTAACGTATTTTACCATCCATTATTTCGTAAAGATAGTTTTAAAGCTTTTCCCATCGTTCCACACTGCAGCGGTAGATAGTGCAATATATCTACGCACCGTCCACGAAGTAGTAAACTTTTACAACAAACATACTGAACTGCTGAATGTTAAACATTAAAGTAGCTCATTTAGCCTATCATCTTCCAACGCACTATCACTGTATGGTATCTTTTATGCAGGTAAACGATACTCCTTTAGAGAACCCATAAACACCAAATAAACACAGAACAATAAGTTGAGAAAACATGCCTCACTTGCGTTAAGCTGCTGATCACCTTTGGCTTATCTGATGGAGCGTTTAATGAAGCCGAGCCCTAATACCGTCGTAAAACGGACTATCATTTCGACTGTCAGTCGCTTTTAGCTGTTGTTGTTGTTTTCCTACCTCAGCAATGCATTTAATCATCTCACTTCTTTTCCAGTTCCTCTCATTAAATCAACGATAGAAGAGAAGCACAAAACAAAAGCGTTTCACTTCATTCCTGCTGCACGATTCAACGAACATCAAATGGGTTAAGGATGATAAAATTAATTCTCAAGGTCTCGCTTCCTAGTATCACCATCGCTCACACACACAAACTTGGTATGATAATCCGGGTGAACCTGAAGCCTTCGTTAATGCTGCACCACATGCCGTAAATAGCCTTGGACAAGGGAATGAACATAAAGTAGTTGCAGCAGTTGCAGCCTGTTTGCGCACTTCTTCCTGGGCAGCACAATGCACATACAGTAGGTACAATGTTGCTAATCTTACTACTTTGAAAACGTACGTTCGATTTTATTCAATGAGAATTGATACATTGTGCTTTACTTCGCATCAACGCTGAATGTCACGCATATAGTAAACATCATTCAATTATTTGAAATGCATGAAAGTAAGTATATTTTCCTATTAAACCCCAATTTTACCTATCAAAGATGTAAAAAATCCACATAATTTTCATGGTACAGTGCTTTACAATGCATCCAACTTTCTACCGACGATTGGCAGCAATGTGTAATCACAAAACCGTAAACAAAGTTATCATTATTGCCTTTTGCTCACCATAAATATGGCATTCGTGCTCATACCTACCGGCCCATATACCACGAGCCGAGAGCGAACGGGAAGCGCATCTGCACGTTTTTATTTTCTTACATTTCAGATTTGCAGTGAAGTCGTTACGAATGGGACAGCAAGTACCCAACACATGGCCTTTCTCACTATCGGCGTGATCGACCAGTCGATCGACACCGGGACACGCAAACACGCTCCATTTAGTAGTCCAGCAGTTCGTGATGGAATAAATTAAGATCAAGATTAACCCATTAGGCGTACAATCAATTATTTACTCAATCTCAAGCGTCGTAGACGCCAAATGCCGCCACACTAACGCGCCAAAAAGCCCAAAACCATGTACTCTTGGCCGGCCGCCATTTGTGGCGCTTCGAGAAAATCAATTTAATCTAATTAAGGACCAATACAAACAACAACACCGTCGGCCGCAACATCCGAAACCGTGCGAGACATCGATCCAGGAAAGCAAGCAAATTCCACCCCTTTATAATCGCGCACCCTCGGTACCGGGGCCATCTTTCTTTGGGCCCCCCGAAAAAAAAAACGAAAGTGAAGCTGAAGGTTTGGCCCTGCACGGGTCAACAACAACAAGAATCGGATGTATAACGTGCGCATGGCGTAACGGCTGCCCTCTTAATCGTGGTTGCCTCGTTCCCGCGTTTCGAAATGATTGAAATGTTTCCGATGTTGCCTGTCAATCATCGTAGGATTGTGCGCTGGCGCGCCCCTGATGATGATGTTGTTAAGCCCTGTTATATACGTTCGGTTGCGCCGGGCCAGATCGAAGTGGTTAATCAATTTTGTTTTCTTTCTACTCTTCATTTGTGTCGGAAACGCTTTCGCCACTTTCACTGGTGAGGGCATCCGCCGGCAGTAGAATTGAATGAAGATGCTCTTCACACGACAAACTTAAACAAACGGTTCGGGATAAATTCGTGCCAGCGGGTATTCTGTTTGGAATCTTGCTTTCTTTAATTCAACGATCGCACTATCTCACCTCGAAAGGTTTATTTTGAACAACAATGAAAGTGTAGCTACGAATAATCACGATCAGAGGCGTCAAAAATCTTGGGAATTCATATTGCCATATTAAAGGGAAGGGAAGTTAAACTAATGACCAATTACCAACTTTATAGTCATCCTAATGAGAAGAATTTAATGAAAGTTATAATTTCTATTGCTTTTCTTTCACGTAAAAATACGTATACGATGGTGTACAGGTATACGACATTATACTTTATTTAATTAAATAAGCTAATAATAATAATTGTAAAAAACTGCTACGTTACATTGTCCACAAGCAGACAACAAAGTTATCAAAGGTACGAGAAATCAATAAAATAAGAAACGCGAGCTCTTGTCCATAATCGGGAACTGTGAAGCCAACTGGAAAACGACCCACACACAGTTATTCTGCGCTGCATGCATGAGCAAAAACATGGATGGAACTGGAAAATCAAATCAAGATATGGAAGCAGAACNCCCCTGATGATGATGTTGTTAAGCCCTGTTATATACGTTCGGTTGCGCCGGGCCAGATCGAAGTGGTTAATCAATTTTGTTTTCTTTCTACTCTTCATTTGTGTCGGAAACGCTTTCGCCACTTTCACTGGTGAGGGCATCCGCCGGCAGTAGAATTGAATGAAGATGCTCTTCACACGACAAACTTAAACAAACGGTTCGGGATAAATTCGTGCCAGCGGGTATTCTGTTTGGAATCTTGCTTTCTTTAATTCAACGATCGCACTATCTCACCTCGAAAGGTTTATTTTGAACAACAATGAAAGTGTAGCTACGAATAATCACGATCAGAGGCGTCAAAAATCTTGGGAATTCATATTGCCATATTAAAGGGAAGGGAAGTTAAACTAATGACCAATTACCAACTTTATAGTCATCCTAATGAGAAGAATTTAATGAAAGTTATAATTTCTATTGCTTTTCTTTCACGTAAAAATACGTATACGATGGTGTTCAGGTATACGATATTATACTTTATTTAATTAAATAAGCTAATAATAGTAATTGTAAACAACTTCTAAGATACATTGTCTACTAGCAGACAACAAAGTTATCAAAGGTACGAGAAATCAATAAAATAAGAAACGCGAGCTCTTGTCCATAATCGGGAACTGTGAAGCCAACTGGAAAACGACCCACACACAGTTATTTTGCGCTGCATGCATGAGCAAAAACATGGATGGAACTGGAAAATCAAATCAAGATATGGAAGCAGAACATAAACCAACTGACATAGCCAATGTTAAACCATTAATCACTGGCCGTACTAGAGGCAATAGGAGTTGTGGCAAAGAAAATTTATTCCTTTAATATAAACAGGATGTAGTCGTGTGTCAAAAGTGATCCAATAAAGTTGCAATATGTCGTTCAAGCAAAGGAAAACGAAAGAAGCGATGTCGTTTGGTGAAAATTTTGATTAGCGAATGTATGCGAACTGAGTTGACTTAATGCTATGTCTGTTAGGTGTTTGTACTGAGAAGGTATTGCCGATGGGCGGAATGTCACGCAACTTATTAAATGCCTAATTGCATTCCGTTCGTCGTAATTGCAAACCCCCCCGTTTTAAACACGATATTGCTTCTGTCCGGCTATCACGCATCATTATGGTGCAGAGAAAGCAGGAACGGGCTTGAATACTTCAAAAACTGTCACCACCGATGGCCGTGTAATATTAATGATTGGTTATCGGCGCTAGTTGATCGATTGTAGCGACACATACGGCTTCTCGCCAGTTGGAGGAGCCCAACAAACCAACGACAGCGGAGATGGTTTCTCGTCTTTTCCCTCATTATCTACGTACATTGGATGGAGGGCGGGAATAAACTCATTTTCCTTCCAAGCAAAAAACAACAACAAAAAATAGTCCACTCTTCCGATCACTTCAATCGCAGAAAGTGAACCTTCCAACGATCATGTAATGCAAAACTCTCTTTCATTTGAAGCGAGTGAAGTGTAAGCAAAAAAAAAATCTATAATCGCTCCACCGTGATTGGTAGCCAATGGAGGCAAGTAAAAAGTGTTGTGCTACTGCGACAACCTTGCTGCGATGGGAATCCTGTTGGCATCTTGATCGAGCCTGGATCTCAATAATGGTGTAGCTGCAGCAGGCACAAACAAGTAATCGCCCACTGTGAAAGTGTCCTACAGCCTGCACAGAAGACAGTGTGAAACTGGTGATATGGATTTGTCGATCTGCCCTCTTGTGAACTAGGGAGAGGACGCATAGTTTTTTTTCGCTCTTGCATCAATTGCCCGCGCTAGAAGCAATCCACCACTTGTCATCCACCTATCGCAGATTGCGTCTGCCACTCCATCGCCTGAAGTCAACCAACCCTGCGATGCGGCAAAGTTCCTAGAAAAATGAAAAAAAAAAAAAATAAAACGGAAAACCTTTACCATACCAAGCTGGCGGCTCAGTGAAAGGAGATCCTAGTGCTCTTTCCTGCCCCGCAGTAAGATTGAAGTTCGATTTAATTGGAATAGATTTCGCATGAGCGATAGTGGGACGTTTTTATTTGGTGTTGCCACCAGCGTACGCAATCTATTAACAAGTTGCGATGAAAGTGAATGTAGCAGTGAAACGTTAGATTACTTTCTTGCAATACGCAGTCGCAGTAGTCGACACTAGCATCGTCGTTAAAATTGGCGCATAAATCCACATATTGTTATGCGACGTTTGCTGAAGAGTTCCAAAGTCATAAGTTGGAATTAAATATGTAAGCACGCTTTTCACTATTAACTTTAAGCGGTTTATATATCTTACTCACATTCACAATCCAGCACCTTGCAGATCCAAGCACAACAGTCCGTTTTATCATGTATAAGACAAGGAAATAGCTAGAACCGCAGGAACCCACGTTCCATTCGGTCCAATTACAACTTGTTAACGGAGTTGCCTGATCATGCGCGTTGTGCTGTGTACATTCATCCTCTCATCTTTCACAAATAAATTACCCACGCTTCCCATCCCAAGAGGCTCGGTTCCATTCGAACGTCACGAACTCGCTTAACCTAACGCCTTCCCCGTTTGGTTCGCGATCATGCGCTCCGTCCGTTCCATTCTATCCCGAGCGATCTACCCAACCCGTACACGTGACATTTACTATAAACCATTCATCCAACGAAATATGGCATTTCTAGCTCATACACCGTGAAGAACGATCAGATCTGCTGTTGCATTTCCCTGCCGTTATGCAGGACTCCGCAAGCAAGCGAAAACGAAGCACTGAAGAATTACAACACCATCTATCCGTCTGCTAGATAGCGATCTTTTAGCGAGCTCCTCCTTCCGTCATGCTAAATCAGCCTCCGCTCATTTACTGCCAGCCATTGCATTGCACGGGGATGGTATGTTTGCATGTAATTCATTTGTTCAACTAGTGCTCGTCGGCCATCGAAACCGTAGACCTGACGAATCTGTGCACCAAAGCGTACATAGTCGTCACCAGATATCGTGCTGGCAGAGAGCAAAAACAAAAATGTGTTGTCTCTGCGCATAGCTCAGCTGGAGTGGCTGCACAAAACATATATGACTGAACCTGAGACAACGCTGGAGATATCACCGCGTGAGCAAGTGTCTTATCGCTCAAGACCAGGTCGACGTTGAAAGTTTCCTTCGGTGAAACTTGATTACTTGACGCTGTATAATGTCAGCACTTTCTAGCAAGTCTTTTACTCATCTTTCGTCACCGTTGACTGCCTGTACGGATTCCCGGGATTTCATTTTCAATCTTCGCTAGCGTGGATCGTGTTTTTCTCCCACCTCCAGCCTTTTGGTGGTGTGGTGTTTTATCACAAAAAGTAGATCGTGGATGGAATGTTGTTATTTTCTAAGATTTTGCGTAGGTTTGAATTTTAATATGTCAAACTGGTGCCCCCAAAAGCAGCGTTTGAAACTGTAGGTCAAACGATGCTTTGGATGCAGAAAGATATGGTATGGCTAACAATAAGTCAGTTTTATTTTACTGTCCAATATCAATTTAATTTTACTTTTAATCTAATCAATTCGTTAGATATGATAACAGAGATCTAAACATAAATATGACAGTTGAAAGTTTAAGTTACGACTTCTAAGGTATCTTCCAAGCTCGTGTTTCAATTTGAATGTATTTTGAATATTAAATAACACAATCAACCACAAAAGATGTCAAGTCAGCTACCGGTCATCAGATGTCATCATCATTGCGCGCATTTTTTGGAGCTTTTCCACTAGACACATTTTGAGTTTGCGTTAAATTTGTGGTTTCCAAACCTCACGTCCAATGTCTTTCTGGGCAAACTCATCATTTCCACTTTGATGCACAGTAACACAATGTACTCAACGTATTTGACTCCTCCACAGAAACCCAACTGTCAACGAGGGTGGAACAGTTCACATCCAGCCAGACGGTCCTAAACAAGTGGTGCATGTTAAACAAACTGTCGAGAATTGGTGCTTACAGCACCGTGAACCCCCTGGCCAGTTATGTTTGTACACCCGGAAGCCTAATTAAGTTCGCACATACAATAAAGCCGAACTGTTTCGCTGAGCAAAGTTCATCATGTGCGCAATGGCAGTTGCATGGCGTCACGATCATCATAACGGCGATGGCACGAGTTCATTATACCAATTTGCATCATCAATGCTTCTACGACGCGTAACGGGAGCATGTATACCATGATGCGACAGACAATGTTGCCCCAGCGCCATTCCACAATGTACACAGCGATTGTTTCGATCAACATTGAATTGAAATTGATTGATTGTATCTTACTTCATCTAAAATTGATGTAAAAATGTACGAAAAAGATCACACGAAAATAATTGTATTCACTTACTTTTAACGATTTACAATTTGAACTGATGAAGTTACACACGTTTTTAGCAAATACACTCAACAATAATTCCATACAATCTTGTTGATTTAAAACTGTTTAATGATTCCTACCAATAAAATGTCACTGGACAGTGGGAGTCTGCGAAAAGTGACGATCATTCGATTCCTTCTTCTTGGCACCGATTCCCATATCAACGTCTTTCGACATTTATGCCCCGTTCATCTAACCGATCGCAAGCGAGTACCGGCGGCGAAAGTGACAAACGGCCGAAGCGTAACCACAACCACAAACTCGACAGCCACCAACCGAAGCCACCAATTGGAACGATGCAATTAATTTGATTACAGGCCGATCAACTTTGACATTCGTTTTTTTCCGCTCATTTTTCGGTTCGTATTTCAAGTACACATCAACCCGGTTCAGCTTTAGCTCGACTCAGCCCAAGCATAATTGCATCCACGCCGGACGCGAGTAGCAGCGGTCGTGAAATGCAGCTGCCGGGAGTGCCCGTGGATTGCCCGTGGTCCGTTTTGGCATCGTTTAACCCGAACTGCAACCGTTTGAAAGCTTCTTTCCACTTTCGTTCGTGATGCTTACCCCCAAAAGCGAGAAAAAATCATGCCCCGTGTTCGGGATTCGAAAAATGAAAACATTAAAGAGCACGTTCCAGCACCGATTGCGCGGTGCTGGCACCAATGGCACCGGCGGACCGGGCATGCAGCTTTCGTGAGAAAAGCTCATTGCGGTGCGACAAAACTGCATGCACACTGTGAGGTGACTTCAACAAGTCCGCGCCGCAGTTGTATACACCGGACAGGCGCACCTGTGCCGTAATTGCCGGGTCCGGTCAATCGGCAAATTATCCACCAGCGTGGCTGTAGGAAAAGGTTCCATGCACAGCGTGTGCTGTCTCTTATTACCAATCCAGCATTTCATGTTCAGCAGCGCCACATGCAGCTGGGATGCATACGGCAAGGCAAGCGATCTAGAGAGAGATATATATGGCACCTTATGGATTCATGTTCCCGTTCCCGGCCACATGATTCTACGACAGTTGCGCTCTACATCGAACGTCGCCATGCACACGCAACGATACCGTTTCACTCTAGCCGTGGATTCCCAATGGCCGCACCAAGTGGATGTGAACTTCCATGGTCAACAGCTTGGCCCGCGGTTACTTAAACGGTGAAATAAACTATTTTATGACAGTGCTTTGGTTATTTCTAAAGCACTTCAAACACCGGGGCAGTTCTTTTGGAGTAATTAGTGTACCGTTGCGAAGAAATAAACATTTAAAGAAAAACCCCTCCATCATGCATACCGAATCCCGTCCAGAAATGAAACCTGTCCGGAATCATGAAACGCGCATGCAAGGTTAAGGCTTATTTGCATGTGATCCAAATTCGCTCGAGATGCCGTGTGGCGCATTAACCCGTAGCCCGTGTACCGCACCTTGGTTGTGAGCAGGTTGTAAAGCAACGATTTGCTGCTAGCGAGCCTCAAATGTCACAACAACAATGTTATAGTTAGTTAGTTAGTTAGTTCAGTGTATTTCCATTTATATATACATTCATACAGATGTTGTTGTTACATTGCAGTTAATGGGTACGAAATACATTTTCTCTCCACATTGTTGAATATGTGTTTTTAGCTTTCTTTGCTGAATTAATTGTCTATTGGACGCGGTTTTGATTTACGGTTAAGGGAAAAATAGGAAATTGGAATGAAGAAAAACCCTTGAATTGGTAAAGCTAAGCTAATGTCCTAAACATATCCTTACAACTAATGGTCCTATCTAAAACATATACATTTATTCTAAATTGGAACGAAAAACAACTTATTAACTAATAGTATCTGAGCTCAGCTCCCTCAGCATTTCTAATGAGCTATGTAGACACTTGGTATTGTATGCCGTTTTTTGTTTATTTAATGTGTGTTGTATGCTGGGCATATTGCATTCCATGTGCAGATTAGACGTTTTGTACCAAGGAGGGACTTGAAGTATAGCCTTNTTTTTTGGAGCTTTTCCACTAGACACATTTTGAGTTTGCGTTAAATTTGTGGTTTCCAAACCTCACGTCCAATGTCTTTCTGGGCAAACTCATCATTTCCACTTTGATGCACAGTAACACAATGTACTCAACGTATTTGACTCCTCCACAGAAACCCAACTGTCAACGAGGGTGGAACAGTTCACATCCAGCCAGACGATCCTAAACAAGTGGTGCATGTTAAACAAACTGTCGAGAATTGGTGCTTACAGCACCGTGAACCCCCTGGCCAGTTATATTTGTACACCCGGAAGCCTAATTAAGTTCGCACATACAATAAAGCCGAACTGTTTCGCTGAGCAAAGTTCATCATGTGCGCAATGGCAGTTGCATGGCGTCACGAGCATCATAACGGCGATGGCACGAGTTCATTATACCAATTTGCATCATCAATGCTTCTACGACGCGTAACGGGAGCATGTATACCATGCTGCGACACACAATGTTGCCCCAGCGCCATTCCACAATGTACACAGCGATTGTTTCGATCAACATTGAATTGAAATTGATTGATTGTATCTTACTTCATCTAAAATTGATGTAAAAATGTACGAAAAAGATCACAAGCAAATAATTGTATTCACTTACTTTTAACGATTTGCAATTTGTACTGATGAAGTTACACACGTTTTTAGCAAATACACTCAACAATAATTCCATAAAATCTTGTTGATTTAAAACTGTTAAATGATTCCTACCAATAAAATGTCACTGGACAGTGGGAGTCTGCGAAAAGCGACGATCATTCGATTCCTTCTTCTTGGCACCGATTCCCATATCAACGTCTTTCGACATTTATGCTCCGTTCATCTAACCGATCGCAAGCGAGTACCGGCGGCGAAAGTGACAAACGGCCGAAGCGTAACCACAACCACAAACTCGACAGCCACCAACCGAAGCCACCAATTGGAACGATGCAATTAATTTGATTACAGGCCGATCAACTTTGACATTCGTTTTTTCCGCTCATTTTTCGGTTCGTATTTCAAGTACACATCAACCCGGTTCAGCTTTAGCTCGATTCAGCCCAAGCATAATTGCATCCACGCCGGACGCGAGTAGCAGCGGACGTGAAATGCAGCTGCCGGGAGTGCCCGTGGATTGCCCGAGGTCCGTTTTGGCATCGTTTAACCCGAACTGCAACCGTTTGAAAGCTTCTTTCCACTTTCGTTCGTGATGCTTACCCCCAAAAGCGAGAAAAAATCATGCCCCGTGTTCGGGATTCGAAAAATGAAAACATTAAAGAGCACGTTCCAGCACCGATTGCGCGGTGCTGGCACCAAGGTGCACCGGCGGACCGGGCATGCAGCTTTCGTGAGAAAAGCTCATTGCGGTGCGACAAAACTGCATGCACACTGTGAGGTGACTTCAACAAGTCCGCGCCGCAGTTGCATACACCGGACAGGCGCACCTGTGCCGTAATTGCCGGGTCCGGTCAATCGGCAAATTATCCACCAGCGTGGCTGTAGGAAAAGGTTCCATGCACAGCGTGTGCTGTCTCTTATTACCAATCCAGCATTTCATGTTCAGCAGCGCCACGTGCGGCTGGGATGCATACGGTAAGGCAAGCGATCTAGAGAGAGATATATATGGCACCTTATGGATTCATGTTCCCGTTCCCGGCCACGTGATTCTACGACAGTTGCGCTCTACATCGAACGTCACCATGCACACGCAACGATACCGTTTCACTCTAGCCGTGGATTCCCGCACCAAGTGGATGTGAACTTCCATGGTCAACAGCTTGGCCCGCGGTTACTTAAACGGTGAAATAAACTATTTTATGACAGTGCTTTGGTTATTTCTAAAGCACTTCAAACACCGGGGTAGTTCTTTTGGAGTAATTAGTGTACCGTTGCGAAGAAATAAACATTTAAAGAAAAACCCCTCCATCATGCATACCGAATCCCGTCCAGAAATGAAACCTGTCCGGAATCATGAAACGCGCATGCAAGGTTAAGGCTTATTTGCATGTGATCCAAATTCGCTCAAGATGCCGTGTGGCGCATTAACCCGTAGCCCGTGTACCGCACCTTGGTTGTGAGCAGGTTGTAAAGCAACGATTTGCTGCTAGCGAGCCTCAAATGTCACAACAACAATGTTATAAGTTAAAAGCAGAACATGGAACTCCTGGTGCAACTTGTACACATTTGTTTCCAACTTACACACACATGTGCACATGTTCATTGCATATTAATATGTAAGTAAATGAAATACACAACAGTGCACGGGAATCAAATCTCATCCTTACGCTACATTTATCAAACCATCTCAGCGTACCCGAAATGGACATTAACGCTTAAATTACGCTTAACACCTTCACTCATTGCTTCCACTTTCTAAACGGTGCTGCGATAATTACGTACCAAATGGAAAGCCGTCTGTAATGGAATGGCTTCAAATTTTTGTGCAATAAATTTACTGGAAAAAGCACAAAGTACCACACGGCCCAATGCCATTCTTTCCTGGTCTTTCACTTTAACCCGTACGAGTTCACTCATGGGACAACACACATTTTGGACTATTTATTTCACCGAACCGAAATGCAACCTACACGTGGCTAGCAAGACTAGGCCGTTCAAGCATAACGTACCCAGGAACCCATCATCATCAACAACCCTAACACTAGACCGGGATCATCACCCGTCACATGGGAGACAGCCTGAACCTCGACCGCGTTTAGTAGCCGCCGTTTAGCGAACCCGAGGGGTCGGCTACTTTTGCAAGTCGTTTGTTTTTTTTCTTTTCTTTTTTGCGCAAACGAACAACATGATTTATGAGCCAACGATGTTGATGAATGATCAAGTAGCTCGAACACTGGCAAAAACCGTACTCCAACCCAACGGTGCGGTCATCTTTCATGTGCTCCAGGTGTGTGTGTGTGAAGACTACCTTTCTTCTGCCACGGAACCGGAGACAGTTCAAAGACATACTGAACGCTTCCGAAGGAAAACTGTATATCCCGCTGGCCAAGACTGCCGATTGAAATGAGACGAGAACCTAAATAAACGGTACTTGATGTAGGGAGACTCTTACCGAAACCTTCTGGAGAGCGAGAGCATCATATTTCATCGTAGAAAAGCTTATCCAAACTACCTCAATGTATCGGATTAGCAGCAAAGTTATACAAAGAAATCTTGGTAAAGTAAAGACCCGACGACTCCCGAGGTTCTATGTTCCGTATCAGTGTTCTACAACAATATCAAACCAGTGCGAATAGTGCGCTTTCTTAAACTTGCAAACAGTCTCCTCGGTGTACACATAGCGCTGCATTGACATCACCGCAATGTTCGTGAAGGTAAAGCAAACGAAGCGTTACATCATCGACTCCAGTTCGACAGCATGCGCAAATAGTTCCTACAAAAACGGGTCCCGGTTATTTTTTTTTGTACCAGACAATCGAATTCCTGCCAACAGACAGCACCATTGAGCCCCGACCTGGTTCGATCAGAACGGCAACGCAACCAGTCCACACCGTGTGTAATGCCACCTGCACCGTGAAGCAGTTTAGCAATTCGATAAACAAACTGCTCAAACAACCGAATCCATTCAAATAGAACTCGCTTTTGAACTGAAGCGCACACTACAATGCATTGAATTTAAAAGCTGCTTATTGAAACGATACAATTGTCATGCGAATGACTAGTGGTAGGAACGTGCAGCATCAATACACTATTTAGACAAGGCACAATCGTTTCGTCGTTTAGTAGCATCGGTAGCAATTATCAATATGTTCATAATTTTCGCCCTTAACCATTGGAAGAGGAAGGATTGTTTGGCTTTTTCAAGCAAAATGTTTAATACACTACGTTAACCCAAGCGCTGATTCACCATCCCGGAGAGACAAACAGATAGACTAACCTAAATCAATATTGGTTGGGTTAGGCCTATGTCAAGTGCACTCGTATGGAGGTAATGGGTCTTTGCCTTGGTTGATGACATACTCATAGCACTTATCTAACCATGCTTCCTGCTTCGTTTTACAGTCGTGACTATACATTCAAGTTTTATATTTTTCTGGAAATATTTAAGGTACGGTACTATCTCTTCAATATACAATGGATTTAATACTCAAGCGAGAAATTTTAATGTCTCGATCATGCCAATGAAACAAAAACGGTTTTACTTAACGACGGCGCATTCGATAAATACCGTCTTAATTACTTGGAGTGGAGTCTGTGTCCATTTCAAGAGTTCCAACATTTTCTTTGCTTTACTTTATCCTTCTATAATGTAGAGATGAGCGTCTCAAGCGTGTTTGTGACCTGTAAGTCTTTCGACTACATCTTCAATTTCACTCAATTTGAGACGATTTCTCACCCATTCCGACCGTTTTTCTACCGATATCTACACAATATTTGTTTGCATTTGCAAACAGTGACATCGATAAGCTGCGACTCTATACTTCACAGAACATCACACAAGGTGGCCACCATTCACCAACTAACCTGATGCACTAAAAGCCATGCCAGGATTTTGCATAAATTCACAGAAGTGTAACAGATTTTCACGCACAACCCTGACAGCGTTGTCACACACCACACAGTCCAATGTCAACGTAGCCATGTTGAAAACGGAGTGCGCATTTTTGCCCAGCCGCCGACACCAGAGTGCACCGAATCCATTTCGGGAACGTACGAACTGGGACGCGATCGTGCATATTTGGCGGGTAATGGGTACAATAAATAAATACCGCGGATAAATTGAGCATCCAATTTGGAATGGGCCTGATGGAAGTGGCAGCACTTTGGGCAGATCGGGTCAAAAATGAGCTAAAAGTACGCTACGCTTGTACAAAGCTCCGCACGGTTATGGATTCGGCTCGGTAAACACTGTTTACCAGCCATGGTTTCGTTCACAAGCCCATGTCGATGGCAACCAATCGATCCGACTAATAGTCCACTATAAAGTAGGGAATTTCATTCGCCACTGCTCCCTTTTCGGCTGCAGAAATTTACTTACCCGCGCGAGTGCCATTAAATTACCGGATTGTATTCGAATATTTGCTGCCTCGACTCCCGAATTGCCCGACACCATCGGGCCTGGCATCGGCTCTTTCGCTGGACATAATTGAGCAATATTTGCTTTTATGGTCGATTGAGATCGAACCGGCGCGATCGATCGTGGAATGTTTCCAAAATTGTGCCCGTGCAGCGAATGAAGTTTACGGATATACAAACGTAAAATGTCTAATTTGAACGTGGCAGAGTATGCACCACATTTGATTTTCGATGATCTCCGCACACAATTTATGAAATCGTTGTGCGCCGAGCACAATAAAAAAAACACCACAAATTTTGCACTTTATCGTTTGCAAACAAGCGAAAGTGGTACCAAATATTCGAAAATGAATCATTTACGGGGTTTTTTTTGGAGTAAAAGCTTCTCAACGGTTAAAGGGTATCTCTTCCATAAACATAAACATTCACTATCTGCTCCAGACTGTGGTGTTTGCTTGCAGCAGGTGGTGCAGACGCCATCAGACGTTATCGACATGTTTTAGCACTTTTGCCAAAGAAAAGGGTACGTTCTGTTTGCGCTGATTGTGTTTGCAATATGTTATGTGAGTGCAATCAATACTGTACTGGATGGTTTGGCATTGATAAAATGGCACAATTTATATGTTCCTTTTTTTGTAGCTTTTGTATGAACAATAAATAAAACTAATGATCAGGTCAGGCAAAACGAAAGAAATTGCACAAACAAATGATTCAGGATAAAAATAAAAAAATACTAAAAAAAAGTTACAAAACAAAACAAATGTAACGCAATAGTATAAATGCCTATTACTTCTGCATAACTACTTATCTTATCTCAACATCTTATCCATCGATATCTGTATAATTTAATGCTAAAGTTTGTTTTGCGTTTCACACTTCCCAGCATCATGAACTTTGGTCATCATTTTCCACATCCAACCTTATTCACATCGAAAACAACGAACAACGAAAAGGTTTTCACTACTATCGTCAAGCAATCTAGCCCTTTCAATTTACAATAAAACACACCATTAGCTAAACCACCACCACTGGCAATCCGTCCGTGAGGGCAGCATAAATTAACAATCAAATATTCATGACAAGCTCTTTTTAATGTTATTATTATTTGGTCTGATGCTCTCATCTCACAACACTGTCGTAGCTACCGTGCTACCGGGTGTGTTTTTTCTTCTTTCAATTGTCTCTCTACCAGATAATCTAGTATCTATCACCGACTTGGTGGCGACCTCCATTTCAACCCGTCATCCAGCTCACCCGGGAGCGCATAAACTTCACTCAAAACCATCAACTATGCTTCAAAGGGGGGAGGGCTTTTGACTAGTTTACATCGGCTGCTCCCGCGTGTCAACCACTTAAATATTTGCTAAGGTAAGGTTCCGCGGGCAACCTCTGGTAGTAGGAGACCCGGCCCGATGCTAGCATAAATTTTACCTTGCGCCTGTTAGTCGGCGGATACGTTGCTTTGCATATCGCGCCCCGCCAATCCGCAGGATAGCCTGGACGGGGCAGGAACTTATCATACGCGGGTCGGTACAGCTGTACGTCAATCTACTACACGACCGTCATGTGACGGTAGCCGTATATAATTAACATGTTTTTTTTNAGCAAAATGTTTAATACACTACGTTAACCCAAGCGCTGATTCACCATCCCGGAGAGACAAACAGATAGACTAACCTAAATCAATATTGGTTGGGTTAGGCCTATGTCAAGTGCACTCGTATGGAGGTAATGGGTCTTTGCCTTGGTTGATGACATACTCACAGCACTTATCTAACCATGCTTCCTGCTTCGTTTTACAGTCGTGACTATACATTCAAGTTTTATATTTTTCTGGAAATATTTAAGGTACGGTACTATCTCTTCAATATACTACGGATTTAATACTCAAGCAAGAAATTTTAATGTCTCGATCATGCCAATGAAACAAAAACGGTTTAACTTAACAACGGCGCATTCGATAAATACCGTCTTAATTACTTGGAGTGGAGGCTGTGTCCATTTCAAGAGTTCCAACATTTTCTTTGCATTACTTTATCCTTCTATAATGTAGAGATGAGAGTCTCAAGCGTGTTTGTGACCTGCAAGTCTTTTGACTACATCTTCAACTTCACTCAATTTGAGACGGTTTCTCACCCATTCCGACCGTTTTTCTACCGATATCTGCACAATATTTGTTTGCATTTGCAAACAGTGACATCGACAAGCTTCGACTCTATACTTCACAGAACATCACACAAGGTGGCCACCATTCACCAACTTACCTGATGCACTAAAAGCATTTTGCATAAACGCACAGAAGTGTAACAGATTTTCACGCACATGTCAGGGTTGTCACACACCACACAGTCCAATGTCAACGTAGCCATGTTGAGAACGGAGTGCGCATTTTTGCCCAGCCGCCGGCACCAGAGTGCACCGAATCCATTTCGGGAACGTACGAACTGGGACGCGATCGTGCATATTTGGCGGGTAATGGGTACAATAAATAAATACCGCGGATAAATTGAGCATCCAATTTGGAATGGGCCTGGTGGAAGTGGCAGCACTTTGGGCAGATCGGGTCAAAAATGAGCTAAACGTACGCTACGCTTAGCGTTGTACAAAGCTCCGCACGGTTATGGATTCGGCTCGGTAAACACTGTTTACCAGCCATGGTTTCGTTCACAAGCCCATGTCGATGGCAACCAATCGATCCGACTAATAGTCCACTATAAAGTAGGGAATTTCATTCGCCACTGCTCCCTTTTCGGCTGCAGAAATTTACTTACCCGCGCGAGTGCCATTAAATTACCGGATTGTATTCGAAAATTTGCTGCCTCGACTCCCGAATTGCCCGACACCATCGGGCCTGGCATCGGCTCTTTCGCTGGACATAATTGAGCAATATTTGCTTTTATGGTCGATTGAGATCGAACCGGCGCGATCGATCGTGGAATGTTTCCAAAATTGTGCCCGTGCAGCGAATGAAGTTTACGGATATACAAACGTAAAATGTCTAATTTGAACGTGGGAGAGTATGCACCACATTTGATTTTCGATGATCTCCGCACACAATTTATGAAATCGTTGTGCGCCGAGCACAATAAAAAAAAACACCACAAATTTTGCACTTTATCGTTTGCAAACAAGCGAAAGTGGTACCAAATGTACGAAAATGAATCATTTACGGGGTTTTTTTTTTGGAGTAAAAGCTTCCCAACGGTTAAAGGGTATCTCTTCCATAAACATAAACATTCACTATCTGTTCCATACTGTGGTGTTTGCTTGCAGCAGGTGGTGCAGACGCCATCAGACGTTATCGACATGTTTTAGCACTTTTGCCAAGGAAAAGGGTACGTTCTGTTTGCGCTGATTGTGTTTGCAATATGTTATGTGAGTGCAATCAATACTGTACTGGTTGGTTTGGCATTGATAAAATGGCACAATTTATATGTTCCTTTTTTTCTAGCTTTTGTATGAACAATAAATAAAACTAATGATCAGGTCGGGCAAATCGAAAGAAATTGCACAAACAAATGATTCAGGATAAAAATAATAAAATACTAAAAAAAAAGTTACAAAACAAATGTAACGCAATAGTATAAATGCCTATTACTTCTGCATAACTACTTATCCTATCTCAACATCTTATCCATCGACATCTGTATAATTTAATGTTCAAGTTTGTTTTGCGCTTCACACTTCCCAGCATCATGAACTTTGGTCATCATTTTCCACATCCAACGTTATTGCCATCGAAAACAACGAACAACGAAAAGGTTTTCACTACTATCGTCAAGCAATCTAGCCCTTTCAATTTACAATAAAACACACCATTAGCTATACCACCACCACTAGCAATCCGTCCGTGAGGGCAGCATAAATTAACAATCAAATATTCATGACAAGCTCTTTTTAATGTTATTATTATTTGGTCTGATGCTCTCATCTCACAACACCGTCGTAGCTACCGTGCTACCGGGTGTGTTTTTTCTTCTTTCAATTGTCTCTCTACCAGATAATCTAGTATCTATCACCGACTTGGTGGCGACCTCCATTTCAACCCGTCATCCAGCTCACCCGTGAGCGCATAAACTTCACTCAAAACCATCAACTATGCTTCAAAGGGGGGAGGGCTTTTGACAAGTTTACATCGGCTGCTCCCGCGTGTCAACCACTTAAACATTTGCTAAGGTAAGGTTCCGCGGGCAACCTCTGGTAGTAGGAGACCCGGCCCGATGCTAGCATAAATTTTACCTCGCGCCTGTTAGTCGGCGGATACGTTGCTTTGCATATCGCGCCCCGCCAATCCGCAGGATAGCCTGGACGGGGCAGGAACTTATCATACGCGGGTCGGTACAGCTGTACGTCAATCTACTACACGACCGTCATGTGACGGTAGCCGTATATAATTAACATGTTTTTTTTCCTTCTACCTATATATGTTTCATCTATTTCTACACCGCACAACTAGCGACAACCCCGAGGGTGCGCGCTCGCGTCTATGCCAAAACTAACTGCTGCAGCTTACGCGTGCGCTCACACAACGTGTAGGACCGTTTGCATTTTGCTGCTTAAGAGCCTGACCACAGCTTTCATTCAGCCGGATTGTTCAGTAATCAGTGTAAAACAAGTTTCACAACCCTCTGCCCAGGTCCGTGCTCGGTGGGCACACGGTGTTTTGCATACACTTTTCTCGTGTGACTTCGACTTGTCACGCAGATGGACTTTGCTCGCAGTGTTGCTTGCCGAACTTGCGAGGACAGGTCCCAGGTCTTTTGCCGCGGGTACAAGCCACGGTACTGCACACACACTGCGCTGCCTAATAATCGTCATTCCAATCCAATTAAAGCTAATATGCTTCAGGCGCGGCACGTGCACAACGGCATTCGGCATTCGAAACGGGATAGCGAAACGAGCGCTTTGGGAAGAATTCGCCACGAATGATTCCGGTGTTCGAACTGGCTGGTGGTGAAGACCAGTGTTGAGGTAAGCTTAAGGGATCAAATACGTAATGCGCGCTACCTGTGCAGCATAATGCGCCTCTATTAATGAGGATTTTAACGCGCCGCAGGATTTAAAGTGAAATGATGTGAAATACCAGACAAAACACGGGCTTAGGCACCCGGTGGGCCAAAACGGTGGGCTCGGAAATCTATCAAAAACCATTAGCGGCACTGATGGATGGCAGTCAAAACATTACTCAAGCGATTAGTCCTAGCCCGGTTGCGGTTGCTGGGGAGCTTTTGTTGTCCGAAGGGAAGGCCTATAATCCTACCTGTTTGCACGTACAATATTTCTCTCTACTTGTCGACAGGGATTTGTCACCGCGAAGTCCGGCGCATACGGTAAGCGTACCCGCTTCGGTGCCGGTACCAGTGAGTACAATGGTGGAAAAAGTTGTAAGCAAACACTAACGAAATGTAAATTGTTGATCTATTGTGCATGAAATGGCATACATGCGCTATGCTGAAGCAATGTTGGCCGGTTTCTCTAGACGAAGCAAACGGGGAACTCCTTTCCATTAAGTAATAGCCTCAGAGGTTGTGCGCAAAACATCGATGGAATAGATGTAAAACGGCTTTTTCGCCCAAATACAACTGCCAAATTCGTTAGACGGGCCAGACCACAACGAATTGCACGCCAAGGACATCCCGACCCGATGTCGGGTGTCGTTTTGATCAGATTAGCGACACGAATCGTAAACCAACATTTCGCACCGATAGCGCGCAAGATCTCATCCACAATCGTTGCCTCTAATCGCTTTCCATTCGTGTTTGTTGGTTGGCAAAACGTAACCTATTACCGCCACGCACATGATTTATCAGTGAAGAAAAAGGGCGCATTATGGCTATAAATTAAGTGCTACGCACTGCGCCGCAATCTACATCTGCGAACTTCACATCGCGCGCACAGCAAACCGTATGCGCAATGACATCGGCCGACTCTTGTTGGCCCCGTGTTCTCTTCAGTCTGCTGCTCGTGTTCATCACCTCGTCACCAGTGCCGTTTGTTCCAATGGAAACAACGCATGGAAGGGAGTCGCATGGTACGACGACGGACCATGACCATAAATGGTCTAGAGCCACCGAAAGCAGTACGGGCGCAAGCCCCTAGACTAGACAACCGTTGGGACCGTGAACCTTTTTCGAACGGCAACCGAAGCATGCTTGAATGTACGCGGGGCAAAACCTGTGTACGGGTCTACAGCTGGACAATCGACAATTTATGTCAAACGGCACGCAAAAACACCTCACCGACCTGCCGAATAATTAGCATAATCCTCCTGCGCCTTGGTTGGCGCACTAAGCTGATGGAAAACCCATTAGAAACGTGTGACTCGTGTACTCGTGAACCGAATCTGGACACGCAGGCTTCGAGCGGCTGAAGCGGCTTAAAGTGCAGAATGAAATCTACTTAGCTAGGGTTCAAATTAACGGTGCTGTATGGTACTCAAACTAGATGAGAATGATTCACCAGATCAATGGTTGTGGTCTCGAGATTGGTGTCTTGCAGCCACACCGGATCCGTCAACAGAATGGATAACGCGTTGCACACGAACTGCAATTAAGTATGATTTAGTAGCAAGCTTCAAGGCGTCCGGATACATTAGATTTGCATTTCCAAAGTCGGCACTCGCAAAGTTATGGCACGTTAAAGCAAGATGTAAACTCTTGTTCCCATAAATAAGAGTTCCAGTATAAAGTCCGCATCCTCCAAGACATCTTACCTCACAATTCTTTCCATTACAATACCTAACCTATGGCAGCTTGTGTCAGAGTGTTAATGGACACTGCTTCTATGAAATATATCTTAATACAAAACCGGGGGTACTCACCATTCCGGTTGCTATATTTATCATTCTGCACAACATCCAGATGTCTAAAGGCCACAACCTCACAACCGTGTTCGGCGAGTTTCCATCAAAGATCGCGAACTCAACACGCCACAATCTTTGTGTGCAAAATCTATCTGCAGATTAAACGTAACGTTTGGACAACGCTGGCTGATGTTTGTCATGTTTGCCGTGTTGGAATGGTTGATCCGTTATCTACCGCAAACTCCTGGAGATGGCTACCAGTAGTTGTGAAACTCTAAAAACGCACTCATACACCCCTTTTGACGGTAGCTTACAATGAACTCCAATATCGTCAGTTCACACCGTCCAACATCTTCGCAATTTGAGGAAGGTTTTTGAATTTCTCGTTTCTCCAAGGACACACGAATGGCGTAGTAATGGAGGGACCAAAATGTAGGTGTCCAAAAAAAGAAACTCGACAACAAGCCAAACATTGTAGTTATTTCATTTGATGATCAGCAACACCGCAACATTTGAATCGGCCCGATTGTCACACTCCATGTCCGTACGTTCGTTTATCAAACGATAGATACGAATACGATGTGAACCAATGCCCAGTGGACATACCCCGTGGTCTGTTATTTGCTTTGCGTGCGAAAGTTTACTATTTTGCGGACTGCAAAGCCCGCGCTGTCCGTAATATCTGTTTGACCTCATCTTACCTTGGTACCACGTGCGAACACGAAACCAGTGGCCCCAGGTTGTGCAATACCTCCGTTCTGCTGCTGTGCCTGCCGTTCGAGATTCGCATAATGCGGACGGTGGGCTCGCACCTCGCCAGACTCGTGTCACCATCGGACACAAGATAACCATCGCAACATACCTGATTGCTATCGCGAAACATCTCGAGCCAATTCTCGATTTCGCAAACGAAACAAATGTTGTCAGGTCTAGAGGCATGTCGTACACTTGCAGAACCCACCACTACACTAGATTCTGTGCTTTTGCCACTCACGCTAGCAACAGTCCCGGCGAGATATTGAGTCATCTGCCCAACGGGATGAAAGATGGGCTGATGATCAATAAGCAAAAAAAGATCATAATCCAACAGTAGGTCCCCACTGACACTGGACGTTGATCGAGTAGCCAGACCCGACGGTCGTTTAAATTTGGCAAAGTAATGAAGATGAGATCGCAAAGATTCAAGAGGCGCTGCCGATTGCACGGCATAGCGCCGTGAAGCACTGCTTCGTTCGTTAAACGATTTTGACATTTTCATAACTCCCCGAGAAGGACGCACACCGGCACGGTTTAGGCGGGATCGTACACTTATCGGCAAAGTTTTACACAAAAACACACCGCTGATTCGGTCCGAAAATTCAAAGTTTAATGGTACATAAAGAGGCGGGCTTTTGATTGATCCTGCCAAGGATGGCCGTGGCTGTATCTTGGTGGGTTGATGCTTCCCGCGTCAAGGTAAGATTTGTCTCTTCCCTCCCTAATACCTTCATTTTAATAGGCGTTAAATGCGCTGTTTTTCTCACTATTATGCTCGAACGGTGCGAACATGAAGCTGTAAAAAATGATAATGTGTCCTATGCCGGGGTGAGCGAAAAAAAAAACGACGAAATACTACGAAAAATATCTATCGCAACTTATCGATACAAAACTCGTCGCCGGTTTTGCGGACCATGAAACGAAGCCGATTGTAAAACCGTGAAATAAACAACCGATGGCGTGGTGCAAGTTACCTTATTTGTAGCTAACACTCCTTTGGCGGGTTTTTTTTGACCCTGCTCTGCTCTAGTTGCTGTAGCGAAACAGCTTATGGATTGGTTGTTAGATAAGAAAATATTTATGCATTTCGTGGCTTTACATTGCACTCTCCTGCTGGAATAGCTCGAAAATATTGCAAAAATATATCAAAACAACAGTTTTAAATGTTTCACATACCAAAAACAGCACATCTTAAATTTGTGTTAATATTAATTTCTTATTATAAATAAAAATGATTTAATTACATATTATTACAGTAAGTTCAAAAGATATACAAGACAATGCACTTCTAAGTGGTGGCAAATGTTTTATTGACTACTTAACGTATCAAATCTCGTTACATGAAAAGTAGAAGAATACGCAATCAAATTGAATACCCCGTTTCTTTTCCCAACATATCTGCCCTTACAAACACTCCTTGTGAAACTAAGCTTTGAAGAAAAAACGACACCCAAACAGTGTTCAATCTTATCAGGAAACCATTTTTGTTTCCATGAGCACCAAACACATTAACCGGTCGCTCTTATCTAAACTGGAAACGAGCTTCGTCGCTCAGGGTCGGAGCAAAAAAAAACACATAAACTACCGACCATGTACCCACGGTACATGGTACGATGGACAGGTTACGTGTCAGTGTACCGGGGTGCATCCGGCAGCTAGAGTTACCCTGGAGAATCTGCCTGTGAATGTTTATATTCGGTTCAGAAGTTTTGTGGTGACAGCAAACGGGTGTCATTTAGGTGCAACTTTTTCACTTCGCTTGTAATACCTGTCTATGCGAGTGCCTGTCAGCTAGTAGAAAAAGCAGCTTTCGGCATTCCCAAAAAGGGCCGTGGAAGGTAGACGGATCGTAAACCGGTGTGGAGTATGGCACCCCGGAATTGGGTTCTGTAATAATTTCTCCCTAATCGTGCTACTTCATCGCTTGCCTTTATCTACCTTCCGCAGTGAATAACTCTCTTTTTGCCTTGGGGCCAGAATGCCGAGGAGAAGGTACGAACGTGTCTTCGTGGATGGTGTAGAAAACGACACAAGGTTAACAATTTACCAGACTGTCCACTTTTGGTTGAGAATTTCTAGTTCTTGTATTTACAAGAGTTAGAGGATACAATTTGTACTAATTAAAAATTTAATTATTAACCTCTTTGTCTTTAAGCTTCAGTATTTCATTCATCATTTACAAACCCAAGACAACGGGGGAAAAAATAGTACACAACTGATAACAGCAAACACATTTAAACTCATACGCATGCAGCTAAATTGCATCCATGGCCAAAGAGCAATCCAAACGTAGGCCAAGCATCATTCGCGTCTTGATTTACTACAAACAAAACAATGCAACCTTTTGACACGTCGTAAATTTTATAGTGCATCGTGGTTCGCAATGCGATTTACAGATGCACACTGAAGCAAAACCATCTCAGCCATTCATCGTCAGCCATTTTCATCAACACTATTATGTTGCATCCTTCTATCAAGATCGGGCTCACCATTACGCACCATCCAGATAACGCTAACGCTTCAAGCTCTCGCGCTTTCCCTCTCTCCCTCTATTGCTACCTCCCGAACACGAACACTGCAACAACCATTTTTCTTGCTATTTTAAAAACAAATAAATAATGCTTTTAATAACTAAGGCACCATATCAACACGTAGTACCCACTAGCCCTGAAGGATGGAACGAAGGAAGTAGAAAAAAAAGATGAAATGAACAAATCACATGATACCCTCTCTCTCTCTATCTCTCCCTCTCGGTGCACTATCAACGCAACCGTTCAACGAATGTAAAGGATGCTAAAGGCAGACAGGTCGAGATGCTGTTAGTTCTAGCTGAGAATGAAAACAAATCTTTTCCCTGCTTAAGCCCTGCGAGGTTCGAAACGAAACGCAGCGAGTTGCGCTGTGGCCCGACCAAATAGACCAAAGTGACCGCGGTGCCGCTGAAATATAAACGTATTATCTCTAATCTCGTACGATATAAATCCTATCCACTTTATTTAACCCTCGTTTACATGCGGTGCGGAGTTGCAAGATACCGGTGGTATTCATGAAGTTATGTTCTCATTTTTTTTTGCTTCTTCTCTCCTTCCCTCCACGTTCCGTCCATCCTTTCCTTTCGGTTTGTTTTCGTGTTGGCAGGCCGGCCGGCCGACCACAAAACCTATCCTACTGGCCTGATATACGCTTACCATATACGGCACGGTTTGGTGCGGTTTTACATCGCCACTGTCCCCAAACACCGGCCCGGCCCGCTGTAACGTTAATGGTTAGGTTAAGTCGTTTGTGTTTTATGTTCCCCCCCCCCCCCCCAAACCTACTCGCCCGTTTGGTCCTGCAAAAGCACCCCGTAACGCACGTTCCCAAGGATTGCATCGTTTGCTAAGGGGCTAACGTCCCGGGAACGCCTGGCCAGCCAGGCCAGCAATCACCGAACCGAAAGCATTTATCCCCGACCAGAACCGACCGTGTTCTTATGCTTTGCTTTGCTAATCATCGTACCCCCGTCGTTCGTTCGTATGGCAACGTTCGGCAACCCTTCCCGTGGCCATTATTTTGCTTGGCAAGCAGGCGTTCTAGCATACCGGTCGTTTGGCTGTTGCTGTTTGCTCCTCTTAACAGCCACAACCCGGAGCCGCCTAGGTATTAAACGTTCGCTATGGTCAAAACCCCTACGAGCGAGGGATTTATTATGTAGATGAAAGAATATTTCTATGCTGGGCAAAGAATGCTCCACCAAATGCCGCCGACGCGGGCCTGGCGCTGGAATGGTAATGCCAGGCATAATGGCAATGTGTATAAAATTGATTTCATGTTTTGCTGGAAGCGACGAACAATCAGTACGTACGGACACACACAAAAAAAAAACGCTAGCCGGATTATCCTGCTCCTAGCCGAGAACTGGAACCATTATCTGGCCTGGTAAGCGCTGATAACGCTCCATCTATTAGACCTTTTGGCTACCGCATTTGATGCTGTACGTACGGCCGGTGCAAAATGGTGCAATTGAACAATAATTGGGAAAGAAAATCCTGCCTCCGGGGGCGATGAACATACACAATCGTTACCAGTTCATCACGATCGCAATCTCCTTGTATCGGTAATGCAGAAGCAATCCGGCAATCCTGGCTTCCTAAACAAACAACAATGTCCAGACGGAATTGCGGAGAGCCTCGAAGCACAGTACCACACACTGGCACCAGCAAAGCATAGCAATATATGTGACGCGTCATCTAACAAAACATAGCGAGCCTACCGTGAGGTGGTTTATAATTACTTTAATGCTTCGTCCGCGCAATTAAGCCCCACTTACAGCAATAAAGATGCCGCACCACAATAGCATAATGATATAAATCGACCCGAAAGGGAGAAGGAAAAAAACGGCAGCTAAAATAAAAAGGGTAAAGAATGTGAAGACTCACCATCCTACCGCCACCAATTACCAAACCCTATTGGTTGAAGATATGTCCACTTGAATATCATGCATTATCGCGCCGAATGAAAGACACTTACCTAAAACGAAAGAAAGAAAAAACAGACAAAAACAAGCGTTAGTGTAATGGTCCACAACCTTTTTTATTCCCACCTCACATAATGATTTCCTTCTCCTGCGTCGACACCGTGCCCTTAGCAGTGTGATGACCACTTTTACTTTTTTCCTTCGGCGAAACACTCACACGAAACGTTACCTCGTCCATCAAACTTCGTTGTTTCGTACGAATATGAACAACCATCTTAACGACGCACTCCGCTTTTGTTTAGGGGGGGTGTGAGTTTCAGTTCAGTTGCACCATTCAAACGTATCGGTGGAGAGTTCGCTCGTGGTAAGCGACGAACCCCCGTAAGGAATCCCGCCAGACAGGGGAGAGAAGAAAAAAAATTCGCATCCATTAAACGTACGCATCCACGCAAACGTCACAACATGCATCAACGTTTTTTTTTTTTGCAATAAATCGACACTGACGCCGTTCGGCAGTTGCGATCGATGCGATCCGAAACGAAGAAACCATCCGATCAAAGGGAAGGATCCAAGGATAAAGGGATCCAACTGACAATGTGTAAAGCGCACGGGAAACATATGGATGCGCTTTTGCCGTAGGAACCGACCATGAAACCACGGACGGGCAATAAAAGGAGTAGAGACTCTTTTCAGAAAAACGCAACATCAGAAGTCGACTCACACTTAATGCCAGGCGGAAAGCCCAGCAAGACGACTACTGCAGGAGCCCATTTTGCGACGGAGGCCGTAATGGTGATAGCGCAACTGTAGCTGAGAATTTAAATCAACCGGGCCAAAGAACTCCACCGGGTGCAGACGTTCGTATGCTGTAAGGCGCAGCGAACCAACCATTATAGGCACATAAAAACAACGACATAAAAGATTTGTTTTGTTTTTTTGTTTGTGCCCCGAAACCGAAACGCCTGAAATCTCTTAATGCGATGGAGAAGCAGCAGCAAATGCACACAACACACACACACACGTAGGGAATAATCTTCCTTGCTCCTCACACTGAAAACATGGGTTCGCTTCTTCGCTGCATCGCGCACCGGATTTCATGTGCTTAAGTTTGGGCTCCCTTTTTCTGTTTTCGTTCGGCACAGTGAATGGCGAAATTTTATGGATCGTGGGAAAAACAAAGCGAATCGTCCCCAAAAACGTTGCACTCTCTCTCTCTCTCTCTTTCTGTCCTCGAACGTGCATTTCGTGCGGCAACGGATGGTGTGCCCGTGAGCTAAATGCGAACCTGCCGCAACGATCCACGAGAATGCGATCGAGCCAGGATCATTAAAAATGAGAATGCCGAGCAGCCCGATAGGAATGTACGATTCTTAACTTGTGCAAACTAAAACTCTTTTGTGCCGCTTTGCTACTGCCGAAATATTCACTTCGCGTTTTTTGGGACAGAGCACAGATGCACCACAAAGCAATCACAGCTCTCCTGAGAAGTTGCGGTTTCAAACGATCAAACTAACGATCAACGAAAACGCACAGAAGGCGTTCTCTGTTGAACCACGGGCATACCTTTCCATTTGGGCCGGGCACTTCAAAAGCATTGCTTAGCTGAAACTACACCAGACATAGTTTACGGCGATACGGTTGATCTGGAACGGTGTCCTGCAGAAACTTCCGCTCCCCGCACGAATCGATCAAAACACGATGGCGCTATTTTTAGCATGCGCTTTCCACCGGACAACGAACGTAAATTGATGATAAATAGCGAACGATTAAAAACCAGAAGCCAGACTCCCCTCTCCGGAGCAATGAATCATCAAACATTGGGAGCAGGAATTTATTTCTAGTTTGTCTCTGTTTCGTTTCGTACCGTTTTGTCTCCGGCTTTTTCGTGTCGTTGCATTTCTGTGCCTGCTTTTCGCTAGGAGACATTTGCAAAACACATGTTTTGTGCTGTCAATAGCCAACTCCGGTTACGAATGGTGAAGCATTTGTGAAACAGTTTTCTCAACAGTAAAACAAACCAGACATCGATGGCAGTGATGAACGAAAAAAAACACAACATTTTGGACAGCATACCGACGACAGGAATGAACACAGGGTAGATATGGTCGAATTACTCAGCACCGAACAACTTTCGGAATTCGTTTGGGAACCAATGCCAGAACACGATAGACACGTTTCCCGGAACACGTTGCAACCTGCTGGATCATGCTGAATAGAGCTCGCATGAGGCTAACTATATTTTGTATGCATGTGTTCTTCAGCTATCTATCATCGGGAAGAGCATATATCATGTAAAAACCCACTGTGAATTGCCGTAAACGCCTTGTGCAATTGCATAATTTACCTTCTGGTAGCAAAAAAAAAAACGCAGAAGTCTATGCTAAAAGTACTTCAGATGCCTCAGACATTCTACCATGCAATCAAGCTTTTGCTGTATAACCAACTCGCAGATACGATAGCTTACCATCGTAATGTCTTCATTTCATCAGATTACAGAAAACAATGCAACGGGAAGATCGCCCAAGAAGAAAGAAACAAGAAACAATGCATTGAAAGTAGATGAAAACAAACACACGAGATGTGGGCTAAATGGACGCATTCACGAACGTCTCTCGGCAGCTTCTCCGGAGGCAGTGAAAGAATGGCTTATGAAACAAACCTTTAACTCGTACGATAAGAAAGAAAACAAACACAAACAGCTGGAATACAGTTCGTTTAAATTGCTTAATCTACCACATTGCAAGCTGTGTTAGGAAGCTTCTTTGATTGAGACATTGAATGTCAGCGGGTTGCAATGGTTGTATGCATCGAATTTCGTATTTTCTTTCAACTAATTTGACATTTATGAAAAATTCAATTATCGGTAGATGTTATATTTGCTTGCAAAACATCCTAACAATGCTGCTATTATTTGGAGAGACTTGGAATCCCGTTAACCACAGTGCGACTCAAGCAATACTGTTTGGTTTGGTCTAAAACCATCTTCCAACATTGACAAATAGTCATAGTTTTGATAACGCAAACTTGCCCGTCCCAAACGATTTGGTAAGTTTTTGGTACTTTTAAAGGACAAAACATCAAGGTTTGCCGTACGGGAGAGCGTTACTATTTATTTATATGATTTGTTATTCGTTTTGAGCCGGCTACTTTGAAGCTCTGCTCACTGCTAAGTGCATGGCTGCATGAAAGTTCAACATCAAACACACACTCCCGGTGGATGGACCGACACTGGTACCAGATTTTCAAGGTCTTCAAACAAAAACACACTCTCCAAACGTTCCAACATTTACCGCAAGACCGTAACGGGGGTTGTACTTTGTAGAAAAATTTTAATTTGGCCAAAAACAGTCGGAAATACGAAAAAAATGGAAGTATATACAAATAATAGAAAAGAAATGCCCAATGAAAAAATAACAATTTGATAACCTTTGCATTCATTCAAAGGCAGTAGCGCGTTCCAAAACTGAAGTGCGCCGTACTGTGTTTGTTTGTTTCGTTAATTTTTTGTCACTTTTGCCTTTGCTTATCTGTCCCGCCGAGTGTCACACAAAAGCAGCTAATTTTTCCCTACTTCAAATAGCAGCGATAAGTGAGCAAATTTCAAATTGTTCACATTGCGACCACCACACACTGCGCCCGTCACTGTGGTCGGGTTTAGAAAATGGGGAGGAAGTTTAATTAATTCATAGCTACCGGCACTAACCGATGCCATGTCAGGGCAGGCACAAACACTTGCCAGACTCGCTGGCAACGCCGTGCTGGATTCGCCTACCACCGTTGTCCGACGTTCGAAAGAGCCTCTCCGTACCGAAACGGCAGCTCGTTGATGGTTTTACGTAAGAGATGCAGTTAATTTTCAACCTGTCACAGTAAGGTGCGGTAGCCGTACGGAGAAAAATGCTACCACACCACAGCGATCGTTTCAACCCGGGAAATAATGTGTACCAGGCCGTTTGCGCCTGGCCGATTATATGGCCCCCGCGAAAACCGAGCCGTGGAGACAATCTGTTCGGAATGAGTTTTGGAACGGAAATTAGTTTACAAAAGTTGCAACCCTTCTCGTGAAATGAGTGCCCGGGCCGACCGCAACACCGGCTAGCAAAATCGATCGTTTTGCCGATGTGTTTATTTTCTAATTAACCTTAATGGTAGCCAAGCTTGCTGGGGTGGTCGGGTAGTTTGCTGCCTTTTTTTTTTACTCCACTACTCCTAACTTCCAAACGAGATCCGCGATTGATAGATTACACGATCGCAGCCTTTGCAGCGCGGTTTAGGAATTGTTTAAGTTGAAAATAAAAAAACGAACGTGACCTCCTGCAGCACCAGCAGCAGCAGCAGCAATGGGCACCGTCAGCACCGTTCCGATGGGTGCAACGAGGCAAATGTATCTCACGTAAGCTTCTGGTCCGGGCAGGTTGAACTGGGGCCTGTTTGGCATAGCTCTTGGACTAAGTCGTTAAGGACTCTTTCAACAGCGCACCATGATTGCAGCGCGCAGACTGAGTGACGTGATTGATCTTTGACCGTTCTCGACGTACAGCCCAATCCGATGGGACGGATGGCCCCGGAGGCAACGAACAGGCACTGGTGAATAGTTGGCACTATCGGCACTCCGTCACATCATCATCAACCATTTTCATCTTTAGCACGGCGCACGATGAACAATCCCTCTACGCTGATCGTCGATAGGGTCAACGAGAAGAAGGTTTTTTTCAGTGCGCACCAGGCAGCAAAAATTGGTAATATTAACATTGGGTATGAACCGGCCAATTCCGTGGTATTGTCAATGGAGATTTCGAAGAAAAAGCGAAACCATTCATAATGAACATGATTTTTTTTTATTTAGAAGTATTTATCAAGACAAGCAGCGTAAAAACACTCACGGCACAACATTTTGCTCATGGCCTTAAGCGAGGAAGCAAATTGTACTAATTTCAAATTAATTATACGATGATACTTGGCATATCCTCACAAGTACTACTTTTATGACGGAAATCAATCGTTTGTTTATTTTCGTTTCCTTGTTTTTCGTTCATATATAACGCACCGCTCGGAACAAACGGTTCGATTGTCAAGGATCGATAGGTGGCTTCATAACGATGACTAAACATTTTAAAAGACCACTGCTAATAAAAATGCAACTTTAGCACGAATGCATTCATTCATATGTTCCACAAACAAAGAAAAGGTAAATCAGTTTTAACCTTCCCACGGATTCGTTTCGATTGATCCGCCTATTGCGCATGCGCTTATTCACTCCTATCTTCGTATCTCCTTCAGCCAGTGCGTGATCATTCCAATCGGAATGGACAAAACAAGCAAACAAAAAAAAAAATCCTTTCCCAAGGCCAACATCCTTGCCAGGATTTCCTTTGGTGAAAAGTACCATAAACACGCGACCACGATAATAAATTCACCAAACCACGGGCACACGCGTACCCAAAAAATCGCGTAGGTGTACGCCATAAAATGCTTAAACCGCTCACTCTTCGCTTGTTCCAGCCTGATACAGCAAGGCACACACACACACACACATCTTAGAAGAGGTGCCCGGTGAATGCCACCAGTTAAGCGCAAACCATAAACACCAACCAAAACCGGGACGATGGTTCGCTTTTAATTGTGATATTTTATTTAGCAACCGTGCATCGATTAAGACATAAAAAGTAATAACCGGTACAACCCACCTAGACGATCGAATGGAAGCAAAAAGTATGGTAGTTTTTGTAGTACGGTCGTGAGTACACTGCACCGTACGCCTCCCATTTTAAGCTTTCCGGTACACCGGCCGACTATTCGCACGGCAAAGTAATGCCGTGCAATGGGTGAAGGGTTTACCGATAGGCTTCATTAAATGAACGCTTTTGTGCGTATCCTTTGCAGTGGTAATCTTAATGTAACGATCGTTTAAAGCGTGTACCATCATCCCGCCAATGACACGAACACATCCTGTCACGGTGCATCCCGTAGCCCGGTTGGCGAATGTCGGTTCACTCGGATCATTAATGCAAACACTAATTTAATATTGTGTTTTGCCATTGCCCTCCACTTTGGTGCGCTTTGGTGCTGGATACTATTAGGCGCAACACGATGCTAAGGTTGTATATTACTTGTCTTATTGCAATGCGTGCAGCACTACAACGCGGGAATAATGTTTGCTATTCGTATGTGCACCGTTCCGTCACGACTGGCCTGCAAGCTGCACAAGCAACGTAAGAAGGTAATGAGCATAAATCTTCTACTTATATCCATCCCTCTCAGCCAGTGTGGCGCGTCCGGGGTCGTCATGAGCAGTCCATTAATCAACGCGCGTTCATATTGTCAATCAGCGATCCTTAACAGCATCACTAACGCAACGCCAAATCTGGTCAGAAAAAGATCGATCCAGCAATAAACCGAACCGATTTGGCAGCGCTGGAACCATATACCCATGCGACATCCGGTCTGTGGTGAATAAGAAATAAAATCAAATAAAACCGAACAAGGAACGACGAGGTGGGACGATGAAGCTTTTTTTTTGCGCGCTCGTGCACCACGCAAATCACCCATCCGGGATTGCACAATCTGCGCCACTTTCTTGCGATGCGTCACCCGATACGCAAAACGCAAAACCGATCTGCCACGGTGACCACGTTCAGAGCAACCGAACGAGGCCAACCAGCGCGTCATCTCTGTCGCGTAAGCTCTAGGCACCGTCTAGCAGGATGCACGCCCGGTGTACCTTTCCTTTGATTGTAGTGGGCATCAGGCATCAACATGAACTGCTCCCAAAAGCAAGAGAAAGAAGCAAAATAACCAATCCTCCACCATAAACACACCGCAAAAAAAAAAAACTCGGCAAAAATCGTATATCGGCCACCCACCTACTCGTCACGCGGCGAGTTCCTCGCACTCGCCCAGGACGCCTCTTCAATGGCATTGGGCACGGCAGGGGCATATTTGTATCTGCCAAATGGTTCGATCAGTTTCGGCTCGCCGGACACACACTCGGGCTCGGATGCATAAATTGTACAATTTTTGCACCGGCACGCTCCTGCAACACCGGGACCACGCATGTGCACGCTGACGATATGGGTCTGTTGCCGTTGCCCACCCATCCCGAACCTTATCCCGATCCGAACCCCCTCCCCCCCCCCCCCCCCTTTATTGGTGGTTCCGAATTCGAGGCCATGCGCGGGCGAAGTTCGCGTACCAACTCGGTCGATGTTCCTTACAGCCCAGCATGGAACGTTCGCTGCCACCCTACCGCCAACTCGTCGGTAGTAAAGTTTTATGAATGAAAGTTGCACTCGGGTACTACACACCAATAGTCGGCCAAGTTTCGGTGCGACAATATCGATGAACTGAATGGACCACGCAAAACGGCTCGACTCCGAGCGGAATGCGACGTGTGCGAATGGGGGTGGGAAAAAACCGATACGTAAAACGCACATAAACGGAACGGAAACACCACAATCCGTCCTGCCACAAACTTCCTGCGCGGTGAAGCACCGGCACTCGGTGTCCCAAACGTGCGAAGCTGTGCACGCTCGCAAACGTATGATACAACCAGANGGTACTACACACCAATAGTCGGCCAAGTTTCGGTGCGACAATATCGATGAACTGAATGGACCACGCAAAACGGCTCGACTCCGAGCGGAATGCGACGTGTGCGAATGGGGGTGGGAAAAAACCGATACGTAAAACGCACATAAACGGAACGGAAACACCACAATCCGTCCTGCCACAAACTTCCTGCGCGGTGAAGCACCGGCACTCGGTGTCCCAAACGTGCGAAGCTGCGCACGCTCGCAAACGTATGATACAACCAGACGGCTTTTGCGATATACGTTACCGTCCGGAGGAAGTATATTTGCGTGGATGGACAGCAAACAGTTAGATTCCAGTACGTCGGTCGCTTGTGCTAGTTTTGTGCTCGAACACACACGCTGGACGAGTGGTCCGTACTCGATAAAACCTCCGGGCGGACCTCCTCTGCAAGCACACAGTAAACACCCCAAAAACAAAAACCGTCGGTTTGAAATTGAGAACAGGGCCCAACGGTCCGCAGTTCATGTGTGTAAGCAGCACACGGCTCTTGGTATATTGATTTACTCAATGAACACCGCACCATCTCCACCCCGCGGGGAGGGAGTTGGGTGCGCAAAAAAAAAAACACAACCACCCTCCAACACCCGGGCACGTTGCAGACAAACAAATGTGTGGCCGTAAGCCCGTTGGTCGGTTATGTTTGTTTACTTTTTTTTTTTTTTTGGTTTTTGGGGTAGCCAATTAAAACGGAAATTTGTGGGCGATTGCTGGGCGCACTACCAATGCTAAGGTGCACAAAACCTACCTCAGACCAGAAGACACCCAGATATATCTATTTTTTTTCTTTGGTCACTTTGGGCCAGATACCAGTCTACTAGCAAGGCGTAGTGTAAACGAGACTCGATCGAGCACAGTGTCGGTGAAGCAGCAGGTTGTTAATGGGGGGTCGGTAGCGTCTGTTTGGCATTTAGCTAAATATTTGCCAATCCAATTTCCAATCCCCAACACCTTTTCTAGCTTGCAACGGTTAGAAAAGCCATTCTTGCTTCCTTCTGTTTGGGATGTTAAGCTACCACTCCACACACACACACACACACACACAATACGGCCCACGAACCCGAACGGTCAACCATCGTCGTCGACTAAATCATGCACTAGATCGCGTGGAAGTAGGTGTCAACCATGCGGTCTCCACCACGGTCCAGGGGATCGCTCTCGAAAGCCAATTAAATCGATGACACTTCCAATCCATTTTGAGATAGTGAGAAATTAACCTGTACCACCAACCGTACACGATCGAACGCGGAAGGATGGCCTCGATCGATCCGGCAGCACCTGACACGTCAAACAATCGGGTAAGCGCTACCCGAACGGTGTAGTACGGCCCGTGTCGTCCAAACATGGGGCCCCAAGATTAATGGACATCGTTGGGTTTCAGATTACAGCCGAAGCAGTTCGGATGGAGTCGAATTCATGGTCCGGCACCGGACCGGGTGCTTCATACATGACCGTTCGATTTTACACATAAATCACCATCATTCACACACCGGACCGTTTTGCGTGCGTTGTATAAACAGTATCTTCCCTCAAAAAAAAAAAAGCAAAAACCCACCATTATGGGGTGCGTGCCGTACTGATGCGAAGATGCGAGGAAGATGCTATAAAAGTGGTCCAAACAGTAAACGAGCTGATGGACGATCTGTTTATTAATGGAAAGAGCTGCACAACGGTTGACAATTTTGTTGTTTCGCTCCCACAATTCCTTCGGTGGCACACGCCATAATGGAGTCGTGTCGATATGGAATTTGAAGCGATGTTTGGTGAGAAATTATATTTACTTGCTCTAAATATTTCTCCACTTGTACGGTGATCGATACAATTTTTGTACAGAAAATATTTTTCTAAACATAAAAATTTCTCCCCACTAAAAGTCTTCAACCAACGCCTGTAAAGGTCATTAGACAACACGATTAAAGCCTCCCTACACGGTCCATCGCCTGGGCCACCACTTTGTGGCTTCACCTATGAAGTGGCATTCGGTCGATGAGACCGACTCGACAGGCAATAATCTTCCCAGCGTGGGATGCTCATTGAGGACTGGTTTTTGCGTTCGCAAATTGGCCACGCCGTCCACTGCCCGGCTGCAATTGTCAATGGAAGCTGTGTGTCTGCCGCAACACCCGCTGAGCAGTGTACTTTCCATTCCAGTTCAGTTACCTCTGCCAGGTTGGGCGCCACATAGCGCATTATAGGAGTGTGCCATAAATCAAGTCAGCTTACACTCTTCCGGGAGAGGGACTGGGTACCATATTCGTATGGTTTGTTTGCCTTGTGTGAAAGACAATTTGTGGGGATGGTAGAAAATCCTAGCGTAGTACTATTTGTAAGCTATTCAATTGTCATGGCCACGAAACATTACCACGCCTGCGCCTAATTCTACATTACACGCGAAAATAACGCTACGAAACACATCATACGGACGTTCTTAGAACGTGCGAAAGGTATGCTAAGCTTAAGCCTGGCCAAATCCTCCACGTCATGACACGGGGAACAATAGAGTATGGCATCAGCGTATCTATTTAATTATTTCACCGAGCCGATATCCAAGCTTCAGCCACAGCTCAGCGGAACAATACTGGCGTCTATATTGTGTTGTTAGCAAATTTGACCAAAGAACCAGCATGCGAACATCATTCCAAGCGCTAGAATGACGTCTCACTCACAGCTCGTAACACGTCTACGGATCAGACAGCTTTGTAAGCGATACATCAGCCACTGAGGCGAACCGTTGCCGATTCCGGAACGTGTTCGAGTTCGAGCAACATTTCATGCCGCGCATCGTGATAAGTTGTTCGCCGATACACACGGCACACGGACATATTATCAGCATCTGCTTAACTATCACCCGCGTCAATCATTCGACCCCGGGGGTAGGTAAATAAATCATTTTCTCCGGCCAACACCCGACAATGTTGCCCAGAGCGCAACGCCAATAGCAGCACAGATTCTGCTTGCAAAAAAAAAAATACCCGACAGTACGACGCATGCGGCCGACAGTCTTCACACGAACCCTACCAAAACTACGGCCAAACACACAAACAGTGCAAAAGCACTGTATTCTGTAGGAGAAGCCTTTCTATTCTCGAATGCCCGAAAACCCCGAAAAGCCCAAGTCAAAAACCGGTAACCGACTGGCGGTTTGAAATTTGAACCACCGACACGAAGAGCTCTTTGTCCGCAGGAGTTTGAATTGAAGAAGCGACGCCTTTTTTCTTTGTCTTGAGCTCCAAAATGCCCAAAGTTTGCGGAGGCAGACATTGCGATTTGCAGCGCAACATGCGTCGGTTCAAGGAACACTTCAATCGCCACAGCAAACTGGAGGAAATAGGATCATTATCTTCCCATGTGCACATGCACAACTTTAATTTACTTCACGATTTCAGTTGCATGCCTCCGCAAAAAGTTTTCTGTCCGTTCGCAGCGTACCGAGCGGTGGAGTGCGACGTTCTGCCATCCTGGATTCTCACCAGACATAAGAGAAGAGACCTTCTCTTTTTTGCCTGCCTACACGACGGCCGGTCGTGTTTGGCCCGTTGCAACACCCGACCAAAGACCCGATGGAGACGAACTGGCGATGATAGCGCAGTGATTTAGGTTTTAATTTCATAGCAATTTTACGCCTAGTCTCCCGGCCGGCCAACCGGTCCGGTCGATACACCGCCATCAGAACCATGCTTTGCCTCTTGTTCTTTGACTTTTAGACCCTTTTCGAGCATTACACTGCTGCTCTTGCCGCCAGCCGTACGTCTGAGCTGCACACGCTTCGCTGACCTCAGCTGGTAAACGTCCGTTACGTTTAGCTTCTATCCCGTCTTCGCCACACTGTGCGACCTGCCTTCAAAGCAACTTCACTGTCCCTGCGTTCTTGTTTGCCCTTTCTGCGCCCCCCGCCTCCCCTTTATTCATGGGCGTTTTTTTTTTCGCCAGCAGCAGAGACAAGACGACAGGCTTCACAAGCCAGTTGGCGTTGCACACTGAGTCAGTCGCCGAGACAAGTCCGCGAATGGACATGAACTGGCTGCTGTTATTACTTCATGTTCCAACCACGTTCGCCACAGCAGGTCCTGCCGATGTCTGGTGCCTGCTGCTGTTGCTGGTACATTTCCACCATCACACACACTACCACCATCCACACCAGCAGTTGGCAGTTGTTCTGTCTAAAAATGGCAAACTAAAGCAATAACCGGTTCGGTCATCCAACGGGAGTGTAGCTTGGCTTTTAGGCTCCGGGTATAGCATCAACGGATGCACCAGGCATTGGCATTGGGAAGAAAAAAAAAAAGCTCAGTGCAACTGCCAGGACTGCCAGGCAAAGGAGTGGATGGGTGGTGAATGCATCCACCAACCACCAACCCGGTGGAGAAAGTTTAGTGTCCCGTTCGAACAAAACTGCCGTTGCCAGATGAAATTTTGATAAGCGCAACTCGACGACATTGCAGCCCTTTCGTTGCCATTATTGAATGCAATGAATCACGATTTGCCATCCGAGGTCTCATCCAACCGCGATGACAGAGTGGTGGAGTAATCTGGTAGACGTTTGGTTTTGCTGGTGAAAAATGAGATTTTACTGGCTTTTCGTTGGATAACTTTTTTTCAGCTCCGTTCAGTGACTTTCCTTAGTCGATTTAAGACAAATTTTTGGCTTTTATTTTCAATCTCTCGGATGCGAGAAACTTTCTAAACTCTTAGGCAAATCGGCACCTGATACCGATCTCGCCTAGGTACAGCCAATAGCTTCCATTCAGTCTGCTGTCCTTTCGCTGTTCAGCGGTGAGAAAAACTCATACCCACTAGACACCTTCTGTGTTAACCACCGTACCGTGACTCTTCAGCCTGACGCATCATTCGACCCTCCTGAGGGCAACGCCAGTAATCAACCGTTCGTTCCGGTGGCGATGTGACGGAAGAAACCCTCACCATACCTGATGCCGGACATTCGGCAGAACTGACGCTCAGTCAACTCCCTACACAAACCCAATGGGTTGATGAATGTTGTAGGGCTTGTCGAACAAATCGAATGCATTTTCAAGGTTTCCGCGTCGAAGGGTCTCCGGGCTTCGTGTCACAAACCGCCCTTCACATTGGAGTCTTTCACCCCAAACCAATGGGACATTGATTGAATATTTCGGAAGCTAGTTCTCCAAAGTGAAAAGCGGGTGGAAAAAAAACGAACGAACCAACCTAATAGTCAAACATTGCCCCGACCGCGATCAGGTGAGGCGTTGGCATCCGAAGTCACTAAAGTTCGAAAGTTGATTACCCGTTGGTTCGGACAGAGGGTTCTTCTTTACTTCCAAATCATTCAACCGTTGAGCGAAAATACCTTGGGCCTGGGCTGAACGGTGGATGTGTGGGCTTTTTTATGGCGTCTACAATACCGAAAGCCATTCCCGGCACGGGTAATGTGAAGACGAGACCGTCGAGCGTAAGACATTGACTCCGGCAACCAAGACGCTCGGTAACCCGTGAGCACCCGAGTGCTGACCTAAGCACACGGGTTTTGTCAGTGGAAGATACCGAACAACATGCGGAACATACCTTTTCAATGCTTCGTTTTTTTCCCCTCCGAACGCCCCGAAAAGCCTTTCCGTTCCATTGACTTTCCGGGCCGTATTGAGACTCCGCAGCGGAGGAGTCCGACCGAGCCAAGCGCCAATCTTTCGTCGATGAATGGGCTAATGATATTTTAATAAATTTAGATGAATTCAACTGAGCGAATGACTGTGCGCAACTAACCGGCCAAGCCTCGTGGTAAGTACGGCAGCGAAACAATGTTCCCCTTCATAGACGGNCGTGTCGCAAACCGCCCTTCACATTGGAGTCTTTCGCTCCAAACCAATGGGACATTGATTGAATATTTCGGAAGCTAGTTCTCCAAAGTGAAAAGCGGGTGGAAAAAAAACGAACGAACCAACCTAATAGTCAAACATTGCCCCGACCGCGATCAGGTGAGACGTTGGCATCCGAAGTCACTAAAGTTCGAAAGTTGATTACCCGTAGTGATGGGTTAGGGTTCGGACAGAGGGTTCTTCTTTACTTCCAAATCATTCAACCGTTGAGCGAAAATACCTGGGGTCTGGGCTGAACGGTGGATGTGTGGGCTTTTTATGGCGTCTACAATACCGAAAGCCATTCCCGGCACGGGTAATGTGAAGACGAGACCGTCGAGCGTAAGACATTGACTCCGGCAACCAAGACGCTCGGTAACCCGTGAGCACCCGAGTGCTGACCTAAGCACACGGGTTTTGTCAGTGGAAGATACCGAACAACATGCGGAACATACCTTTTCAATGCTTCGTTTTTTTCCCCTCCGAACGCCCCGAAAAGCCTTTCCGTTCCATTGACTTTCCGGGCCGTATTGAGACTCCGCAGCGGAGGAGTCCGACCGAGCCAAGCGCCAATCTTTCGTCGATGAATGGGCTAATGATATTTTAATAAATTTAGATGAATTCAACTGAGCGAATGACTGTGCGCAACTAACCGGCCAAGCCTCGTGGTAAGTACGGCAGCGAAACAATGTTCCCCTTCATAGACGGGAACGACCATTAGCTTAGGTGGGACGAAGAAGCAGCAGTACTGGAGATGAACACCTTGAAGATGAAAAGTTCTTTCAACGATTGGGATGAAAAACAAATTTGCCAGCGTGCAGCATACAAACCCATCTACAAGCACTAGAGCACGCTTGCTCATCTGTCTGCCTTTTTAATGCTTCCTCCTTTTTCTTGGATGGGCACAGAAAATATTTTACGCCGAAAAACACAACCTAACCCTCTTGTTGAAGAGTTTCGGCTGAAGATTTATCATGATTTTGGATGCAAATTTAAGGCCCCCCCCTTTTCCGCGTGCTGTTCTCCAGCAGCTTGAGCGTTGCTGCCGACTGCTACACCGATCAATGCCCCGACAAAGTCAATAGACTCGTCAAACAGACACACAGATTTGGTTATCTCACCTCGCGAGACCCGTTATCGTTTATTGTGCGACTGGCCCTCCCCGTACAAAGAAAAGGGCAGCGTTTGGCGTGTCGTGTACAGTTTGGAATACCGAAATTTCCAAATCGACTGACTGCGAAAGCTCGGCAGCGAAAACGATCGGTAGGAATATTTTAGCAGCTATCTGATTTTGTCGAAATCATTCCCCGAATGTAACCATAGCGCTATTCCCCATTGAGAGGAGAACGTTTGCACAATCATTTGCATAAATTATTGCTACATTAGCGACGAGGTAAAACCGAAGGGTGTCTATTCAATTAACAAACTAATAAAAAAAAAATACCCTCCCCAGCGGGTTCAACCAATAAACTACCGCCGAACGTTAGATGCGGCAAATTGACTTCCTAATAAACATTATGTGGCGGTGGGCTAAGCGTTTGCAACCATTGAAAGCTTTGAGCAGAGCGTGCTTGCCGCTCACCTAAAGCTAAAGTTATGAAAATGAGAGCTAGTTTTGTTTTGTTTCTCATTGTGTTTTTTCTTCCACGTTTGGGGCCGATCACCGAAGTCGCATCAACATATTCTCACACCACCGCCAATCACCAGACCAATCATAAAGTCAAGGTTAAGCAACCGCAGCGCCCGCGACCATGTACACGAACGAGTTTCACGGCTCACGGTACGGGGTCATATTTCCCATTCCGGTCAAGTGGACAGACAGCACGGCCACACGGTACAAACTTGTACTGCAGTAGGGAATTTCAAATATTATATATTCCCATTCTTCCCTAACTAGCCCGTTGGGCGTGTTGGCGTGTAGGGAGAAATCACCCCAAAAACATACACCCGGCTGGCCCATTTCGGTTGGGACCTGTGTTGAACCGTTTTCAAGGGCTTGGGATAGGGCGGACCAAAACCTTTTGGGTGACATATTACCGTATGCAGAACGCGACCAAAAGGCAGCCAAACTCGTGAGGGAAAATATTTGTAAACCTTCGCTTTATTTGAACCGATTCCAGGAACATCGCACTACAATGTCTTCATTTGCATAATTCCTTTCCCGTCTTTGCCGCTCAAAATGAGCCGATGGATACATTTCTGTCTGCTTACAACCTGAACCGAAAGCACACAATAAAAACGACAAAAGTTATATCTCTCTCTCTGTGCCGTGGTGCGTTCGCTAAGCGACATGTAAAACAAAACCTCCCAAAACGGTTGGCAGTGTGCTTCCCTAATTGTAGCTAGGGCCAGAAATGCGAGTAGAAGAAAGAAGACGGTATTCACGGGTTGAGCAAAGCACTAAAAACAATGCAACGAAGAAGCAAAGAACACTGGATCAAATAACTGCGCGTATGGCACACCACCACCGGTGCGAAGAGTCTTTCTCTCCAGAACGAACGACTTGCAAGCGACGTGAAGTGACGAACCCAAACGGTTTTATGGGCATTCAAGATGGATTTGATAAATCCCGGTACGCGCCATGTGGCGTCCTGATTTGTGACAGATCGACTTTTCTTTTACGCATTTATTTCGATCTGATCACGATCATACGATCACCCCAAAGCCTGGACGGTGGGGAAACAGCATCTCAATAAGTCTTGTTACTTGCTTCGCCGGAATTCCAGCCCATGGTCCAGGCGTCGAAGTTGGCGCCATACTCACTGTTCGTGCGTACGAGGTACAGGTACCCCGGAGTCACGCCCGCGAAAGGTCCGGCAGTAATTGGACATGTTCACGGGGATCCAGATCGGATTACTCATTAGGAAGCGATTTGGATAATGAATAGCTCGTGCAGTAGTAGTAGTGCTGGTGGTGCTATACACCGTGTGGGTGTGGATTTCCAGAAGGTTTCCACATTATTTCGAACCCAGAAACATAAGGTGAACGGTTCTGCGAGCGTACATTATAACCCCACATGGGGGCCCACATGTGTTTGGACACACCTAGCGAACCGTAACGCTCGCCACTTCCGTACGCGGTGCATGCTGTTGCTGTTGGCAAAGCAAACTATTTTGTTCACCCATGAAATTGTTTATTTCCAGTTGCTCTGGTGTATGAACACTGAAACGGATGCTCAGCAGGCAGCAATGATCACACTTCGTACATCATCGTGACAATGCATATGGGGAAGTGTGTTGGAATTTCTCCAGTTAATAGATTTATGTGGAAAAGGGATGAAGCATTGAAGCACAGTAGCACAGTGTGAGAGAACATTTACATCCTAAAATGACAAAAATATATACAAAAATAAGAACAAATCTCACTTAAATGTTTAGGACTATTCAAATAAATTAAATTCAATTCAATTAAATGTATTATCCGCTCTCAAACGATGTTTCATGTAATAAAACTCGATACTAAGCTATTTCATGGCATTCAATCGTACCATATAAATATTCAAAACACCGAAAAGAAACATCCATTTGATCGGCTTAAATCCTCATTTCCTCAATATATCCCATGTACACTAAACACACGATTAAGGGCACAAATCGCATCGCGTTTGTGTGTGTATTATTATTCAAAGCACCCAAGTGCCAGGCTTGCTACCGATTCGTCTCACAAACAGCTCACCAGCTTTCCAGGCGCATCGAAACGTTTTTTCTCTGGATTCAGGCCAAACCTTCAACCAAACCAGCTGTCCACGGCAAATCGGATTTAAGACGTTTCATCCGACATAAACCGACACCGGCTCTTGCCAGCTACTTGTTCGCGGCCAGTTTCCCGCGCGACAAACCTACCAATTTCTCGCGGGGCCCTGATGATAAGCGAACGGAGTTTCGGAAAAAAGGGGTTTTTTATGGGGCTGTGGTGTGAGGGAGGCGGATGAGCTGGAGGGGTGTGCTTTCTTCCGCACCGAGTTGGGTTTTTTGGGCATGGTAATGGTAAAGGGAATTACTCGCTGCGGACCAAACCCCAACCATTCCGAAAAGAAAGTTCACCAAAAACCAAGCCCGAGATGATGATCGGTCCTGTCACGGGGAGCCCTAAAGCCCTGATGGGAAGATTGGAGTGGAGAACACAGCCGCAACCTCAAAAATACCATCAATGTCATGTTCGTACACTTAAGGGTACCCGGTAACGGAATTTGACATGCGTAAAGGGTTAATTACATTCTTCTGCCGAAACACTCGGGAAACGAGATGGCGATGGAAAATCGTACGTTGGAAAAGTCGATGCGACCCAGCATGCCGCACACCGGCGTAGGAATAAAACATCGCCACGAGAATCAATGGTGCGACTAAGCAACAAAGCCAAACAAAAAAAGAAACCCGAAAGAAACCATACCAAATCCATTTCGTATAAACATCAATACCGGGCTGACCGCCGTTCATGAAATGTTACACACACACACACACAAAAAACCATAACCAAAGCCCTAAGTCGACCCAACGACGACGACGGCCGCCGATGATTGATGAAAGACTAAACAAAACTCCAGACATCGCTGCACACTGCCCAGACGGTTGGAAGACAAGTTGCGCTAACAGAGTCGCCGAAGTATTGTTGACTCAATACGAACCATTGCCATGCCAGATGGTAGACAGCATAGAACGCGCTTCGCGTCACTCATATGTGCGCAAAAACTTCTACTTCTACCAGACAGTACTCGGCACACTCAACGCGGGACGTTCCTTTTTGAAGCTCTTCAACGTCCGTTGGTGTGCACCATCATCTTTGCTCCGTTTGGCCGTGTGCACTTTTACTGCTCCCGATCAATACAAAACTTCCGACGGCTTGTTTAGAACGGCCACAGCCCCCGAGAAGCAGCCACAGTCAATATTGATCCACCATTCGGTTTGTAAATGTTTTACAAACAAAAACCTGCCCTAACAGCAGCAGGGGCAAAAGGGTCGTATGGAGCGTTTCGCCCGACTGTACCACCCCGGTGGGGTACATGAAAGAATCGTTTGAACGCGTAATGAACGATACAGTTGTCTATCATGTTTAACACCTTTGCATTATGACAAGAGTATGGCATTGAAGACGTCCTGTGGCTGTGTTCATTGACCTTTGGCTGGTGGCTCGGGGAAAATCTGTAACCAGAGATGTTCTAAATGTTCCTTCATCGCATTGCTCACGAATAGTTTCATTACTGTGGAAATCGTGAAACTTAGAATTGCTAATTAAAGAGCAACAAATTTTAGAAGATTCCTACCAACTAACATAACGTTCTGCGAATCTAGTTCGGTCTACGGCTAAATGGTCAAAATAAATACGCAACTGCATAATGTAAACCATTAAAGCAATCAACATGACTTTTTCCTCCAAAACGGGTATACTATAAAAGCGAACTTAATGCCTCATTAAACAGCAGTTCAGTTTATGAGGCCATTCAGTGTTGCAGGTTTCGGTGTTTTGTCCTCGAGCCGAGCCGAACGAGTTTTACTTTCCACCGCACACAGCGAGAGTGAGAGAAAAAAAAAACAAGGCTCCCAAAACAAAAACAGCACACGGGGCGAAAAGAGGGCGAAAAACTACACAACACAACATCTCCATCCATTATTGCCAGCGCCTCGATGACTAATTTTAAACTATACTTACACCGACTGACCACGAAACGGTTCGGTTGACGTTAACGCAATGGCTTTGGACAGTGAGACAGCATTAAAAATTAGCAATTTTTCACGCTTTTCGAGCGCTTTTTGCAGGTTAAAGCTAACCGGTTTATTTGGGGTGTTTTTTTTTTTTTTAATGTTTTGTTAAGCTCACAAGCAAAGAAACTTAAAAGTCGCGTAGCGAATGAAAATCGTAGGGCACAAAACAATGCGCTAGAGAGTGCCCTTTCTACGGATCGACTTATAATTTTTATTTTACTGCTTTTTTGCCATCTCTTTTTCGGAGGGTTGTACGAACGGTTAAACAACACAGCATGCCATCGGGAAATGAATGCATTTTTATGTTTCGTTCTTTAGAGCCATGCAAAGGATGGCTTGCGTACGAACGATCGTAATTCCCGATACAATCGTACATCATCATTGCACCACCGGAAGTTGTGGCCATATTGTGAAGGTATTCACAATTCGAATTTGCACTACTTTCGCTGCTCGGTACACCTGCTGGGAATTTTAATTTTAGAATAAGAAAAGGAAACCAACTCTCCCCAATTTGGCTTGTCAGTTATTCAAAAACTTATTTTCAGCATCAAAACTTAGCGGTTTTTTACCAAGCATAATAGTGTTGGGGAGTGAATAAAGGAACTACAATCCTTTTTTTTACTATAAATAAATAAAACACGGTTGCAATAATCATCCGCATTTCTGTTCGGAGTCATACTTTCGAACGCTCCAACTCCGCGCACCCTTCTCGGGCGGAATAAAGCGATTAAAGCATATGATATTCGCCCGGGACAGGATGGGAAAACACGAGATTGAGGATCATTCTTTCTCTTTGATCATCTCACCTGCGGTTTTGGGGCTCATAATTTTGGATCGTTCATTGAGTTTTGCCAAAACGGAATCGGAACGAACTGTCTTGGTGGTGTGGTCAACTGTCTGTTCAAACGAATGTGACACACACACATCTCAATCAAAACGTCACGAATGCGAAGGAAAGAAATTAACTCACACACACACAGGCAAATAGAAAGGACGGAAAAGAATAATCTTCGCACAAATTATCATCATTTAACAGTTGCTTTCGGGACAGTGGGAAACACAATTTTGGCAAACGAAAATTATACTTTTTCCCCGGAATCAATCATAAAGCTGTACGAGGAAAAGGCTTTCGCAAATGGGCGTGAAGTTTGTTATACATTGATGCGTCTTTTTTTTTTTGCGGATCAAAAAGTGTTTTTTTTGTTGGTGAACAACAGCCAACGTTTTATGTATATAGCAATTTAAAAGCCACGAATTGCACTCATTTGTGCGAGTGAAGATAATGCAACAGGTACTTTTCCTTTCGCTTTTCTTTTAGCCCAATTCATTGCTAATAAATGAAAACCCAAATCCCATTAAATAATTGCATTAAAGTTATCACAAATATTTCAGTCCAGTAATTTAAATGTTGCTTTTACATGAAAATTTACTCCCAACAGTAAACAGGAAAGTGTAGGGAAAAAAACCTCATAACCAGAGACAGTTCAATGACCAGATCGACAACAATGTACACCTTGAAAAGGATCATTAATAATATCTATTTCACATGTACCGAAACATGTTGAACGAGAATGTAATTATGTAAATGTTACCACATGTTACTACCACCCCGAAAAAAGCAACATCGAAATAAAACCGGAATGTGCTATGCGAGCACAAACCGCGGTGTGCGTTTCGTTCATTACCTAACACACTAAGACTAAGGCCGCTGCCGGGACGTCCACTGCGAATCGCGTTCGGGCTGGCGGATGAGCCAGCATATCCGGCGGAACCAGCCGCCGTGAGGGGTTTCCGCAAGCCGACCGTCTCATCACCAACGTCACCAACGGGGAGCGTATTGCCGTTGGCGCCATCCGGTGGAGCGCTTGCTGTTGTCATATTTATCGGCATTGTTGCCACGTGTGGACGTGCATTGGGAGCGTTAGTTTGTTTTCTATCTTTTTTTTTTTTTGTTTTGGCTACGATATTGATTTATCTCCTCCAAACTGACCAAGCGATCGAGGTTGCGCGATTTGGAATAATTCACGTATAACTCACTAATGCGGCCGATTTAATGTGTATTACTCACTGTAACTTCTTTACACATTGTACACAAAAATCACATACAGACTCTCGCACACACACACACAGCCACTTCACGGTAAACAATTTTTAATTGTTGCTTGCTGGCCGTTACAAACTAGTATGCACGTGCTTAATGCACAAAACACACATGCTGAAACTATCATGCTCGGACGATCCTCAACCACAAACAGGAGAACAAACAAAAACCCGATGAACACTGATTTATTATTGCTTTTTTTTTTGCTACTAGGTATTCACATTCCTGCAACATTAACACAGACACAGGCACACTACACTTCCGGCAGCAACCGGATCGCATTTAGCCAAGCAGGCCAAACAAAACACTATTTAAATCGGTTAATCACGTAGCTAAAAAGGTTGAGGAGAATATGTTACCGAAAAAATTGAATACGTTACGAAACAACGCACCACGCATCACTAACAAATTAGATTCCACTTTGCTTTGGAACCCATATGGCCGCCACTATTTAGCATTATCAGCTGCCCAAAAGCTTCCTTTGTCTCGTGGCGAGAAGCCATCGAACGAGTCAGAAAAATCCGTTTCAAGCATTAATCTCTTCCGGTCTTGATAGGCTTGGGTCGTGGTTCGTTTACTTAAGCCATCTTTATGATTCAATTTGTTCGAGCTTCCAAACGAAGAACCACGATTCACGATTCCGTAACCTACTTCACTATCACAAAAAATAGAGCAAGGGTGTTGGGTTTCAACGAAACTAACGAAAGGCTCCGGTGTCCATTGGCAGCAAGTAACGCTGCAGCGCGTGATTGCTGTTGGTGTGCCTAGTGCGATATCTAAGCGATCGTACCGAACATCAATTAATCAACGATCATTGCCTTTCACGCACACATCTTCACATTCTCACATGCAAACCGTATACGGCTGGAGAGCGTTAGAACCAAAGCACAATCTCGCACACTAAGAAGGTAAGCTCGCAGCGAACAATGTCTGGTGCGTCTTCTCCTGCTTCCTGCGTAATGGTGTTTAGATGGATACGAAAGATGGCGATGATAGCGTATGGGTAGAACGCGTTTGCTTTCAGCATGTGAAAGGGTTCCTGAAGATTGCGCGAAGATGCGTGAAAGAGATCAACTCGCCGTTGCTCACACTCACACAAGACGCCACTAGAGCAACTTCAGGTTCGTACTCATCCCGATCCCGTTTCTTTAGCTCTTTAGCTCTTTAACTCTTCCACCGGTACGCTGCCGAGTGCGTTGAATGTGAAGATGGTTCCCGGTGGTTGAGAACAACAACAACAAAAAACAGCGAAAAGCTCACGTTCCTTCCCGTTCCGAACTCTGCAGCATATCTGATAAACTTCCTTTTCACATCACTCTTTCAAAGGCGTTGTTCTCGTTTCGTTGCTCTTTTTCTTTGCTTTCGCGTACTAAGAACACGAGCTTCGCAGCCTATCTACAGCAAAGCATCGCGGAACCGCGTCTCAAATTAATTACACTTCCTTTCATTCGTTCAACATTCTACCAGTTCGATAGCGTTTGGGCGAACGACGACACACCGGTAGAAAGGTACCTGGGGCAGATCGCCAGCCCAGAACCGGCCCAACCAAGGGGAAACCTAATTAAAATCCATCCCTTCACACAAAAACGTTTCTAAACACCGGTTCCGATTTGTGGCACTCGCTTCACATTATGGAAATACATCTTGAAACAGCTTTGCGGTGCGGCCAGAAATACTTGAACCCTTTTGCAAATGGCACACTGTACACTTGTTCTTAGTTCACGTTTTCATATGCTTCTATCAACCGATCGCCGGGAAATCGACCATCGTTAATTATATTTATTTCTTATCAGCAACGTTCAGGCGTTCGATTAGTGTTGATTGGTTTCAATGGAAGCGCATAAACGTACGCGCGTACGATCGCATGCGTTTACACTTCCAGGCCCACCACTATGCGGCTCGATCGCGGACAAACGCACTAAAATGCACCATATTGTGTTGGCTTTCTTATCAACCGATTTCACAACCCATCACGAACCACCCGGCCCGTGGCACTTATCACTAAATGGCTTCACTCTTTTTTTACCTTGACGTTTAAAATATATAAAGCAAACACACACGCAGTGCGGCGCAGCAGTGCGACAAATGTTTACCAAAGCAAAGAGCCGGCTCGATGTGTTGCACACTGCAAACAAGTCTTAACCAGCGCGACGCGATAGTCACACAACCCGTTACGCTAGCGCTTCGTCTGCACGCACGCACGAAACGCTCCCCATCCGCAGCGTACGATGGTCGAGTTAAAACTAGCGACGCTGGTTCGACGCATACCATTAGCCGGGTCCGGGCCGGCCATTTGCGCGAGCGAGCGAGAGAAAGCCCACGACCATACCAAATGGGACAATGGAGAACTGGCGAGAGCAGTCGTACGTGGAGAGGCGTTGCGTTCTCCAGCAGTTACGATCCAACGCTGGTATCGTTGCATGCTTCCCCGCGGGTGATTTGGTGCTTTTTTCCGTCTTTTTCATCCACTTGATCAAGGGTCAATTGTGAAGCAGCCAAACTTTACGTTCACTCAACATCCCTGTCCGAAGGGGTGAAGCTTTTTGGAACCAACTAAACGCACCTCACGCGGACGTTTCTCGCACGGATTTGCGGAGCGAGCGTGATTCACGAGAGCCAAAACATATGCTTTCCGCAAAACCCGTTGAGAGTGCGCAACTTGCAGCATAAAGAGCGACGACAGCATGACAAAGGTAGGAGCGTGCAATTCTCATGATCGGCACGAGAATATTAAATTGAATCAGTACCCGAGTAGTGAGAGGTACCAATATTATTGTTTCAAAAAATATATGAACGTTATACGTTGTTTAATAATGTTTATAATAAAACAAACTAATTCCAAATGTGTACAATAATAATTTGAAGAAAAAAAAAGCACTTTCATCATAAAATGTCACCCACGAATAAAGGCACCACAGTTTCGATGCAGTTGATTTATGTTTCTCAATCTTCTAAAACCTATTGCTTCCTGTGGAGGTTCTTATCATCAGATATGTGAACAGCATGTGCACTTCATGGCCAATAAACCTGTATGATAGCTTATCTTCAAGGCTATTTCAACACTAATTGTGAACGAGCGGGAGGCAACGATTTTTGGCGCCAGTTAATCACATTAAATTTAGAAACATGATTAACAATGAGCGATAAGACTGGAGAAACAAAATGGTAGGTGAAAAGTTTTGTTACAATAGAAAGAGAAATAAGTATGTAAATAAAAAATAAATATATAATTAATTAACAAACATTTCTGGTTCGTTCATTTCACACGTGCTAAACAGTTGCACTTTGCCGTATGTGAGAGAGAATTCAATTAGGCAACCTTCTTATCGATCGATCCAGCAGAAGTTGCGAAACAATATTTTGTTGTGCACTAACGTACCACACGGTTCTGTGCTGCAGTAGTGTGTCTCCCTAAGCGTATTTAAATGGCATGTTGGCTTGCGGTAGTTGTTATGATAATAATCACCCGATGACTGGTAACCATTCTAAGAGGCTCTAAACCCCAGATGCGGATGAGAACAGCTTGGCTTGGAAAGCAAAAGCAAGCCTAGCCTAGAGCGTGGGCAGAATGTTCGATTTCAATCGTTCAGCTGGTCGAAACGTAGCTAATAGCAGCTTAAAGTGTGTTATGCTTTTTTGTTGTTGTTTCGTTTCTTTAGTTCATTTTTTTTCTATTCCATTGGCTTCCTTCGGTTCTGACGACGTTGCATTCCACCGGAACCGAGTACGCCTCCATCAATGAAGCGTCGACACCAAACACTGGTGCTGCAGCTGAATGGAGGTTTTGCTCTAGAATCGCGCAACACGCTGCCGAACCGGTTCACTGCTGCTGCTGCTGTCGAACCACTTCAGACATCTTGACGACAGGCCAAACTCATGCGTCGCTATGCGAGACGCGGTAATTACTGGCGAGCGCGATATGTTGATTTGGATCGCGTTACAGAATCCCTGCCACCAGACATACGGACACCGGAGGACATGAGTTTTGGTTGTTGGAGGAGTGCAATAGAAGAAAAACTGGCTGTACTTCATCTCTAACCAGCTGATGATCTGTTTTCGTCAATTCAATATTCAAAACTTCCAACTCCCGAACCGATCGATCTCGGCGGAAAACTATCGCCACAAGCCGTCAATTCTGGCAACGCGTTGCATTGGCGTTGCGAGCCGGCTGGTCGATTTGGTGACAGGATTACGATTGTCACCCGGCACGACAATCGGCTGCGAACGAACGCCGCCGGTAATGATTTATTACACCTTCGACAAACCTTCCCGCAGTCCGGGGCTGTACACTCCTGTTGTCACTGGAACGATAATTTAACAATTCGCAAACAAGGCAAACGACCGAACACGACCCTTTTTTTTCTCGAGGGCAAAAAGCGTTTGCCCACAGTTCCAATGGTGGTTTCTGCCTTTTTTTTTGTTTTTTGGTAAATAAATGCGTGAACTAGCAGAGACTGCGACTGGGCGAATTTGTCCTTCCCTTTTGGGCTGATAAGAGCTGATCGTCGAAACGACGGCGGCCGGTAAACAAGACAGATGCCGATCGACAAGCTGTCAGTGTGTCATGTCTTTATCGATTCCACGGTTGGCTAATTTGAAGTAGATATATTGGCACCGGTCCCATAGCCCTTAGGGTGGCTTATTTGAGTGGTAAAAACAACAACACACCAACTGCGCATCCGGACAGGTTTTCACGTGATCTAAAATAAAAATATATTCTGTCAAAAGTTCAGTTAAAAAAAAGGAAATGGAATAATATGCTTAACTACATGAGAATGCTTAAATCTTCCGAAAAGGGAAACGGAATTTTCCTTTCACAAGCACATTATCATTATATGATAAGCGGTTGTTTCCAATGAGAGAATGAATAAAAAATTCTTTTTTTTTTTTGTTCACAAAATTCCACACGCGCCATAATTAAGGACAACATACAGGAAAAAACCATTTATTACAAGCTTGCGGTGATAAACGAGGCATGCAAAATTAATTCTTTACATTGTGCACGAAGAAGCATGATAACGATACCACACTGATGGTTTGAACAGGCTGCGGTTGCTTCTGCTCACCGTTAAACTGGCACGAACACAAAGGAAGAGAGACAACCATGTTTTACATAAATCCTGACCATGCCGAAAAGAAAAAACAAAACCCTCCCGTCTTGCAATTATCAAAGCTGCCAAATAGCGAAACAAATGTATGCAAAACATAGCAGCATCAAAGGAAAACACTTTTACTACAGCTTCGGTAGCCGTGTGCCGCCGAGCAGTATCGCTTCGTTTCAGATTCGTACGCACGCAGACAATTTATTATTGATCGCTTTTTTGTGTTGTGATCGTTTGGCGTGTACCATCATTTGTTTCTGCATCAATGCCGTGTGTTGTGACATGTTTGGTGCTCGAAATTGCAACAAAAAACACATCCGTCTTGTGTCGATTGTCAGCCAACGCGGCTGTGTGTACGGCAGAACTGACCGTCCAGATTGAGGAAATTTGCCACCAAACTCGCTGGACCGTCTTACTCATCTTTGGCTCTACTTATTACGAAATATAAACAGTGTACCGGACCGGACACAGCGAACCGGTTAAGCACAAACAAAACACCGATGCAACAACGTAAACTGCGAGTGACCGCAACTGAAACCAATGGGGATATTTTTTAAATACGTCGACCACTGGGGCGTACATCATCAATCGTGTGTGTCCTTACCATCGATCGCCAATCCTGCGGCTACAGGGTGAAGACCGCCCTCTTTGGCCCAATGCATCCGACAGTCGAAATCGTTTTGGCCGGCGGGAAGATTGCGGTGGGAAGACGTTTTGGTGACCGTGAATTTTGAGAAAGCTCGAGTGAAATCATTAATCATTTCAGGCGCTGCAGTCTTGCTCTGCAAACGCTTGTTAATGTGCATTGTTTTTTTTTTAAATAATGCAATTACGATACATGCGACGCTGTTTGCATGTCTGTTTGCTTTGTTCTGATGCTGTAAGATGTTTCATTGAATGAAACAGAAAAACAAAACAATTGATGCATTATGCTAACTTGAGCACTAAAACTATCGATATTTTGTGTAGTACCATCAACTATAATAGAATTGTTTAATAACAAAAAAAATGTGATAAAAATTACAAGTTCCAATTGAATTGACTGCTGTTGTAGTTGTAGTGTAATTTTTATACTAATCTTTTGTCTTCCATGTTCTTTATTTCTAAATAATTAGCTATAATTCATTAAGTTTGCTATAAATTTGTTTATTGTTCTGTCTACACTTTCGGGTTTAGGTGTTGTTAATTATTCTCTTATTTGATATATATTTCATAAAATTCTTACTCCAACGTATAATTTAATGGACAACTATTTGAAAGTCATTTTTCTTTAATACCAACATAAATCAATAACCAACGATGAGGCACAAAATTTAACTTAAACCCCTCTAATTGAACAACATATTTAAACACAACCAATAAAACAAGGTGTAAGCAAATGCACTTAAGCTTTGAAATAGCTATCGAACCTGTGATTACACGCGATTGTTCGCATCATCAATTGCAGTTTTCCTCTTCCGTTCCGTTTGATAATAACGCGATAACAGGAGTTGATATGATTTTATTATTACTTTGCATTGCTTTCTCACTTATGTCTCTTGCGTTTATCCTGTAGCTATATCGTTAGACCTTTTTTGTTATTTTAAATCATTCTTGCTCGATTAACTTAGACCGTACGATTCCGACTAAGCGTACGTTTGCAGTTCAATTAAAATCTCGTTTGCGATTGCAAAATGATTACGATTTTCTTTTTTCTCCTCGTTTTAAAAACCATTCTCCTTTCGTTCCCGTTTTTTTTTTCGCCAACGGATGGTGCTTGATATACTGTTTGGATTTTGGTCTTAGGCGAACTTTTAAATTCTTCCAATGCAAAGAGGTGGAGTCAGCAAAAGTGCTTTTTATGTTATTTTTTGTTTTTGATTTGTTAGCGTTGTTTAATTCTTATTTTTTTAATTCTTTCACTTCTCGGGTCCCATTATTTCTCTTTCCACTTCGTATAATTTTGCGCTCCGGGTTGCATGCACTGCGTGGTGGTAGTGGTAGAAATTAACATCGTCCCCTTGAACCACACTGGCAGCGGCATTTACTCGCGAGCTTGTTGTCGCGTAATTGCAAACCATCGCGTTTCCATCGCGTGGACGGTTGAGTACACGTGTATTGCAGCCCAAATGAAATGGGTCGTCCGCGTGTATATATATATATGTGTGTCCAGGGGATAGTAATGCACGGCAATCGATAAATTCACGGTCGCACAAAAGCGCTCGTAGCTAGTGATACTCTCCCGTGCAGCAAGTGCAAGTGGACGTTGGACTACGAACACAAATAGGTTAAAACCTACCGTAAGCTTGCAAGGTCTTTTCCCAGGTCCTCCATCGCGGGTTTCAATTTCAACCCTTGCGCGATTGCGCGAACAAACATGCCTGCCCTTGGATGGATGCAGATAACCAACGGTCGGTCGTTGCTTACCGCGAAAGGAATGTTTCAAAAAATCTATTGAAGGAACGATACGTTGCTACATCAGACACACAGGAAACGCCGTACAGCACAAGCCGTACAGCACCGACATCAATTACCACCGCAGGGATCGCCATTTTTGCTCGACGCTCAGCGTCAAACTATTACGGCCGGTGCTGTAAACGCCCACCGTCCTTGGCGGAATGTGGAGCAAAATAGTTTTGTTGCCCAGTTTTTCACTTATCATTTATTTTTTAAGCTGTCAATTCGATTGCAATCACAAAGCAATGCAGAACGGAGCCACGCAACAGCACCCAGGACCCACTGTGCCCTGTGTCTGAGCTGTCGAAAAGTGAATTTTCAAGGAAACGGAACGTTCCATCGGGCAGCGCATGCATTTACCATCCTCTACAGTACGTACTGCCAATAATTAAAATAAATGAGCAATCCAGTTACAGCCTTCTTCAACCGTGTCCTTGCAACTGTAAAGATCTTTATCATCTGAAGAAACTAATATGCAAGAGGAAGGGGCTTTTGCTAGGGAAATTTGCTTGAAGCTTGGGGGTATTACACTCGGCAAGTTTCAAACATATTTTTTGTGTACATAAAGTTTTTCGGAGTGTTTACTTTATTGTAAACACATTGTTAACATTGTTATAGCTGTTGTTTTTCTGTATGTTTATGAGACTCTCAATTCCAAGTGATAGACCAAATAAAATGAAAAAGTAGCTCAATATAGATCAAAACTGTATTTTTTATAGCTTACAACTATAAAAATATGTATTCCATTTCCTACATTTATAGCAGTCCTTATAGAAGCATTAAGTCACCTTTGTGAAACCCCAAAACAATCCTCTCAGGCGTTTTATTACAATTATAATCAAATTTTCAGCTAAAACACAAACCGAAAAGAAATATTCAGGAAAATTCAATAACAACTACCAACCATTGCTGTCCTTACGTTGTACCATAACTCAAAATGAGAAAGCATCTAATAACATCAATATGTAAAAACAGTAATCGGACCACAAAAGGGAAACCAAAAAGAGATCGTTCGACAACGGACAAACGGTTGCAGAATCGATTCGGAAATTGATTTTGTTACAACAAATGAAACATAAACCCTTTACATTATACTTTGCTGCGGTACAAATTGATCCCACTGTAAGGGGTGCAGCGTATTGGAAATATGAATAAAGAGATTAACATGGTTTGTGTATCGAAAAAGAAAGTAGAGCGTCCCTGGTGGCAATACATGAGTTATAAACACTGGAAACTCTACTCTGTTACCAAAAATTTAAATCGATCGTACGGCTTAAAACATTTTGAATGCCTTACATTAGTTTTGTTTTACATTTTGATCCATACTGTTAATTTAAATACGTCATAGTCTTTCACTTGTGCATAAAAAAAAACTCTTCATCGTATGAATAAATACCCAGAAGGGTTTTACTCTTCCCCTTCCAGATTGCCACTTTATTTCAATTACATTCGATTTTCCACGGCGCTGTCGTAAACGGAACTATAACTTTCCTTTAATTATCGTAAATCATGTATCGGCTACCGTATTTGCCACTCAACGACCAGCCTGCGGGAAAACAGGCAGGTGAAAGCCGGTTCATGCAAACACTGGGAAGAAACCTTATATGCAGACAGCCTACCAATCCCTACAGTATGAAAAACGATCCTGAAAAGGTGCATTATTGCAGAGTGCACTGTGATAAACATTAGTGTGTTGAAAAATCGATCCAGCACGTTGTACAAACATAAATCCGAAAGGGAATGAGGAGCCATTTTTTTCATTTTAAAAAATTAATTGAAATTGCTTACGTAACCATTTCATTTACGCAACAAGGATGGATGTGCATGTCAAACGAAATAAAATACAAAATAAATCATGCCTCAAACGTCGTCTTACCGCGAGACACTCGCGACCGGCTCATTATCCATCCACACAGGAAGAAAACACATTGTCTACAGTGAGGTTACTTATTGTTTGGTAAATTGTTTCATTAATTAAATTTTTCCATTCGACCAACCCTTTTAAAACAAAATTAACCTTACCTCAAACCAATTTTCACCAGCAACCGATCGAATTAATTAGTTTCGTTTGCATGTCGTCGCGCTTAACCCACCGAAATGATGGCAGCATTGGCGAGTACAAAATGAATTATGCCCGCCAGCGGTTTACACTGTTCTGCGCTATTATTATCTGGCCTTCGGAGCTGACAACAGGAGTATCATCATCATTGTCATAAAGATCAATTGGCTAAATGACAAATCCAGCAGCCATCGTGTCTGCTAGACTTCAATACAGCGTTACATCATGGAGCTGGCAGCGCAGAAGCTCAATCAAAGCCTTCCTTAACAAAACCCGTCGTTCGATGAATGTTCCTCCATATTAATGCCTAGCCTGCATATGTGCATCCAGTATGACAGAACCAATCTTTCGCTATCGTAGGGCCATCGGGAAAGGTTAAGTAAGCAGCCTTGATTACGCCAAGGCGTCAACCGAAATTGCCAATCTCCGCTGAGCCACTTACACTCACTTCGTCAGAAGCTTCTTGGACAGGCGCGTTTTTTTTCTGTGTCTCTGCTAAGAAGATAATATTCTCCAGAAAGGACACATTGGGAGCAGACATTCCTAGCACAAAAGCTTCCCCTTTCGAGCTTCAATGACAATGTGAAGTCATAGTGTAGCAACAGCAGGCACGAATACTTATGGCAGCTCTAATTATGTTCACTGCCATCATCATCAAACAGCACACACTGTGCTGCTCCTTCACCACCGATGATTATCTCCTGCTGAAACGCAGGCTCATTATAAGTGGTATGCTGCCGTTGTGCATTTTTGCCGTTTTTATTTTGCTTACTTATATTATTAAACTTTTTTTTCTTCTCCCCTCTCATTGCAGAGTTGACTGCCGCTGCAGTACCAACTTGCACCAACTGCATCCGTCGGTTTGGAAGGTTTGAAAAATTCAATTTTCTCACTGCCTCCGGTATCGCTACAGCAAAAGCCCTTGGATGATTCGAACCAGCCTTTACCACGTACGCGGTTGCTCATGACGCGCCGTACCTTTCGTATACCCGCTGATGATCTCTTTTATTTCTCTGTTTTTAGTATTGTACAAATAATGAAACAAAAAAACCGTACCATCCGTGGCAACAGGGTAAAAGTGGCAAAAAAGATCAACCTAATTTTCACAGCAAAATATAAAATAGCAACATCATGTAGCGCATGTTCTTCTTCTTCGTACCTGGAACGGATGCATGTGTCTTAATGGAATGATAATAATGATTATGTTGGCGATGATGATGACGATAACGGAGATAATGATGATACAAAAAATTTACCTCACCACTCTTCGGGCGAAGCTTGTTGTTGCAAGTTGCCCAGTACCGCGTGCAGTAAGTGAAAGTGAATCCCATTGGCTTTTTTTTTTCAAGGACACATATACGAACGATGGATTTCTATGGGTCAGTTTTCGGTTTCCCTTCCCTAGCGATCATCGATCTCGTGCAGTATATGTTTTTAATGTTGCCATTGTTGAATCAGCAGAACATACAAAAATGAAGCAACATAGCAAAGGAGACGGCCGTATGGGCCTTGAGTGTACCAAACTAATTTACAATAAAGAGTACAGCAGCGTACAACAAAACACAAATCCATAACAATATTTAAAATGAAAAGATGTCCATACAGATCTTATTCTTGTCTGCAGTTTGCAATTTAAATTTGATTACATAAAATATTTCATTCAAAACAACATTGTTACAACAACTGCTCCCGCTATTGAACAACACATAACCTCAGAATCTTTCGATTCTGTTTGATTGCCATTTTTATAGATGTAATGGTCGGTTCAGCATTAGCATTACACTGATAGTTGAAACACAATGTAGAAACTTTAGTAAACAAAACAAACCAAAAAAAACCCTTCCAGTAATCTCGAATAAAGTAGCTAAAGTATCAATTAACATTCCCTTCTAGCATAACAATAAATAAACACTACTACCACAATGCTGTTCATATGGCACGATTCTATTTCTGTGCCTTTGCTCGTCACATACTACCGATAGTACAATCGCTCAAGCCAAACCGGGAATCAATAAGACACTTCACTTCCAGCACAATACTTCTAGCCATGATAAAGTACACGAGGACACATACTTCATTCATAACAACGACTTGCGTTCCCATTCATCTCACGACCAGAATAAGCTCGATGTGCTTTTCTCATCGTGTTCCGGTTGCGATCGTTACACAGAAGCATGTTTGCTGACGCTGGCTTAAAACATACTCATCTCACTAGACCAAACAGTTCCGCATTCGTCGATTGATAAGCGACAAACGTTGTCGCTGTTGGACATCGCGTGCGAGTGTGACGTTGCGAAAGGGGTATTATACATTATAGACTAGTCGCGACATACTTACCAAATACCGATCTCGTGCCGCCATCGTAATCTACACCGCCACCTCCTGCTGCCAAGCGCGTTCCCATCCTTATCCGGCGTGACTTTCGAAACATTGTGTTGCATGAGCAGTATTTCCGAACCGCGTGTGCAGCAACACTATCGCTGTCGCACCCGATGTAACACAAGGATAATGCTACTATCTCGGCACGAGTAGGGGATTATTTTTGCGAGCAATTTCACAGAAAGCGACACTTAAGCGAATGAATCACTTCGGGACAACGATTCGCTAGAACCATTATCTTCTTTAGCACAAATTTTTGCACACTGTTTTGCACAGAAAAGCAGTGCGATAGCTCTTCTGCCAATACAATTTGATGCACAACTTCAACGCTTCACCACTGCTTCTTTAGACACCATTCACAAGTACGAACGAGGTAAAAAAAGCACGTTCTAATCACGCCGATCGTAACAAACTTGCCACTACTTTCAATCGTGACAATTCCTGCTTGAACACGTTGCCCATTTCGTTGATCGGTTCCAGCTTCAATTGGTCGAAACGAGCCGGATCACTGCGCGAAAGACACGTCGTTTGTTTAAACCCGAGAGGCGCCAACGGCGGAGCAAACTTTGGAACCGCCTAGCCTCGAGAACGCGCTGGCCAAATACTAAACACTCGTCACCACCTGTCAAACAGGCGACGTAAGCGTGAGAGATGACGAAGACTACCACCACACCACGATCAGGCAATACTTGCACGCCTGTGTTCGATGTTGATGGTCGATCCACACGCAAACCGGCGTCCGCTTCACTCACCGCGCGGGTGGTATAGCTTTGGTTCTAACGCACACGTTCATGCACGGCTTGCTGTGTGTGGAGTGGTGTTTTTTGCATTTCCCTACTCTTTTTGCACACCTATCAACAGCAGGCCTCTATCTAGCCTACACAAACGGGCTTCGTTACTCTTCCCTGCTCGCCGTAGCAGTTCCGCAGGCAAACTGTGCGTCACACGCCGCCTCAGCAATACGCATACCTTCGCAATGCGCTTGGCATTTGCTTGGGTATTGTGCATGATAACAGTCACAAACATTTTAGCACGGTGAAGAAAAAAAAACGTCGGGCGCCTTGGAAACATTGAGTGATAGTGCTGGATTGCAAAAAAAAAGAAGCTCGATTCGGTTATCAATATTGCTGAGCCAAGTGGCGTCGGCGGGCATCTGGAGTTTATGCGATTATGGATTATTTATACCGGCACAGACTTATACACCTGTGCACAGGAGACAGCTGTTCCCAGAACTTTCTGCAGTTTGTGGAAAAAAAGTATAATGAATAGGAATTTCATTTCAACATTGAGTTTTATAATTTTTTGCTCCTCTCAAGTATTTTTTTGTTCTTACTGTGCTCTATTAATCGTTGTGAAATGAGCACAATTTAATATCTAAACACTTCTGAATGGAATATAATCGCATTTGTTTTATTTTTCATATAATTATTAAAAGAAAAAAAAACTCGTCCAAAGCTTAAGGCCAGCAACTAATAATAATATTCATTAGCAGTACAAAACTTCGATCGGTCGTAATTTAATCGCTCCCCGATTTGGCAACGTGGGTGCGAGGCTTTTAATTTCCACCATCCTTTTGCGGTGACAAATGCGTACCGTTTCGAGCGACTTATGATAAATTTATCAAAACACTCCTTGCAAACTTAAACATTGGTTAAACTGTTGTGATTTTGTAACCGGCTCAGAAGCGCATAAAAAAAAAAGCACAATCTGTCCACGTCCCACGGAAGATCATGTTTGTGTCGCCATTCTTTCGCGCTTGAATCACAGTTGCATTTCCATAGCTATCTTTATTTGTTTTGTTTATATAACAGTCTGCTCTTGGCAAATAGTCTCTTCCGCGGTTGGATTACATTCCAACTTCTGACCCAAAAAGCAGAGCAACAACAAATTGAGACTACAAAGCAAATTGGTGATTTGCGTCCACCAGCAAACACCGCTCGCGATGGCCATTTTTTTTTATGCATTTGCAACAATCACCCCAAACAAACAAAACAAAAAACCATCGATGAGTTCGATTTTGCGACCGATTTTGCACCCACGGTTAACTGCTGGCCAGCGTGCGCTGCCCATTTCGGGGAATGGTTTCACACGCGATCCGCGTACGTACCCCGGACAGGGAAGGTTTGAGTCGACAAATTTACATTTTTAGCTTTATGACGTACACTGCTGCGGTTCACACTTGTCACGGAAGAGCAACCCACGCACGCATTGGTTACTATTGCCATTTGCTCACCACCATGATGTCAACTCACCTTGATTCCCAAGCCCGAGCTTGTATGGCCTGGCTAATATCCATACACGATCGCATTGCGAAGATCGGCGAAGCGTTACGCCATTAGGTGGCGTTACTGTGTGTGCTTGTGTTACTCATTTGCGGGCCCCGAACCGGAGAACCGGACCGGAGATGAACTGATGAAAACCGATTAAGATAAGCTCAAATACAAAATTTGGCTCGCTCCCCGATGTTGCGCGTGCGTGTGTTGTTCTTTTTTCATGACATTTTGATATTTATTGCGAAACGTTGATGACCAATCGAGTCGGGCTTGGCAGACATATAGTCTTGAAGCGTTTTAAATTTGTCCCAACCCAATAGGAACAGATCAAATGCACCGACGGGGCAGCATTCGTGTGCTGGGTGTGATAAAACACTTCTATTGCCATTGCCTTGATTTTGTTTTGCGCCACAAACCAATCGCACCCCTCGGCCAGCGTTCTATGGTGTTCGATAACTTTTTTTTTTACAACAGAATGATTTTATTTGCAAGCAAACATAGTATCTCTCGGCGCTTCGCTGATATCATATATCGTCCGTAGCATTACGTGGTGTGCGCTTCAGGCGCCGGTCGGTGCAAACGAACTGATTAATGGGCAAATGTGTACCGAGACGTTCGTGCGGCCTATATTTTATGGTCCTCAGTTATCGAGTACGGGAAATTGCGAAC
>STHB01000004.1:6096772-6122363 GCA_018908115.1 Anopheles rivulorum
TTATAAACTCGTCCGCATCTTCCGCCTCCCAGCAGGATCGCGATGCAGCTGCAACGACGGCTGCCTGTTCCGTTTCAAACTCTATGTCGATTAGCTTGGTCGTCTGGCGAAGCACTTCCGCCGGAAGCGACCGGAACGGTTTCGATTGTGTCCACGGTTCGTACATCGACACGGGCCGACCGTTTTTCTTCGGCGTCGAGCAATGATGCGGCAGACCGAGGATGAAATCCGGCACCAGCTGATCTGGTTTAAAGATGGCCGCATATTCTGGATTATCCGGATTGGATGAAACGTACGACATGTTCATCAAACCACCGCCAGCGTAATCCACGGTGTCGTGAGCTTCCTCTCCATCGTCGGCTGGAAGCCTCACGAACCCATCCATCATCCTATCGCAGCTTGATGCATCCGAAAGGATCGATTCGTTCAGTAGTTTTTCCTTTGACTGATCCATTGTTGTCAGGTCATGCTAGTACTCGTTCGTAGACTCGATATCATTGGACCACTGCTTACTCTGCCTGTAAATAATCGTACAAAAAAAAAACGATACCTCAATCAATAAAGGAAACGAAACGATTTAATAAAACAAAAGTTGTGCATGCATGCGAGTAATTTCCTGCCGAATGCAACCTTAAGCTGAAATTGGCAACCAAATTCCTGTGCGGCTGACTCAGCGTTCAACGACCGCACAAGGTACAAGCATCCCCAGACCACAAACCACACACCAAAGCCGGCCACAGATTTAAGCGCTCCCGCAGAAAATGCCTAGGGGAAATGGATAAAATTGGAATTCCCTATCGGAAGGAAACATCAGCGGTAGGTTGTCGACATTCTGGGATTGGTGAGGGAACGCTATAAACCAAAGCAATGAACAATGCAAATGTGGATGTGAAGTGATGAAAGCCACAGACACAGAAACGCAGATTTATTTTCGCACTTTTACATTGCTTGTGTCGAATGTATTGTTAAACAACGGTGCTTACTGCTGATGCATTTTAAGGATTTGTTTATTTGAAAGAGCGTATTTTTATTTACATCTTCACAACATTTCTGGCATTGTTTTACATTTCTTTTCTTGTACTGAATATTTATTTTTCAAATTAATTTTATGATGCAATATTGAAACATTCATAAAATTTACTATAAATATACTTGAAAATTCACCTCCTAAATAGATTATTAGAGAACATAAGATATAAATTGATTTACACTTATTCGCAACATTTGCTAGGAAAATGCTGAATATTCGAATGTAATTTTGCTTTAATCTTCGTAAAAACATTCAAACTTCAAATGTTGATTAGAAACAGCATAGAATTTAAAAATGATACGCATGAGGAAAATCTAATTTGCGTGCCAAATGCACAAATTATTTATTCCCTTAAAGTGTTCAAATTTCAGCAACAAAAAAACCCATAAATCTAACTATTAAAACCACGCTGTACCAAAGATCTCACACATTGCTAACGCAAGGCACGGGGATGTACCTTAGCACCATTTCCGGTAGAACTGATCAGTCAACAATTAAAACGACATTTCCAGCAATCGTCACCCTTATGCTAGGGCAAATCATTTCGCCCCGGTTACCGCCCACCGAAACATTCCTGGAACATTTGCTAGTATTTGAACAATTTTCCTACGGATCTTTACGAAGCAATGGAAGACTAGGCAGCCGAAAGCGGAACTGTTCGCAGGGTAACAATGAAAGTCGAGAATCTGCCACAGGGATGCATTTTCCTTCGTAACGAACCATCTTTCCATCTTTCCCGGGTGTACTTTGTCCGTGTGTGTGGACAATTTGCCGGAAGGAGATACGAGAAGAAAGAGAAAGAGAGAGAGAGAGAGGGAAAGTAATACCCACATCATACAACACCTTCCCTATGCATAACGTAGCAGCCGACCACACTAACGATCGTCGCACGCCGTCTGTCTCGGTGCAACCGCGTGCATCACATACGATCGCGTGCCTTCGTTTGTCTACATTGCTTTCTTTACACTCTCCCTTCTCGGCACCCTCCCGAACCCCAACCACGTGGAAAACGCTGGCAGATAAACGTACCACCCTGTAGACGGTTCATGTACACGACCGTGCACAAGATGAAAAATCTTTGCTGGGGGTTTCATATGCCCCTGCGCAACAGTGTTTAAACATCCCGGCCCGTTCGCCGTTCGCTTCCGTTCATTAACGTCTAGGAATAGCGCCGTCACCCTTCCCCTGTCCCACTGTCTCTCAGCCCCCCCTTCGACACCCACCATCATACCGCCGATCGACAGTGAGGCGTGCATTTATTTCTTCCCGTGCCGCATGCTGCAGGAGACAATTTTTAAGATGATTCTACACGGCGCATTCTCCCTCGTAACGCGTTCGTGCTCGACCGGCTGCACTCACGCACCCGTGGTCGGCGATTGACATGACGAGACGTACGACTGCGACGACGGACGACAGCACGCACATTACCAGCGTGCAACGTTACACGCGGTACGTGTACGTGTTGCGCGAGCCACTGCGCGCACTTTCCGTGCATTTCCTTCCGTTGTTGCTCGGCTACTGGCTCGGGTGGTAGAACAAAAACGAAGCCAAATTTGCTGCAGTTGTGCCCATCTACTGGCGCGCAGGAGTTCCCCTCATTTGCGCAGGGATCAAACCGATGATCATCTTTCATGCAGGCCTGACAGTTGGCGGTGTGCTGTGCATAAGCAGCACACCACATACACATTTAATGCGGAACTTATTGAGGCAAATGTAAGCAAACATACGCTCGAAAGTGCAAAATGCGAAAAATTTAAATGCCCTCCGGTTAGTGATCCTGCCCGATTCGTAAGATTACCCAATGGCAGGCAGGGTAGAGTGTTATGTGTCACGGGGAACAACATACGCCACCACTGAAAATATCACGACCGACATCATGTTTTGGGTGACAATTTTGTTCTCCCTCATGTGTGTTTTTTTTTTCTCCTGATTCTGTTTTAGGTTTGCGGTAATGTATGGCGTTAGATCGCTCGTACAAAATCATTTTCCGTAATGCGTTCACATGGCATTATGCATTACGCAATCGCGGAACGGCGGTGAACGAACTTTGAAACAATCACCCCGAGTTCAATGAAACATTTCATTTGGAATTTAATTACGTTTTCATACTAATTTATTACATCTTTATCCAATCTTAAGGACAGATTTCTTACGGTTGTTGTCCTACTTTCAACAATTAGGCTTTAAGTATTAAGAACAGCTCTTCAAATAAGTCAGTTAATAAAACTGAACTAACCATTTGTTATTTTCTATTACGATTTTTATTTCCATAAAACAATGCTACTTAGCTGCATCGATAATTGGACGCAAAATTATAAGGCAAGCGGGGTTTTTAATTAAAATATCAACAATTCATCACTCTTGTGGTCGACAAATGTGTACGAAACGCATCATTACGATAAAACACCATTTGCTATGGTTGAAAAGCATAAAATCATCCGCGCATGGTGCTAATACTACACGCTCGATTAACTACATGGAACACGGGCGCTTATGCAGCACAGTATCACTACACGCAACAGTGTCCGTTGGGTGAGTGTGTGTGTGCAGGTTGTGCTACAAATGTCAAACTTGTAGTCTACGATCTATCCGGACGATCATCCGGATTATAATTTTACAAAAGTATAACGTAACCTTCAAATAGTAATTAAATGATAAGCAAATGCATGATTTACTATTAATGTCCCCATCCCTGACATTGACATAGACGCTAGACAGTAAATTCTTCACATAGAAACCGAAGCCCATCCCAGTCTTCGCCAGCTTTGCTCGATCAAAGCGAAACATGAAACGAAGCGCAGCGGATGTGCTGTATAACGTTCTTCATCTGGCCGGGCGGTGCGATGGCATAGCCGGTAAACAGCTGACCCGGTGCTATCTGCCGCGTGAACATACCACCCAAAAACCTCTTCCACATTCATCAATGTTGAGAAGGGGGGCGGGTGAGAGAATCTTCGGTTGGTGGTTAGCGAAATGCATCCGCCACGATGTGCCATAACCGTGCACGGCACGGAACAGTTTTACCCGTCGATGCAGACATACGGGCCCACTAGATCTACCACGGATCGGAGACAGCACAAAGCCAATGCCGATGCCGTAGGAGCGTAGGAGCAGCGTTTGATGTGGCTAATTTTAGCGCAAATTTTGCACGGGATTTTCAAAACATTCATCTTCGTTCCACGCGTATTCCGCCTGTTTCATCCATTCCGCCCGAGAGCATCAGGCAATTCCCTTTTGCGGTACGCTACCGCATACTGAATGTGGTCGCTTCGCATCGTTATGTCTAGTCTAGTCTGCAGCAGGAAAACAAAAGCTAAAACAATATTGTCTACCATACTCTACACCGTGTCTGTAAGAGGAGTTCTTGTTGCGACAGTGTGCTGTTAGCCGTGTTTGCAAACGAAACAAAAAAATGAGGAAGAACGTATGACGACTTCTTCCGGTTTTGTACGTTTTCGGTGTGGTTCAACCAGGGTGCACTGTGTTGCACATGGGGAACCGATCGAGTGGATGATTAATAGGTGCTTCTCTTCGTAAAAGCAGACAATGGTTACGACGATCAAACTCGGATGACATCTGCTGTTCGATACGGCAATGTCAATGGCCTCCGGAGTGCCTTGAGACATTCGAAATTAGCGGTAGACTTGTTAACATGATCCCTGCCGGTGTACATCAGACCGGAAGGGAGACACAACCGAACCAGAGGACTGCACTTCATTATCATGTCCTTCACACGATCTTCAGTGTCAAGACACCGGCATCTGGCTTTATGACCAAACTACGGTCCGGCTGCAGAATGTCACCGCAAATTGAACCGACCGGATGGACATCTACTTTCGCGATGCTCTTGAAATAAAAATCCCGACCCTTCCATCTAATGTCCCACATACTTGGAAACCTGGCGAGTGGAATTATCTATTTTTGGCCTGCGTTGCATTCAGCATCCGTCGCATCTCGTTCGCGGCTCTAGCTCTCCAGCTGGGGGTAGCGCTGTGTTTTGGAAAATGATGATTGGATGGCTTATGATGACGAGCGTACAAACCAGAGTCAAAACACCTACCATTGTGATGGCGAGTGTCCTGTTTATTCACGTTGCGGTCTGTTACGGTTTCAAACGGCAGATGATATCATTGCCATTAAAAATCGTTTCTGATACAGACGGCAAACTTTTTATAAAGTGCCGTAGAAGAAGAGATCTGCAGTCTGTAGAAGATACTTAAATGCTCGTCTAATAGAAATTTTGCAATAGTTTGTAAAGTTTTTTTCTGGTGAATATTGTTTTTATGGTTTAATTTTGTATGTAAAATATGTAATATGGCAATATGGGACTTTGTCACGTAAGTTTTTGCCTTAAATGGATTGTTGTTAAATGCATTACTTAGCGAGGAGTAACATATACAACAGGATCTACGATGTGCTATAATTGTGCTATAAATCTGTCATTCAATTGTACTAAATATTTTTAAACTTATTTCCCTAGTTTCACACTCAGCCAAATCAATAGCATTACTCTGTTACGATGTGTTTCAAAGGTGTACACACCAACATGTACTACTACACCCCAATCTCTACCAAGAGAACATCGAACCGTAAATCTAGTCGACTACGCAATTGTCCGTCTCGTTACCGTTTATTGCGTAGGGAGCATATCCACGCAACCTCCCAATACGCCTGGGAGCAGTATCATCCAATGATCGGTTCGCACCAATCCACACTGCGCAAACATTATCGTCCCCTTCGACACGCACTGGCAAGGCTCTAGGTAAAAGTCTTTGCTCCCGTACGCAGACGGCCAGGAATGTGCAGCAGCAGCAACAATAACGGGCGAAGTGTCTCTTGAAATTATTTTCAGCCGCCAAAACGTGTGCGCCACCTCGATCGGTGGCCTTAAAAATAACTCGTCCATTTCGTCGTCGACATACCGGACGGAGAAGGGGGTTCTAGCCGGGCGATTTCTTCTCTCCCGAACGTCCCCAACATGCGCGTGCATGTCCGATCCGTGGGGTTGACCGACACTGCACGATGCGCACGTTCACGCGATGCGTAAGCGGTCCGACCCCCAAAAAACAGCTGACTTGGATACGAGATGTCATTCAGACTTTTCGGTTACACCGTTCGGAAATTGCATGTCTTCGTACGACTGCAACGAACTCGTTGGTATGTTCCCAAACAGGGTGAAGAAATCATGCGGAAAAACGGAACTACTCTAGCCGGCTAGCCGCCAGTTGATGGCGAATACAAATTGGGAAGGGTGTCAATACCAGATCGTAACGATCGGAACGGAAGAATACTTCCAGTTAAATGCACTTTTTTAGCGGCCAACAAAAACCAACCGACAAAACCGAGGAAAATGAGCAACACGAGCAAGACACAGTCCTTTGCCATCGCGATCGGGCATCTTCCCTTCAGATTGCTTGCGATGCGATTTTTCCTACCATTTGCGTGCATCAAATGGTGTTGTGTTTTACTTTCTTTCATTTTGTGGTTGCTTTCGCTACTTCGACCCCTAGTCTAGACATCCACATTTTCTGGAATCAACGTTTGGCTGCACCCCACACCGATGGAAATACGCAGCGAATATTTTGTTCCCGGGGGCTGCGCAACTGCTGCGATTCTTAGCAATCGCTTCTTCCCTGCACCGGGAGCAGCACACCGTTCGGCGGAGAAAGTTCGTAAAAACCAATGCCCACGGTGATGGTTTAGTGAATGTGAACTTAAAAATAGGACCCTCGTGTTATGCATATCCTCTCGCATGTTTGCCGACGATTAGGGGAATGCTTTTTGTTTGGCTTTATCTCTTTTTACAGTTTGTGCGTTACGCATTGCGAAATAGAAGATCACGAGCCACTTTGGGGGTTTGTTTTTGTTGTTTGTTTTCTGCTGATTTTTTTTTGTCTTAAATTACGTACAAGAATAGCCCTGAAGATGATACCTTGTTTGTGAAGTCTACGCGAAAAAGTTGTTTTAAAAAAAAAGAGGCTGGGTTAATTAAAAACCCGCAAACATGTCTTTCTTATCCAAATACAGATATAAATAAAAGTTATATGATTTTTCGTCCGAGTTAGTCATATTTGATTACTCATGAAAACTTAATGTACATATTACGATCAGGTTTCTGTTTATACTACATATCTTGCGGTTAATTTCTTACTCATTTGCTATAATTCATTTTACAGCCATCTTTTAAAGTTCTACTATAAAACGACTATAAATGGATTGTTTATAATTCAAGAAATAAGAATATTTCTCTGTACTAACCTTCCTAAACAAATGTAAAAAACTACGAACCATTTCTCAACATTCAAACATCGCTCACTGATGCTTATGATTTCCTTCTTCCCTGTGTCAAGGGAGGTTGTTTTTTTGGCTTTCAGTTCAGGATACCAACAAATTTAAATAAACAATTCTTCCCGTGATCGTTAATGTGGTATCTTATCTTCCCAGAAATTGAGAGTCCGTTTATTTGTCGCGTCTCGAGCATTTTATGAGTTTGCTGGGGGTCTCCTAGTCTTTAGTGCCAGACTACCAACCAAACAACTGTAAGTCTAAATTGAACGATACAACACAAAAAAAAACTCAACACACACAACCCAACTCCATGATCTATTATGGAACTGCAGCATCGTGCCCCGGTGTAAGATAACAACGCATCCAGCCACAGGCCGGAAATTCAGACCGGCAGGGAAAACTTTTATGATCCTTCTCCTTCAACCGAACGTTTTTCCCTTGTTTTCTACACCACCTTAAGCCAAAGGTGTCAAGAGCGTGACAAATTTCCAGTGGCTGTTAATGTTTTATGTTGCTTTTCGGGGGCACTTTTCGTTTTTTTTTGACTTCCCCCACTCACACTATCTTAAGGCTCCTCCCCCCAGACAGACTTCTTGTTAGTTGAGGGGGTTGCTAGTTGTGCTCTGCACAAGATACGGTCATTCTCACAATCGCCCTAAATCTACGCGCGAACCAGCTTTAAATCCAAGGGCTGCCGAAAAGGGGGCAAACTACGTAGAGTTAGCTGTACCAAGAAAATACTTACGACATCGTACGCCCAGATACCGATAGCATAACACAATCCCACACCACCGTTGATGTTGGAAGATGAGACAGGGTCGAGTGATGTAACTGATAAAGAAGTGAAAAAAGCTGATAAAAAAACACACACCACTCACAGCAACTCCTCCAGGCACCGGACTCCAGTCGGAAATGGATTAGAGCTAGGCAAACCTGGGTAAAAATCTTGTAGCATGTTGTAAAAACAAACGCAAGGTTGTTTTTACATTTCATTCAACACACGCCAAACGACGCTCGGTACCACATGTACCACAACGTATTGCTGAGGAAAGTCAAAAAGACACGAACAACGCGCGTACAGATGTGTGCGAGATCGACCCGTGGCCCTAGACAACATGGCAAAGAATTTGAAGACGTCCTGAGCTGTCTGGGAGAGTGCAGCGTTCGGTCACCCTGGGTCGGGGATTGTGCCTACCCTAATGCAGACCAGCATCAACCAGGCCAAAGACCTTCAACAGTCACCATCTACTCGTACCGTAGCGTTGCGTTGTGTTTGAGGACGGCAAAGAAAACCTAAAACCCTGGTTGTTTATCGAGAGTAATGCTTCATCTCCCCGGACTGGCCAGGTTTCGAGATACAGACAGACCGTCGGAATGATAAGGATGAAAGAATGAGCTAAACAGTCCAGCCAAACGGTTAAACTAAAGATGAGGTGTGATAACACGTGTTCCTGACACAAACATCCCAGCAACACACACACACACACACACACATCTCCTCAAGATCAGGAAGAGAAAAGATCTTTGAACTCGGAATCGGAAACGTGGTACGTGGCACCCCCGGACGAGGGATGATCCTTCGTTTTTGTTGATCCCGTGGAAGGGTCGATACATAAACAAGAACAAGAAAAATACACCCCCTCGCAACGATCATCCTCGCCCCGGGTGCATCTTTTCCTTTCGAGTATGAGGGGAAAAAACGACCGACTAGCTGAAGTTTCAGTGTCATTTTTCCACGGAAGTAAGCGTCTCAAGTTTTCCGTGCAGCATTTGGGAGAGAGAGAGAGCGAGAGAAAAACAAACCGGAAAACGCGGGATAACACGAGACCAGTTCAACGACCGGCGGATGCCTCGTCGGTGAAGATCCTGCGCGAACACGTGAACGCACGTTTCTCTCTGTACGTAGTCTTCCAACGGGTTATCATCCGCATGCCGACTGTTGACGCGTGATCTTTGAAGTATTGGTGGGATTTTTAGGATACTAAGCTGCATCGCAGCTTTACGACCTGCCTCCGGGGGTCGACCGGGGGCCAACCATTTGTCATGAATCGATCGTTTCGGAATCGGCCCTTTCCACGAAACTAGCAATCACGTGCCGTACAGCGTCATCCGGCAGGTCGTTAACGGTACGGTGGTGTTATATATTTTTAATGGAGGAGCAATAAAATTCTTCCTTCAAATATTGCAATCTTCGGTACCTTGGATCCAGCAGGATCGAAACGTGCCAGTGCGGCTCAGAGCCGAGCACTTAAAAGGATACGACCGGCTTCGAAAACGTCTGTCCTGCTTAAGACGAACCGTTTGAACTACGCACTTCCGCTTGGTACTATTTTTATTGAAATAGCGTTCCATCTCAGCACGGCAAAGGAGCAGCAGTATTGTTACCGTGTTCCGGAGCATAAGTGGTGCTCGGCGGCAAAGTACATCCGTCAACGCGGCATACATCATTTATCATCGTTTGCGAGCGAGTGCAGGCGGAAACCTTGGCTTGGGTAGGTGGAAACGGTGCTGTTTCACGGACAGACTTTACAATTACCCAGCTACCGGCTAATGAGCAACAGTTGCTGTTGGCACCCCATCGAGTTTAGCTGTCAAATTGATCGACTGCAGCACAACGCAGTGGCCTACATTGTGTCGGGACGTGTTAGCATTGAATACTTTAAATTGTTTACCTTGCGTTGTTTTATTTAAGCTTTATGCTTGTTACATACATGCTTGTATTGAATACTTTAAACATATCTATTGAGACTTATACTTTGTAAGGAAAATCGTAAAAGATCACCGTATCACTTGTACATCGTACTTTCCTTCAGTCCAGTCATCCAGACAATATTCCTGAACAGTTCCTGATCGTGTGCTCGAAATAAATTGTAATGATCGTGCAATAAACGGCTACTGTTTGTCGTAACACTTCAACCCCTAATGAGTTGTCAGATGATCCAACACCAATGGCCCAACGTACCAGCGACAACTCAATCACGCCGGAAAGCCAAAACCCGAGCTGGCCAGCTGTAGGTTACCAACGAACAGTGTAATAAATTGCAACGAAAAGCAACAAGATTTTCCAGCCCATTGGTTTCCCATTTTCCGGCGGGCCGTGTTCCCCCTTTTTTTCCGGTGAGCGATTGTCGACACGGTTGTACCGATGCTGAATCAAATAAATTGAGCACCGCGAGCACCGAAAAAGGTAGCCCAAAGTTGTGTCGCCTTGTGTCCTTGCTCACCCGATGGTTTGGAATTGACTGAAACGATTATGAAGCGCCATGGGAACCTCTTCCCTCCATATGCCACCGGGTGGAGATGATTATTTTCCTATAAATTATCATTAACATCACGTCGGTACGCTTCCTCGCCAGGTCTCCGGTTGCCAGCAAACATTTAGCTGCTACGCCCTGCTACGACGACAGCAGGAACACCCCCTGTATAAAAGGATGGTGAAGATCGGCCAGGGTGAAAACGTAACAAATGGTATACGGTTTTAGACCTTTGGTGACTTTTGGGAGTGGGTCCGTACCGGAAAGCTTCTGCCAGCGACTAAATGTACAGCATCTGGTGGGGAATGGAACACACTTTGAGCGCCGCGCCAGTCCCCTTTAGTCGCGCAGCAACAGTGGAAGTAATCGATGATGGAAAATGACGAAACGGAATGCCCTAGGCCTGGGGCTGCAACACAACGGGAAAGAGAGTCATCATTTCGTCACCTTCCATTTGACGTTCTTCCGATTTTGGTTCCGCTAGGCACACGTTCGTGCCATGGAACGGAAATGAAAAATTTCGTTCGAAAGTCAACCGTCGGTGTGTTTTGTACTAAACATTTTCCACTGCAAAACGATCGGTTGACGATGGATGGTGATAAATTTGCTACACTTCATTCCGCTTTTTTTTTTTTTCTTTGCTTTTCCGCAATCGCAAGAACACGTGTTTTCCGCTACCGGAAATGGTAAAGCAATGGACGGCGACATCGGTCATTTATCGTGCTCCACATCCGAAACGGAAAACTGCAAACTGCACAAAGAGAGTTTTAAATATAGCTGCTGCAGTGGTGAATCGTGTAGGAACATGAATGTGGCTCAACATGCTTGCTCTATCATGTAACAAATGCGCTTGAATAACATTCAACAAGAATATGCGAGAGAAGCGTTGAGGTTTGCTGCCAAAAAAAAAAAACCCAGCATTTATCTGCAAAGTAAAACTCTTGACATACACAAAAGCATAATCAATTAAGCGTTTATGCTAGTTTTAAAAACCACACACACACACACACATACACACATGTAGGGACACAGGATGAATTATCAGCGATCGCTTCATAAATTGAGCCATTTACAATGCAGTCGTGAAAAATGCTTCAAGGTACAAGGCACAGCCCAAAAGGGCACACCACACGTCCAATGTCCTCGGTGGTGTGCGGTGGTCCACGCAACAAAACAATAACAGCAAAGAAAAACAGCTTAACCCACTTGCCCACAAATCGGTTCGCCTTCCCTTTCCCGTTTCGAAGCAATACTTCGGTTCGCCGGCTGATGGGATAAGGGCAACACAACAGGCAAACGCGTAAAAACAAAGCGACGGACGGACGGAAACTCTTTGGCACGCTGGAAAGGTGAACGGTGCCGAACGGTGCTCAAGTAAATCACCTATGTTTTCTCCCTCCCGGTATTGCTCATTTACAAGGTGCTACACGCATAATTGCCGGCGGAAAGGATCGTCCTCGCTCGACAGCGATCGAGATAGCAGGCTCCCCGAGTCCTTGGAGCCTTTCGAGCGAAAAACTTTATTCCACCACCATCGATGTACCATTATGTTGTAGGTTTTTTCTTTTGTGCTGGCGTTTTTTTTTTTTTTGGTTAAGCGTATTGCGCCATCCAGCCAATTCTCCCCCCTTCCAAATAGTTGATGATCTCGATTCCGATGATCTCGGTTGCGGTGTGTGTGCATAAAAACCACTCCATGCAACAGCCGTACGGATGACCTACGGTGGGCTGAAGGTGCCACACAGGCCGGACCTTTTAATGTGTGTTTGGCGGTAGTTAAATTAATTAAAATTAATTTTCGGCTAACATTAAACCCATTTACCTTTCTGGTCGTCGTTTCTGGCACCGGGTTGAAGTTAAATGTGTGGCCACACTGCTACGTCCGGTCAAAGTTTGCTAATGCCGACAGCGGTCGGTAGCCGGCTTCCGTCGGATGGGAGCACCCCAAGGAGCAATTAATTGACCGTTGCAGTGATTTATCCTTCCGATTCTGGTGCCGCACGATCCAGCCTTTACACACTTGCACACTTTGGCGAAATCTTTCTCTTTACTCTCCTTTGTTATTGCTCCATCGGACCATTTCGGTTTGCTCACTCTTGCATTCACGTTTAATTGCTTTCACGTTCGACACGTTCTATAATGCAACGCAGCTAACAGCCGGGCCAAGGATTTATGTGCACAATCTCGAGAAAGTCACTTGTAAAACGATCACCAAAAAAGCAACACGCTGCCACCAAATGCATCGAACCATTTGCCAATTAATCCACGGACAGTGGCGATCGAGTTCATTTCGTTCGGGAGTGAATTTTATTGATTGCACACAGTGACTTGCACGCGAAAATAAAAATCGATCACGTTCCGTTACGCTTCTGCGGTTGCAATAAATAAGGACACGGTTCACACGTACGTTATAAATAAAATAAATAAATAGATAAATAAATAGTGGTTGCTACACGCTACACGGCCCACATCCCGGTGGAGACGCTTGTCTAGGACAATTCTGTGTCGGAATAGAGGATGGAAGCGAAGTCACATGTTCACTGTCTACACACTAGCGTTTCCGCGCAGCTTGGCTAAGCGCAGCGCGTTCGGCAAGCCGTCCGACGCCCGCGGTGGAAAGATGGAAACTAATGCTTGTGAAAAACGTTTTCCCCCTACAGGCGTACCGCGTGTATACGCCAGCGATCGTTTCGCTGGGGTGCTGGCCTGCTGCTACCGAACGTTCGCTCACATGGTTTTCCATCGGCACGCACAGCCGCCGCCACCACGATCAAGGTACAGTGATGGATCGATCGTGTGGGACAGCATGAAAAGGAGATCTAAATGCAATTCAAATAGATCTTAGCATTTTTTTTTTATTACCACAACGTGTGTATTCGAGACATTACTAAACAAAAAAACAACACATACACAATTTTGCAACATTAGCTAAAGTTTGTAGTTATTAAAAAATTAACCATCCATATGTACCAAACCACACTCTACATACTGTATGGACAGTACAAAACGGGGGCATAGAAAATGAAACACACACACGCGAAAAGGATGTCAAAACATTGCGATGCACACCATCGGGCAGGGTAGAGAGAACGTCAAACAAAAGAAGAAGAAAAAATACGATCGTCTAGAAAGCAAAAGGATCAACGACACAGCAAACGATGCGAGTGTTTTCCACCGAACCGAAATCGTACGAGAAGACAACGCGACGCGACGGAGCGAGAACGAATGTGGGCATGCGTCGTATAGATGGTTAGAAAGTATGACACAGAACGCAACATCATAGCGTGTTGCGCTCTTGCCGTGATGAAACAGGAAATGAACGTTGAAAAACGCTTTTCCCGCGTGCAGCAGATTGAAACATCACCATTTCTTGCTGGCCCTGCTTCCTCTTTCTGGTTGGAAGGATTCGGATGCGAGATCATGTGTAGAGATTGTTTATGAAACATGATGGATAGACTGTACGGCTTTGACGGTACCGATCGGCAATACTGTGCATGTGTAAGTTATAAAACCGATCCTCTTAATGCAAGGTTCGCTGTGAAGGATATTCTTATCATTTTGATAAAAGCGATTATTTTTCGGATTTTTTGAAATAAAAAAAATCGGTTTTTTGTATGCAGTACTCCTACTCTAATGGAAATGATAATTAAAGTTGAAAAATTGTTGTATTGACCAATGATTTAGGATATGTTTAAAAATTATAATCACGATATGAATTTTTCAACCCCAAAACACACGTGGTATTGTAATTGTGGTATTTTAAATAGTCTGTATTTAGTTTGAACAAAATATACGAGAAACAGTTTAATTGTCAGTGGAAGGAAAAACAATTCAATGCTAAGGTTTTTACTATTATTATGTTTTCTAAGAGTTCATAACAGTTCATAAATTCATATAAAGTTCAGTCCTTTTTATGCTGTCCATACATATCATAAGTAAAATTATTAGAAAAAAAACAATTCGCCTTTCGAGCAATTCGGTCTTGATCATTAATTTTGTTTCTAATTATGAGCGATTTAAAGGATCGCCATCCTGTTAAATCAATCTTTATATCCTCTTGTAGATTTAACAACGAGTAAAAAGTAAATGAGAAAAACACTTTTGTAATCAAATATCATAAAAAAGCGTTGCGTAATGTAAAAAAGTGATGTATAATCAATTCATGTATACTATATGTAGCTGATCATAATACAGTTTCACAATGTGGTGTATGCATGAAAGCTTTTCGTTTTTTAGAGAAAAATACATTGTCAAACAAATCAAGACTACTTCATCCTAATCGAAAATGGGCTTGACACGAACTGTAGAATCGCTACCCGGTCTATAATTTCTGCATCCATAAGGATTTCGTTGATTTTTTATCATTCATAAACAAACTCCTAATGATCGTCTTATCAAGGCAGTAATATAGTTCATTACCTTAATACAAATAGAAAAAGCATAAAAATGGCAACAAAAAAAATGTAAAAATGTGACTGCATGTGCTAAAGTAAGAAAACGAAGTTACAATAATAATAATGCAACTATCACATCAGTCTCAATATGAAGCGTAATTTTTTGCTTACGTGTTGTACCCCGCGCAACGCACTTTTCTTATTTACCGATGGCCAAAATAGTTATATGCATGGTTTCATAAATATCTTCATCTTGCGCTAAATTAATGTCTGCTTTTATCAGTTTACCGCACAGCGTATCAACGGCTTCCTCATTTCCACCTATCGCATCCAGCAAGATGTTGGTATCTGCAATGAATAAAAAGTTACGGTTTTTTTTTTTTATCAAAAGTGAAAGGAAACATCCCGCGCTCGTCGGTGGTTTCTTACTTTCCAGCACACCATCCACAACGAGCTGCTGCCGCGTCAAACCGGGTGGATAGCGCCGGATTTGAATGTTGTCCTCATCGACCATGGTTCCCACGTCTAGCAGATACAGCATAACGGTGCTCTTACTGGTGTGGTTCGATTCTGATGATTCTATTGATACGGCTCGATACCAAATGCCTTTCTCATCTTTAACCAAACACACTTCATTGTCCTTGGGAAAGTAAGGGTTCTGGTCGATTTCTCCATACATTTGACAGTCCTTCATTATTTCTTTATACTGAGTGTAATTCGACTTGGTCACCACGCACAACTGGTTGCTGGTGAGCACGTTCGAAGCATTTATTATCACCAACTCAATTCCCTCACCATCGATGACATCCGGATCAATTAGCTGGGAAAACAGAAAAGGAAATATAACCCATTGTTCGAATATACCCTAATGTCCACCCATCCAATGGCTCACCTCATTCATCTGCACCGGTTTGTAAGTATTCGGATTGGTGACTACAAATTTGGTTGTCTTTACCGGCGATTTCGGCTTCGGAGGTAACTGTTTCGTCGTGTTAGAGTACTCCGTTTGCAGGTTTTGCAACTTCAAGCTTAAATTATACTTTTCCTCGCAATGGTACATTTCTACCATTCTAATGCCCGCCGCACTCTGCACATCGATCACAGTGATCAGCATAAGGATCGCCTCATTCTCCAGCTGCTGCAGAAACTCTTTAATGGGAGGCGTGAATGTGGCTATACTTTCGATCCAGACGCCATGCGTCAAACAGTTGGCATACTTTATCTTCGGATCCGGGATTTCCTTCAATGTGTTCCATCGTACCGTGTGGGAGTTGCCGAAATCTGGGTAGAACACTTTGGCGATATCGTTTTTAACCGATTTCACCACGGCTCGGAAATATTCCCCATCGTAATCAGCGAACACGATGTCATCTACGGACGGTGGTACCGTTAGGTGATGTTTTACGCTCCGTGCACATTCCAAGGCACGTTTAAACTGTAATTCAATGTTGTTCATTTCACCGTTGGGTCCGGTTCCGCATTCATATATGTATATCTTATCATCCGCTACATATGAAATCTTGACCATACTGCCCGGTTCAGGAAAAGGACCAAATTGCAGTAGCTTGCCGTTGCTGGCACCGTCGGGCATCGAATCTTTCCTGGCTTTGTTATTTTTACACCCGGCATCGGTGGTAGACGTCATATCGGTGTTTACATTATTTACATTCCTGAAGATGTGTTCTTCCTTCTGTTGTTTTGGTTTATCGACCTTCGATGGTAGATTTTGCGTAGCTAAAGCTTTCTGACCAATCTCTTCCACCTTTTGTTCGAAAACAGCAGTTTTGACATTAGTACCGTTAGCATTCTTAGAAATGGGCTCTGCTTTTTGCTTGGCTAAAGCTACAGCTTTCTGATCGTCATTTTTTAACTTTTCTTCGGAAACAACAGTTTTGGCAATAGCACCGTTTGCATCTTTGGAAATGGGGTCTGGTTTTTGTTCAACTAAAGCAACAGCTTTCTGCTCATGCTTTTCTACCTTTTCTTCGGAAACGACAGTTTTGGCACTAGTGCCGTTCGTATCCTTAGAATTGGGTTCCGCCTTTTGTTGTTTCGCTTTCCTATTATTCGGTGTTGATTTTTCCATGACCGCACCTACGGCCCCTATTTGACCATTTTTGTCCATTTTTTGTTCTGTTGAACATTTGGGATTCGGATCGTTCGTACTTTTGATGACTGGTTGCGCTTTCTGTTGATTCGCTTTAACCTCATTCGATGGTGGTTTCCCCTTAGCAGAACCATTTGTTACGGCCGGTTGTTGTGAGGCGCATTTGTTGTTGATGATGTTATTGTTGTTGTTGATCTGATCGTTTCGAGATGGCACAGTACAAGACTTTGTTACCAGGGTAAGTGAATTCGGTGGTCTTTGGATTAGGATATTTACCTTTTCGTTGGGTTTCTTGGGGGGATTCGGCATCACCGATGATGCTTTATATTGATCCATCGCAACAGCCGTTCCCATTAGCGAGGTAGCCATCATCAATCGGCTAAAAATGAAGAATCAGTGAAGCAATCAACATCTCACACCGTAATCCCAACCAGGCGATGAATTTCGAAGCAATACTAACGGCATACAAACACCTTTGTGCGTTGGCCAGTGCGTAACTTGGCATGGTACATTGCAGTAAAATGTGCCACAGGTAGCGCACACGAATTTAGCTCCAAGCACTTTACACATAGCGCATTCAACCCGAGGTACGACAAAGAGAGGAGACAATTGTGTAGTGGCCATTGTACGGCACTGTTTTGCAGCACGAGCACGTGCTTATTCCAACGATACCCAGAACTAAATAACGATTGTACAGAACGATGCTCCCGTTGGCTGCACTATTTCGGATAATATGAATTTGACATTTGGTTAAGGGTGATCGTACGACAACTGCTTTGTTCCTTTTTAATCCTTTTTTCACCTCGGATAAGGCACATTTAGCAAGTATCGATTTGTATAAACATTTCAGCATGTTTTTGTGCACGGATATAAGCTAAATAAAGGATGGTTTATCTTTTGAAATTGTAGTTGCAGCAATAAAACACAAATAAATATTCCACCTTCGTCGATCTGGCAGCACGGATTAGAATCGGGTGTGCAAGACTTTTTTCACCGGGATATGAACGCGAAACGTCATAACAAATCAAGCTTTGTTTTGAATGCCGGACGTACAATTTTCTAACCCGTTTTAATTCTTTCGCCAAACAAATCTGCCGAAATATTACAGTACATTCGCTGCGTAGTAAACACAAGTGTAACAGAACAATGTAAGTATCAATATATAAACCTCCCAAAGTTCTACCGTACCACACCATCGACATTGAACGATACGCGCTGTGTACCAAAATACATGCCCTTTTTGTGAGAGTGATTTTGACATTTGTGGCTGTATGTGACCGCGTTACGGCTTGTCGGCGATCGATAAGCAAGTGCTGGACTGCGCGCGAAATGTGTTAAGTAATAACAGTAGGTGATACTTAAATCAACCAAAAACACTACAATGTACTGTTAGTGAATAGTGGATACGAAAATCAACCGACAGTCACGAACGTTCACCGGCCAACAGAGAAAACACCAACAAACCGCAACAATGCTTACACGAGGCAACACTGCGCCAATGTTCTTCCGTATACTGTCCAAGTTTCCTCAAAGCTTTTCCTTCTGCTTTGCGTACGGATCCGGCGTAAAGCAGCAACTCGGATACGAATCCATACGCTCGAAGCGCAATATGATTGATCTCATATACGTCGTGGACAATGCACACCGCTGGCACACGGCCAATCTCGACCAAAACTTCGAGCATTATTCCAGCATGCGGTTGCTGGGCGGGGGACTGATCGCCCGATACCAGGAAACGCTTGGGGCTCGCGTTTACTTCAACACGCTCGTGCAAATCCCCGATGAGGACGTCATCATCAAGTACGGTGTCGTGTCCACGAAGGATCTGCTAGAGGATCTAACCGACTGGCGCTGCATTTATCTGGCCGGTCGGCTTCACAAGCCGGTGGAAATCATACGCAACGCTTCCAGTTCGAAAATACAGAACGCCATCGAGCAAAACCTTCGTTCGGCGGTACACGCTGCCCTGTTGCTACTTCCGGAGAAGTTTACCGAGTTTGAGCTGTACCGAGCAATTTCTAACCTCAGCTACAGTGGGGACTTTCGGATGATTTTTGGCGAAAACAAGGACAAAGTCAACAATATTGTGCGTCCTCAGCTGGAAAACTTTCGCAACCTGTATGCATCTACGTTCGAAGAGTTCCGTCACTGCCTGGAGCTGCCGATCAATGGCAGCGATAATCAAATCTGCACACAGGATCTTTCCGAAACAATGGTTCTGGCCCATCTGAACGGGCTTCCCAAGTGGCCAATACGTTTGATCGTGGAGCGTCAAACGAGTGGACGGTACAGGCAGGATACGGAGGACATTTTGATAGGCGTTTCGCGATCTACTAACTACCAGTCGACTGTAGCTTCCTGTCTGCGTTCGATCGTGTGGTCGAGCAGTGTTTGGCAATCGATTAAAAACATTCCCACCGCGGGATTGGCCAAATCGGTGCGCTATAGCTGGGCAAAGGCGTTGAAAACATTTAGCTAATACTATGTACGTGTTCGGTGCCGCTCGAAAGATCTACGCAAACACTAGTCCAAACATGCTCAATAAAAAAGCTGACAAAAACGTTCCAAAACAATGGGGTCGTTTTTTTGCTTAAACTTCTTTGGATATCTTTCTTTCATTTATCTTTCATTTATCTATCTATCTATCTTTCATTTATACCTTGGGCAAACCATACCCAGTCTAATAGTATCGTTCTATTGTTACAGATGTCTGACTCAGATACAACTGATTCTGATTGTGGTGTAAGGTATAAAACAACCACAACCAGACACAAACACACATCAACGGGCGCTTCTTCATCATCATCATCATCGAGAAATCGTGCCGAGCGATCGTCATACCGTGAGGAACATCACAGCTCATCACGACACTCCGATCGGCGCCGTTATCGTCGCAGCCGCAGTAAAAGCCCCGATCGTCGGCGGCACCGTCGAAGATCGCGCTCGATCGATTCTCCCGCACGATCACGATCCAAACATTACGCGTCGCGATCGACAAAAAACGATAAATCACCCACAAAAGATGCACCCGCTGAAAAGGTGCTCGATATTTCCGTGTCTTCCGTTTCTTCGCAAGATGACCAACCGGAACAACAGACTACTGTCGCAAGCAATCACACTGACGAGTGTTTTGGACCTACGTTGCCACCGTCATTGACAAAACCCGCCGACAGGGAGCGTAAAACACTTGACGACACCAATCAGGATGAGCTGATTGGACCTGCACTGCCGCCCCATTTACGGAACAGCAAAGCAAAGGAGAAGGATAAACCCATCGATCCTGCACCACGTTGCATTGGACCTGCGCTGCCTCCCGGGTTCGTTGCTTCGCAAGCGTCCGATAACGAGCATGTTTCGTCGGAGTCGGAACTTTCTCCATTTTCTGAACCAGAAGCTGAAGAAGAAGAGGAGGAAGAAGAAGAACATGACATTGAAGACTTTATTGGACCATTGCCGGGCACGTCGAGTTCGCGTGTTAACGTGGAGCTGGAGCAGCGTGCGCTGGAGTTAAAGATACGGCAAATGGAGGAAGCAGCTGCCGGTGCGAATGGGAGTGGATCGTCCGTGCCGAAATCGCGCGAAGACTGGATGCTGGAACTGCCAGATATTCGCAAGATCAGCGATATGGGACTCGGTGCGAGACAGTTCCGTACGCGCGAGAAGCTCGAAATAGGTGATCGTTCCGTATGGACGGATACACCGGCCGATCGGGAGCGTAAAAAGAAGGCTACCGGATCGGAGCGATCCTCCAAGCACAGTGATGCTGCGACGGAACGGGAACGTGAACGTGAACGATCACTAATTGCCAAACGGGACAAGGAGCAAGAAAAGATGGTGAAGCAACACAAAAAGAAACACAAACGCGACAAAACGTTAGTGGAAATACATCAAAGCAAACTGCAGAAGGACAAGGTAAGGGGAGTGCAGCTTAGCTTAGCTGGGTTCACCATAATAACACGCTTTTGTTGTTCTTTAAATTTTCCAGCAAGCATCTGGTGATAGTTCCGAACCGACAAGACGACCGTTCGATCGCAATTTAGATCTGCATGCCAACCGCTTCGATGATGCGCAAAAGAAAGCAATTATGAAGAAAGCGCAGCTCCTCAATTCACGATTTTCCAGCGGCAGTTCGAAATATTTGTAAAAGCTTGTCGTCGATTGCTGATGAGTAGTGATAGTGGCACAGATTGTGCACGATGAGGAATATTTTGTACGTTTTACATTACCGAACAACTATGAACATTGTTTTAGGTTCAATAAATATAGTGATCTATGACTTAAAAACTTGCCGATCGTTTGCAGCTTACAGCCGTAACCTCCGTTGGCGAACGTTGTTATCAGATTCCGATAGGTTTTAACAGTTCCCTGATGGCAATACTCGACATGGTATATTCATTTTACCAACAAGTATACAATTCAACAGCTGTATTAAACAACGTAGCACACAAAGAATAACTTTTTCTGTCATGAAATTTAAAAAATTAAGCAATACATTCAGGTTACCCATTCCGATCATCGAAGCGATTCAAAAATGACATTTTGAACCGGTTCAACCGGTTCGCACAAATCCAAACAGAAACTGTCACACCAGCTGTTTACAAACAGCCATTTTTGTTGGCTGGCTGGAAAAGGGCGATTTTTCCGATCCTCGACTACATTTTTAATAACTTTCCATACACCACCCCCATCCAGTTGTAAAGTGTTACGTTTTCCTTGCAGCGAGTAAAGAGGTTTCCACGAAAGATGGCAGGAAACTTCTGGCAAAGCTCGCACCACCAGCAGTGGATTCTGGATAAACAGGACCTGATACGGGAGCGTCAGCATGATCTGAAAACGCTCTCGGAGGAGGAGTATCAGAAGATCTTTATGTTCTTTGCCAACATCATACAGGTGCTGGGCGAGCAGTTGAAACTGCGCCAGCAGGTTATTGCAACCGCGACAGTGTACTTCAAGCGGTTCTATGCCCGCAACTCGCTGAAGTGTATCGATCCGCTGCTGCTGGCACCAACCTGCATACTACTGTCCTCGAAAGTGGAAGAGTTCGGTGTGATTTCCAACTCCCGCCTCATCACCACGTGCCAGACGGTGATCAAGAACAAGTTCAGCTATGCCTACCAGCAGGAATTCCCCTATCGTACCAACCACATACTGGAGTGCGAATTTTACCTACTGGAAAACCTCGACTGTTGTTTGATCGTTTACCAACCGTACCGCCCGCTGTTGCAGCTCATGCAGGACATCGGGCAGGAGGAACAACTGCTTACCCTTACCTGGCGGCTCATCAATGATTCCTTACGCACGGATGTGAGCTTGCTATATCCACCATATCAGGTAAGCAAGTAGAATGTAAACCTTTAAAATAGTTCCGATTTTTCCGATACCATGCTGATTATTTACCCGTACACCGATGTGTCTCTTTTTTCTTCCTGCGTTTGTCACAGATCGCTATTGGTTGCCTGCAGATAGCGTGCGTAATTTTGCAGAAGGAGCTTAAATCGTGGTTTGCCGAGCTGAATGTCGACATGGACAAAGTGCAAGAGATTGCGCGTGCTATAGTGAACCTGTTCGAGCTTTGGAAAGGATATGACGAGAAGAAGGAAATACAGGCACTGTTGGAAAAGATGCCGAAACCGAAACCGCACCCACAGCGGTGATTTGTCGACCAGTGCGTAACGATCTTGCAAAGAAGGCTCGCATTGATCGATGCCATGCTACTGCTACTAGCGGGAGCTACGTTTGCTCGTTCTCATACTATATGCATGCATCTTGGTCCCCTCGATAGCCAGCAGAACTGATTCCGTACATGTAACCGGTAGCTTGTAATGAACCTTGTGATTCCGAGACTTCGAGGGTGACACACACACACACATGCTGCACGCATGGTATCACCCATATGCACTCTTCTTGAACGAATAATAATTTATTCCCCTTATCTTACCCCCCAAACGCGCGGATTGTGTTCTTTCCATGTTGCACAAACATTCACTAGGCTAAATATCCGAACATTATTCTATTGTCCATTCTATTCGGTCGCTTTCATTCAATAAGTATGTTGGTGCAAAAAAAGGCACGGGACGACTTTATGTTTTATGAATTTGACAGAGCACATTACGATGTGGCTTTCGCTTACTACTGCAGGAGGCAGGATAGCATGGATGGCATCTTACGAAGTAATGCGATCTTACAAACGGACCAGCGAGTGATGTTACATGTTACCATCGTGAACATGTGTTCTGCTATTGTGGATGCATTTATATTTGGAATTGGGAGAATTGATTGTGAACGCAAACATTTCCAGTAGCAGTGCTACACCCTAAACGATAATTTCACTTAATCTTAATACTTTAAACCGTACTGTATAATTATACTTTCTCACACGCTCTCTCTTTCTCTCTACTCGCGGCCAGAACAAAACGAATCGCATAAAATAGAACACGCAGCCCGCTAGTGCAAGGGGCTGAATAACGTTGAGGGGTAAACACAATTACAAGTGAACGGGAATGATCCTTTGCTCTTTATACTACATATCTTCGCTAGCTTAAAGAGACATGAACAACACAAAAAAAATAGAACGAACCGCTTCTTCCTGTATCCTATGTAAACGAATCACGCAATAAGAGAACACGATGTGTGTGTGATAAAAATGTGTAGTGAAATAAACTGCAAAAGCAAGCGCACTGAAGACAGTACCGATTAACAAAAAACCTATCAAATAAACCCTTCCTGAATATCTTTCAATGCATGTGCAGATCATTGATGTTGCCACCGGCGTGAATGTTTAAACCGTGTCGAAATTACGTTTCATGCTCTTCTGTGCTGCACTTTTTAGTCACGTTACAAATGCTTCTTAAACAATGGGACATTGTATCATACTCGAAGGGGGAGGTTTAACTATTTTTTTTCCTGAACTGCAGCATAGCTCGTTCCTTTCTTGTTGTGTCGCGTAGCTACGTGTACGGTGCAAATTATTAGGACAGCTTTTCCAGCAACTTCTTGATTTTTTCGTGAGCGTACCGAATCTTCGTGTACAGATCGTTCGAGCAGCCCTGTTCTATTATCGTCTGGAAGCGGTACGTGCGGAAGTTTTTATTGTTATCCATCAACGTTACGGCACGCATCAGTGGGCAGAGTATAATCTTTTGATGATCGGAGAAATTGAGCTGAAACAAGGCGAAAAAACACGATAATGGTATAGTTTTTGCACGAAAGCGGACAAAATTCGATGCAATAGCTAGTGAGACTTACTTGCACTGTGCCATTCGTTAGATGCATGACGACCGCACACATAGTGCGGAACCAGGTGTGCATATGCGGTATGCGTGATAGTTGATCGCCTTCGATATTCATTACGCCGGCACCAGCCTTTACCAGATGCTCCATCATGTAGCGCTTGAAGTAGGTAAGCAATTTCATTTTCTTCTCCANAAGGTGTGGTGCTGCGAGAGGGTTGGACGTCCACTTCGTTCCGGTAAGATTGACCTGTTCTGCAATCTTGTTGACGTTCACTTCTTTTAGGGACTGACGCAGCTCTTGGTTTGCACTGACGAAGCTCGTACCATGATCTTGTAAGCGGCAGCATCCCCATCCATCCGAGCCGGGTCTTAGTGGCAACTGGTTCATTTGACGGTCCTTCAACGGTTCTGAGTGGTCGTGTAAGGTGATGGTTGTCGATACCAATGAGAATGCGCGGGACAGCCGAGTCGAATGATGGAATCGGAAGCGCGCTTAGGTGGCTGTACTTCTCGCCAAGTTTTTCCACACTAACAGACTGTGGAGGGAGCCCAAGGGAACGAATGGTGTGCACGCAGGATATCTCGTACCGACGATCTCTTGCTCGCCTTCCGGAAATGTAAAGGTTCGTTTGCATAGAATCGTTTTCTTCCCGGACTTGTCCACCTGTCCAGCTGAGACAGAGAGGTTTGGTGGAACCCTCTAGCCCTAACTCCTTCATCATACGATGCTCCATTAGGGTGACGGTAGAGCCTTCGTCGAGCGGCGCTACCGTATCAATACTTTTGCCTCGCCCGTGTAACGTCACAGGCACGTACCGCAGTAAAACGTCCGGCAGTGATATGGTAAAGTGTGAGATGTTAGTTGCATACTTGCAGTATTCAGCATCTGGATTAGTCGTATTGTCGTGCAACAAGGGATGATGCTTCTGCGTGCACCCATTTCTCCCACACGTTCTGTTGTCTCGACACTCATTTCGATGACGTCTTAGGCACCCACTGCAGAAGTGACTCGTCCGTACGTGTTTCCATCGTTCAGCAGCTGTCATATGAAGAAACTTTTTACAGCAGTCCAGCTGTCGGCATCGATCGTCGCAGGCACAGGTCGCTGTCGAGGGGTAGGTGTGACGTACAGCGGTGTGGACGTTCACCTGCTTCGTGAGCTTTTTATCATCTCTTTTGGTAGATGGTGGGGTCACTAGCAGCGCAGCATCCTTTGTGTCACGCATCCACTTGCCGAAATCCGCTAGCGTTGGGGCCGGTTTTCCCCGGATATGCATGCCCCACAT
>STHB01000004.1:6144950-6221507 GCA_018908115.1 Anopheles rivulorum
TCGCTGTCCAGCACCGTGGCCAAGGGAGCTGTTTTTATTTTTGTTCTTCATTTTGCTAAACCATTCCACACTAACTTCTCAATCACTCGAGCAGAACCGGATGGATGAACCGAAAACCCCAAAAACGAATGGTTTTGCTTCGCTGTGGTAAAACATGTCCATCACGATGGGCAGCTAGGCAGTGATTGAGCGCGGTTAGAAGCGGTTGGTGTAATTTAAATAATCTTAAGTGTATGCAACGGATCGGTTTGGTCGCTAGCGTGGCTGGTGAGTGGTTTCAGTTGAAAAGAGGGCGAAAAAACCGAATAGAAAAATTCGCACAAACTGTTTTCGTTTCGGTTGGTTAGGTTAGGTTAGGTTCAAGTGTGTTTGCAGCTGCAGCAGGAGCGTTCCTAGCGGTTCATCAGATGTCAATCAGTAATGCAGCAGTGTTTTGGTCTCCTATTTTTCCTCATTTCATCATCCACTTTTAAAGGGAAAGTTAAGCTGTTTGTGAATTCGTTTACAGCAGCAATGCTTTTTATTGTGAATATTAAACGATTTCAATTAATTTTCGATTTTCAATACTTTGTTTACCGTTTGAGTTGAAAAGTGAATGGTTTTTTTTTCCTTTTTTCTGCTAAAGTACGAAATGTTATCGTTCTTGTTATGTTGTTACGCTAAACTTAAAAGGTCATGCTGAACCGAATGCTTGAAAAACGGTTTTGTGTGGCAAATTACTTTGCATTGCAAATTGTTCAGAGCTTGTTTAGGACTGCTTGCTTGTTAAGATAATTGGTTGTGGTGGAAATTTGAGACAAAAACTCGGTGTTCTTTATAGGACACTTTAGAGTTAGGTCGATAAACTTGAATGCATAATAATACGAAAATCAATCAAAAATTTAACTATGCTAATTAAATCTATTCTTACTGGCTGAGACACGAATGCATACAATCACTTCAATCCTAATTGTCAAGTCAATCTTAGCTGCAAACATTCTGTATAAACAATGAGTTTGTATCGAAAAATATAAAAACAAAGCATTTTTATAGCAGATCTGACACCGGTTAGTTTCCTATAATTTAGAAATGTGCAACAAACTTCTTAGAATCGTTTTGATGAGCTTTTGGTTTATTGCTACTCATTGCCGAAGCGAAAACATTGAAACAATTTTGAACAGATATGGAATGTTCCGAAGCTTCTCAGCTCTAGGCCGCTACTGAACGACCTTGTCGAACTTGGTTCCCTGGTTGATAGTTCAAGAATAAATGTTAAGAACAATAATATTTGAAAGTTACTAACGGAGTACATGAAAAAAACATCATCTGTTGAATTTACATAGTTAGAGATGATAAGAAAAAACAATCAGCAGCAGTGGCTAATACAAATACTTAATCAACCAAAGACGCTTCAAAGGTGTCGAAATCAAGAAATGTTGTTTTTCTGATGTGTTAGTAATTTATTAATACTTAGAAGGAAATTATGGGTCTTCGGCTAAATACATTAGTCATAGCGATCAAGAATATATGAAGAGAGCACAATTCAAGTCGATCCTTAGAAGATGTTCGAATAAGGACTAACACGTTGGAATGGATTAATTTCGTTCAAAGCGAGTTGAATGTATTCCGAAGCTCTAGAGCTGAATACGAGTTCTCAACAACATGGTCAAAGTGAATATTTTATATCGACTTGACGGCCACATGACTATATCAGAGAGCTATTTAAAGTTTTGTTCTATCTTTAGTCTGAAAAACGTCACGATAAGACATTTGTCGACGATTTGCTCTAGGTCATTTGTTTGACACAATGTACTGATGTACTCAATGGAGCTCTTCTGCTTTATTTTGTATGTCTTGTCTTGTGCATTGCATGTTGATGATGATGTTTTGCATTAGATAAAGTTGCACAAGCATTCTAGCAGAAAGTTCGGAGTTGACTATCCTTAGCTTTCCACTCCAGTCTCACACATGTTGCTTCCCGAACTGTACCCCGGCATCTAAAACAATGGTAAAGAAATAAAACATAATTCCCATTTTCAACGTATCGCACGCACGAGCGAACCGTTTTGATATGCGTTTTGGGTAGCGTGCGGTTCATTCGGTTGACAAATAATGCAAACCAGGTGGTGAGTGATGTGATCTAACGCCCAGCCAGCCGTGCAGAAGATGGCACTGCACTGTGACAAATGCGTATCGATTCCGCTACCGTGCCCTTGCATTGCGTTCAATCGAGCAGAAACGATTACACACACACCCACACACACATGCACACACATGCACACATGCCAGTGTGGGTCACAGGACCGGTTGCCACATTATGCTGGACCAAACATCCGGGCAAAAGGTCCCCGGTTCAGTGACCGCGGGTCATTGTTTTGTGGAACCGGTACGTTTTCCACAAAAGATCAATCCCATTGAAATGTAATCGTCTTTGCTAATAAGTTCCTAGTTCCACCGCTGGTTCGCACACGGGAAGGTGATCCGGGATCGGTTGCATCGAAGCAGCGTACACGCGACGGGTTCCGTGCGACCGGAAGCATGTGACATGTGGTGGCCGGAAGACACCAGGTGTGCCCATATGATATTATCACATCATCAAAAGCTAACGAACTGGTTTTCGAACAGGGGCCAGCTGCATTCGGCAGTGGCCAGGGAGCTGTCCATCGTCGTCCAGCTGTGGCATAAGGTGGTACGTGTAATTCGATTCCATTGAACTTGTAATTTGCAGGTAGAGTGACTCCATCTGCATCATGCAAAAGCAGACATTTGGGTTTGGAAAATGGTTTAAGTCAAGTGTCAGTGGTTACCAGAGAGCGGTGCTATTTTCTAATGCCATTGATCTTTTCTGTTCCAATGTCGAGTCTTCGTCCCACCGGGTGATGAGTGGAGTGTGCCTGATGTGTGGAGAGAGAAAATTAAAACGTACATTAGCTTTTTTTTTTCGTTCCTCCACAACTGTGCAATGGTTTTACATTTTTGAATCGTAATACCTACTAACGACTCCATATTTGCGAAACATAAACTATCTTTCAATTATGTATGTAGTGCTTTTTACCCATGCATTATGAACATGTTAAGTAATGCGAACGTTGCGAAATGTAAATCCGTATCGATGTACACCTTGCATGTCATCATGCACCGCAGCTCGCGACCGGTTTTCGCTGGATGATACGATTAAACATGCACATCTCATCCCTGGCAAGCGGGCAACACGGGTACGCGTGAAAGTACAGCTGGCCGGGTATCGTATCGGTCCAACACGATGGCAGGTCCAGCGACACGGGGGCAGAGTGAAATTGTGCTTTAATCTTCTCCTTGGTTGCACGATTTGCTATCGTTACCCACCACCGGAGCGCCGGCTGCCAAGAGTGTGCTGCCAGGTGCACACAATTCACATAATTTCAATTGGCAAAATTAATTCAAACATGAGCGATGCTGTTGCTGATGCGGTGCCACTGCCGATGATGTTGGTCTTTGATTAAAGATGAGCGTCTTCGCACCTTTTTCCCGGTAGCTGGCTTCCACCCTACAAGGCACTGGTTCCAAACAGCTTCAAACCACTAATAGCAGCATAAGCGTGCATCTTGGTTTAGGATACATTCATCCCTACGCCATTTTGTTCTCTCTCTCTCTCACTTTCTCTCTCTCACTCACTCTCTCGCTCTCTTGCTCGTTTTTGCTGCTCGATGGCTGTGTTCCTTCCTTCGTTGCTGATTATCTTGCACTGAGCCGAGCCCGGAATATGCAAAGCGGATCCATCAATCGAGACGACAGTCTTTGCCGCTGCCTTGAAGTGTTGCCGTACCGCTGCAGCAGACGATGGTTTTGCGTTTTGTGTCGAGATGTTAACAATTTAATTGGATACATAAACACGATATCCCAGAAGCAGAATATCCGCCTTTTACTCTGCCTTTTGCCAAGCGGCATTTGCAAGAGGGATTTTGAGAAGCTGAAGAAATAGTGGTAGAAAGAAGAACTTTCCTCAAATGCGAGTGTGTGTGTGTGTGTTTCTATTTCTTTCTCCTTCGCTTCGTTCGTTAGCGTTCTTCAAGATGGCCACTGTGGCCACTGTGTGGCGCGCTTACGGCTTAAAGCCATTGTGCCGCTGGATTGTGCGCTTTGATAGAAAATCTTTAATGTAACGCCAACCGTGCTTGATTGGTGGGAGATGTTCGCCTACCAAATGTCCAACCTGAAACACTGCTGATAAGCATGAGTTGCCACGGTCGGCATCGTTCTTCGTCGCTGTGTCTCGTGCGGTTTTCGGCACGGAACAAAACCATCCACCGCCGTTTGTTTGACGACTCCTTTCAATGAAGGTAATTGGTGAGCAAACAACAAACATCAAATCGCAATTAATTAAATCCTTCGTTCGTATGCCGTGCAACCGGGGTACATGGCGTACGTAGTGCCGGGCTGGGTTTTAGCCGGTCGTATACGGATCCCGGTGAGTGATCGAATGTAAATTGATGATATTAAATGTATATACCGGCTCTGGGTCACAACGGCAGCATGTTCTCTCTCTGGTTCTTCCTCTCTCTCACTCTCTCTCTCTCTTTCTTTCTCTTGTTCTCTCTTCTTGCCTGCTCCGAAATGGATTGAGCTGATGTCATCTTCAAGTGGATGCTTTTATGCTGCAGCTGTACGTTACCAACATCGGTTGCATCGATGGATGTTTCTTGCTTTAGCCGACAAGCTGGATTTGGTTAGATTGTTGACCAGATGGTAAACTATGGAGGCGCCTGGTAATTTCTCATGGAGGCGCCTGGTGTTTTCTAATGGAGGCGCCCGGTGTTTGTTGGACGGAGGCGCCCGGTTCGCATCAGCCTTCAATTTCAGATTTACGCGAACCGCTTTAAGTCAACGAAATGTATGACTGTGCTGTATTTATGCATCAGTTACTTAACATCCATACAGTAAACTGCAGCGTGGAACGTTAATATTTTTGTTTATTAACACTGAAACCGGCGTTCATCGCCATTCCCGGAAATGTGCTAATTGAAATGAAATGCATTTACACGGAATAAAAAATAATAAATGTAAGGTATAGCGAGCGTTTGGAACACGACCTTGGCAAAAGTAATAAAGTATTATTAACAAACAAATGTTCTGTTGAATGAATGGGTAAGAATTGTGTGCCTGTGGCAAGAGCCAAAATGTGTTTGATGTGGCTTTATTTTAAATTTTGTACATTGAGCGAATGCAAATCAATATTTTTCATTGAACGATTTGTTTCTATATGAAGTATGACAGACATGGATAATTTTTTAAAGTTTGCTATTAAAGCGTATTCAATCGAGAACTTTTTAAATGCCATTTTAATTAATAAATTTTATTCATTAGATTATTTACGTTTGCTGTTAGCAGGAAAAGCGTCATTACATTATTAAGGTCTGGTTATCCAAAAGTTATTTAAAAAATGTATAACATACGTCTGAAAATATTTAATATATTATTTGCATTTAAAATACTTCCAATTATGCTTCAACTCACCTTTAACTGTGCCATATTTATATTATTTATATATTTATATATTTCTCTAATGATCAAATCATAATGTCATTAAAAACGTTTGACAGATCTGTTCAAATGATCCGTTCACTATGCTCTTATCGGTAAAGTTTCTAAGAAATTCTGAACGTCGGTTGTCCTATCAATTGTGGCGTCCACGAGTTCAGGTGTGATACGACAAAATGATAAGTCACACGTTAACGAAGCTTCAGTTCTTAACATTCACCATGGACCAAGGTACCAAGGTGGTAGGAAGTTTGTGATGAAAAGCTGTGCTTTTGGTGCTTGTTGTTCCGTGCTTTCATTCGGCCACATGTAATGAACGCTTGACAAGTGGACAGGCATGAAAGACTTCCCGTCATGACGGAATCGGTGACTTTTGCCTGATGGTCGTTGCACAGTTGTAATTGTACACAACGGGACGGGGAACCCAATGAACAAACCCCAACAAACTCCGGTCAAGATGTCAATCAGGTCGGGAAGCTTTTCGTACCATGCCAAAACTAGACGTTAACCAGAATCTGTAGCATTCCCATTGAATGGCATCTGTACCGGAAGGGAAGAAAAACTGATCGGTATGATAACATTCCGTATGCATCTTGACATTTGGAGGGGTTGTATTTTTTGTTTGTCACCTCTTTTATAAACCTCCACAACACACGACCACCGTACAAAAGTCGACAGAATGGCAGAAAGCTGGCGGAGAAGTGACACAGCACAAGGGGTACGTAGTCTTTTCGCAGCATTTTGGATGAATTGTGTTACGGGTTCGGGCTGGGAAAGATGGGGAAAATTTTCGCAAAACCCCGAAACGCCAAACTTGGCGAAACACGTTGATGGTGGCACAATTTGCACATCAAATGGAATACGCAAGCAAGCGCGCTTTTCCCAGCGCTGTAATACAGCCGCCATGTTTGGAAGCCTGTTTGGAAGAGGGCAAGCATCCGTACTTGGGCGAGGTTGGGTTGGTTTAACACATACATCAGCTGGCTCACATTACGCTACCAGGATGCTTACCAGGTTGACATCTGCACCTGAATGTGCGTGTGGTTGGTAGTGAGTGGTAAGTGACTAAGAATATAGGATGGGATGGGAAGATTCCGGATTTTTTGGGGGCATGATGATGCTTGACGATAATTGAGAACGCGGTTTCGGGGTTGAACGGTTTTGTTATGCGGTGACGGTACTTGTTTCGTTCGTTGTTTACTCCGTTATCTAGTTTTTGCGGAACTTGATGCATTAGTTATTTTATTTTGTTGTTTCAATACTATATTTTTTTGTTTTGTTTTGCTGTGGAGGGAACGTATTTAATACCTTATAATATTAGTTATTTATTTAAATATTTTCTACAGCCGTTTTATTTTTTGTAGAAATCTTTTTTAAGCTGCTCTTGGCACAACTTTATACAAAATTAAAAATTCATCTGATGTTTTTATTCACCACTGCACTTCGGGATACGTTACGCATCGATCAATCCACCGTACAGAAGGTTTAAATAGGCTTTTTGGCTGGGAATCGTTCGTCTTATGTACCTCGGTATGGATAAACCATGGTACGGTAATGGCTTCCCCCCAAATCCAGGCATTCAGATTGGCACGAAAGCCACGTTTCTCAATGTAGGTCATACCATAGTGCCGGGCGGTAATGAGTGTCGCTTATTTTGAGACCTCACAGCCTAAAAACAACCACCAAAAACAGATAGCAAAGGAACCGCATAAAGAACGGTGGTTCCCATTACATCGAACGAAGCACCATCGGGTTGTCTAAGGAAGAGAGCGAGAGAGAGAGAGAGAGAAAAGTAAAGCAAGCCACGGAAATGGGGAAAAAGATGAATTTGCTTGAAGATGAGCCAATTCGTGCGCACACACCGGTGAAGGATTTTTGTTGTTGTTCGGGTGGGCCGTAAATCCCTTTGGAAATGTTTGGCCCACAAAAAAAAAATTTACATACATATACGTTGTAGCGCGAATAGAGATGTAGATGACCTTATGTAGATACCTTATACGGTAGGTTAGGTGGATGGGTTGTTGCTGCTGTGTTCGCACGTGAAGATGTGTGTGAGTGTGTGTGTGTGGGCCTGTGTGTGTCGTACCTGAAAAGAAATGCTCGTTTTGCGAAGTTTCCATCGCTTTTGGTGTGTCCCCTGATTGCCACCCTAATGGGGTGATTCAGCCCGCCTCGAAAGGTGGCCGAAAATATTCGGCCCTGGGATAGGATCTTACGTCGCAGCGTGTGTGTCTGTTTAATGGTGTATGTTTGGCCCAAAAAAAAAGAAATTTCGCTTACGAAAGATTAAGAAGAGAGAAGGAAAGAGAGAGAGAGTGAGATGGAAAAAAGGCCCGAAAAGTGGATTCTAAAAAGGAATGAAACTTGTTTGCATACAAATATAAGTTTGCTGCTTCGTTTATCCGATGCTTTCGGCAAGTATGATAATCAAGCTCATGAGCATCTAAGTCATGGTAAGGTGGGGACGTCTTTTCTTTTTTGTTATTTTCACTGGCTGTTACGGCTGTGCCGTTTTCCGCCCATTTGAATTGGCCTATCTGGTTGGCCAGTGCAAAGCGTATGCTTTGCCTGGGCGAATGAAGCATATCATAGGACAGGAGTCCCATCTCACCTCCCGGGAGATGTGAACCATTTGTTTTTTCTTTTACCTGGTGACGCCAGGTGACGTTGTGAAGAGCGTGATAAAAGCTGCTCGAACCGGTCGCTCGATTCCTGGCAAGATTTGCGTACCAGACGTGCACCCAAATTACCCTGTAGCCCATCAGCCGCTCCCGCGGGATTGACACTAAAACATGCAAATAAGGCCGCCCTGTCCCCGGCAAATGAAGGGAAACTCCTTCGACTTTTCCTCGCAATTTGATGCGCGATGAACTATATGGCTGTGTGGCATTTTAATCCTACCGGCTGGAACGAGCTCACATCGTAAATTACCGCTGGGTGGCGGTTGTGCATTGACATGGTGACATGGTGGGATTTGGTTCACATTTGAACCCACATTGAAACCCCATCGGAAGCGCAATAATAAATTTTTTTGATCTCGGAATATACTTTTCCTAAGTAGGAAACTCAAGTGCACAAGCTTGCAAATGTGCTTTAGGGTATCTCTAGAATATGTTTGAAGTACACATATCGTCGGTGTGAAACCTCAAAATGATATTCAGTTTGGAGTTGTACTGTTAGTATCATTCCATTTGTCAACCGGAGAAGTTAACGCCAATTTCCAAGCGTCTGACGGCCATGTTGCCCTATACTTACGTATATGTTTGTTTTGATCCTCAGTGATTAATACTCCTAAGGTAGGCGAATTTATTAGTTTCCCTTCAATCAAACAATCCTATAAGACGAGTCATCTGGTAAAGCTCTTTCAGTTGTTTGATCGAATAAGTTCAAATGCGTCAACATTGGTTAGGCGAAAGCGTCCAGAGCGTTTGCATTTCTGTATTGAAGAGGTGCATTTCAGGACATTGCAGGATTTGCGTATCGAGGCTGATTAAGAGAGTTGTTGAAAAGATGGATTCCATTCCTTATTTCATTTTTGAAATGTTTGAGCTTGATCCAATGGATTTGTAGGGAATGTTTGATCGTACACATTTCATTGTATTGCTTGAATATAGTTAAAAGCTTCCACAAGGTTGATAGAGAGAGAGAGAGAGAGAGAGAGAGAGAGAGAGAGATTGGAGTAATTCATTGAGTTCATAGTATATGTCCAGCCGAAGGTAGGACGATCATTGAGTTTATAATTCGCTTTAAATATGTGAGTTTGGCACGTTGAAATTGTTGGTAACATGTGATCGTACCTTGAGAGAGTTTGAAGTAACTGATCGATGCTTGAATGACAAACTTGCTGGCTATCGTAAAAACAATCTTTGGTTTGTTCTCAATAGCTTTAACAAAGTAGAATAAAAGAGTTTGAAGTAAATAATTCATTTCTTAACTCCTTGAATAAGTTTGACGTAATCGATTTGTTGATATTATGTGATATTACAAACTTCCTTGGATTGCTTGAACTTATTCCATTACTTGAGATAGTGCACGGCATCCATTTTAAGTTCTTTATGAATGTTCCTGAAGAAGTAACTGAACTATGGACGATGGTGTAGTAGGACCACATGACACGACCGGTACCCAAATCTCATCCTGTTTGTTCCACTGTATCATAAACTCACCGGCTACGGTCGGTAAACATAAGTCTAGCAAGCCCGTTATGGCCAGACAAGACCTTGCCAGCCGATGCCGATGAAACTATCCTCGAGCAGTGAGCGTAAAAAGAGATGGATAAGAAGAAAAAAAAAAGCCAAAATAGTCTCGTAACTAACGAAGCACTTGAAATACGAACGAATAGCGTAAAAGGGAAGGCCCTAGACCTCGTTGCTGGAAATTTTGTGTGTTTAGCTGCCTGGGAAAAGCGGAACCCGTGCCACGCCGTAAGACCACGATCTGCAATAACGCAAGCACAATCCCCAGAAAGCGGAATGATAGTGTGGTTGTGGGCCGCCTGATTGTCACTGTTTAGGGCCGGCTGGTAGGCGTGGGAATATGGCCTATTTTCTACATCCGCTCGGCTCCTAAACGGAGACACTATTACCCGGGATGCCTCACCGTTTCCTATGGGCTCCGTTACTGTACTGTAACACTAATGAAAAAGAACGACCCGTCTATGATAATACCAAACACTGGGAAACCATACGAGACTGGGGTAAATATCCTTCAACTTGTGCCCTGTTGTGGTTTTTGGGGTAGCAAATTCGGTTTGTGTTAATAGATTCGCTGGCTCAACGCAACAAAAAAAATGCTGCCGGAAGATCATGGCTGTCTGTGCCGGTGGGCACATTAAACGGCCGGTACTAGTGGCAGTTCCCGGAGGTTAAGCTTTCACGGTAAATGCATTACACCGTACATGCCTCACAACTAGTTGTGACGTGCCGTTGCTCCTGTGTATACGTACTCTTGGTGCAACTGCACGTGTAATCGTTGCTCGGTTAGGGAGAGAGAGAGAGAGCGAAAGAGATTTTTCGTAAACGAATTAGTCCTCGGGAAAAAAAATGAAGCAACCGTTCGTGTGGATGCTTTTCCTTACAAAACGAGCTAGCGCAAGATGAAGTGGAAAGTACGCCACGAACGTAGCCATCCTTGTGTGCGTGGAGTGTATCGGAAAATTTCGTTAAGAAGATGCACCACATAATTGATCTCTGTTGGTGCAGCTGAACGATGCTCACGGTAAGCAAACAACCGTGGTGCTTCACTTTTGTTTTCCACCCTAACCGTAACGATACACTGCTCGATGAGTATCCGGGGTTTTCTTTTCGGTTAAAGCGTACAATAAATTTCATTCTTTTAGCGTTGTTTTCTTTTCCTCCTCTGTTTTTTTGTTGCACGAAGCCAAAACAAAACAGGTTTGCCGCTCCCAGTTTGCCTTACCGTGGTCGTTTGCCCACCGTGTTTCAAGTTACCGTGTCAGTCCCAGCTGGCAAATGGGTGGCCGGATGGTAGCAAAGTTTTTCCAGCGCGTAATGTGAGCCAGCATAAATCCTAATAACAATATCAGTCCAACATCGTCGGGCCGATCGGTGCCCGACCGGCATCCTGAACGGGGAGAAACGAACGACGGTCCCAACGATGATGTCGTCGCTGTTCGTCTCGGTGGATCAAGAAAAAGTAAGGGAAAACATTCAGCAAATTGTCGAACGTAATGCAGCAACCAAGCACACAGGGAAGCGTAAAACAGAAGACGTTCCCAACGGTTTGCAACGGCATCTCGACAGGCTGATGTGATACTGTACTGCTGCTGCTGGTGCTGTGGTTGTGGTGGCAATCTCTCTGGTACCTTTGCTCCGTCGTCTGGCGGTGACCGGCCTTGGATCCACCGGGCTGTCACGGTGGCAACTTTCCACTTTCCCAGCGGCCCCAGATAATTAGATGCTACTGGTTTACGTGGTGCGGTGTCGGTGGCAACCGGGAACCGGGTGTTATCTGTTTAACGAGATCGAAAACAGGGATGAACAGCATGCTGGGCGTGCACCGTGCTGGGCGTGTAATGGGAAACCTTTGTTTTTCGGGAGTTTGGCACCTGTGCTAGTGCGAATGCAGTGCGAATGAGACACGCATGTGTTGCTGGGCTTTTATTCGAAATATTGTCCCATTGGGGTGAAGATAAAAAAATATGTACAACCTATTGCAATGCTACAATCTTAGACAAAAAGCTTATTCAGCCGGTTGATTGCCCGTTTGGGTTGATCGTTTGACAACTCAGAATGACTTAAAGTTTCTATCACATCTTTACAATTTGTTGATACTCTTTGTAATTATTCCTATTTAATTATATGTTTAAAAAAACTTTGCTTTTTTCTCTATGTTTATTTTGTGTTCTGGTCAGCAAAAATACTTTTATTTTCATTGAATTGAAAACTTACTCAGAAAGAAATAGTGGTAGCAATTATCCCAGGTAGGAAGTCTATGTAAACGAGAAAATGTTGTGAGATTGATGAGACGAGAAATGGAGCAAATGATTTACGTTGTTCGCATCGCCAGGCAGAATGGGTAGAATTTACACGACGTAAGGTACAATTCTAATTAAATTTTGTTTGATTTTCCATTTGTTTCGGTATCAAACTATTCGTAAGATTACTAATGGTTGAAATTAAGAATAAAATGCAATTTAAATTCCATTTTTAATATCCCATTGGAAGTGGGATATGAGCTGAACCTCAGCTCTAATTTGTTTGTAATGTTTGCTTCATAGTTCGCAACAAGAGTTAAACAACAAGAGCACAGTTTAAAGTATAGTTAAGTGATAGGTTGTGTTACGTCCGCAAAAATCGGTCGGTAATTTCATTTTTCAATTATAATAAATGATATTTTAATAAATTGTAGGATGATTGTCTACGATAAAGATATCTTTTTTCTGCTTCGATACTGTTTCTCTTCTAGTGTTTATCAATGTACTTCAAGTGTTGATCATACTCGATCAGTAGTGCTCGGCCGTTATGCAACTGAGATTTTGAATTAATGCGTGTTGCTAGAAAAGCGAGATTAACATAAAAATATGTTTAAAATCTATGGTTACATCTACCAAATGATGCGATTTTGGTGGTGCTCGGTCACAAACAATGTCAAGCGACCAAACACATTTTTGTATGTGTATAGCGCCATGAATGTATGTCTATTTTCCTATGTTTAAATGAAGCACTCATTTCGATCATATGAGGTTCAAAGAATAGGTTTGGCAATAATGATCATTGTTTGGATATGGACATATATATTCTTTAACAGCTTGAGCGATGGGAATGGTTACAAGAGTTTAAAATACAAACTTTTGCTCTAATCACACTGCAATTTAAGCAGATGCGCAAACCTTTAATGTTATTTTCTTATAATTTTTATTTCATATTTAATATGTTTTTGGTAACTTTAATAATAAATGGTTAATTATCAATAATTAAGAAATGATTATTAATTGATTTATATAATTGTTCCGATTGATTCACATCCAGAGAAGCATTTCAACTGATTTGCTTCTAATGAGAGTTATATGCCGAAAGATATTTAAAGTTTTCAACAGCACAGTGTCAAATCCAGTAATACGTGCAATAACTTTAAAGTAAGATATTAAAAATAAAACGGATAACGGAAATTAAAACATTGAAGTTATGCTAATCATGTCCAACGCCATCCCACATCGTAGCTCACCTTCCATCCAGCTAACCCCTTTTTTAACCGGTTTTAATACTCGCTTAAATGGCCCAATAATTTGTCACCAGCACTAAATCAATCATAACAAAAAGGGACTTAAATGGCTTACTTTGTCATTTAACAAGCCTGTCCTGCATTAGGTCCGGCCGAATGATTGTTTTAATTGATTTCTTTTTTTGTTTTTTGTTGTTGTTATCATACGTTGGCGGGAAATGGGGGGAGTTGGTACCCTTGGGTGCATTGTATTGCGCAATTGAAAACAACCCCGATTTCCCTGGGAACAGTGAGTTGCCGGGCAGAATAAATCTCGTTGATGGGAAATCATTCCACCTGTGTGCGACCATTTCCAGCTGAACGGGTTGTTCAATTTTGTCTGCCTGATAGAAATTAATTTTATCGATTCACGGGAATTGAATCGATTTATGGGTATATGGGCTGTTCACCGTATCACTTTCTCCCTTGATCGTATGAGATGAGGCAAGGTTTTGTTTAATGTTTTGCTTCAAACATTAAGTCGCGTATGGGTGGAACTCATCACGTTTTATATAAATTCGTCGTTTAGGCTTTTGGGATGTAGCAAAGTTGTAACAAAACACACACGGTGTGTTCCTTTCCAAAAAGCAGGTCATATTTTTGTTTCGCCAAAGTTGCGATGCAAATGCCGCCCGTCGTTCGGCTTTGTTGGCGCACGAATGGCAGGAAGTACATTAGCGTCTCGGATGAACGTGTCATTATTCGACACGAGCAGGCACATCGCCGACAATGGGCGTTCGATGTTCGGAAGTTAATGGCGCCCACTAACTCACGTTTGGGCTGCGTGTATGTAGGACGAACCGATCGGTTTTGCAGCTCAAGCACGGGCATTAGCACATGTGCTGCTGCTGCTGCTGCTGCGGTGGCTAATGCTGAATTAATTAATGAGCAATAATTAAAATTCATGAAAATCGTTTTATTTGCCAATAAAATCCAATGATTCATGATGTGAGCGACAAAGGCGGGGAGCCAATGTGTTAGAAGCGGGTGCGGACGCTGGCAGTATCGGTGTGATGGCGGTGTGATCCATTTTTGGCAGCGGAAACGGCTTTTCGGTTCGGAGTACACAGTTCCAAACGGCGCTAAAGGTTTGCTGGGTCAGACGGCTACAACCTCCAGGGCATCCCTGGTGATTACGGAATCCGATTCAGATTCGCTTTGTTTGTGCATCATCCCGATCAGGCCCGGTTAGACGAGCCAACGTCATGGCGATAAAGCGTCGGGACAAAAGTTGAGCTTATGTCCTCAAATGGGATCGTTCCCTCGTTCCGAAAATGAGTTCGGAAAGGATAAAGTATTTTATTTGTTATTTATTCCATCCTCCCGGGTTTTCGGTTCCACAAACGCGTTGGGCACTGGAAGTTCCGGCGATCCGACAGCGGGACAGGCGTTGTTCGGCTGCTGCAGAAATTATTATGATGGGATATTTAAATTGGATGCGTCCTTTCACCATGCGTGAGCATCCCATATGATGAGAATTTAGGCTGCGTGCGTGATTGTGTAGCATGTAGCAGGTTGTGCGTGAAACAACCCGTTTAGTGATCATATTCATATTAAACAGATGGCCCATTTTTGTATGCTTACTTGGTAATGCATTCAGTTAGCATTTCATTTCAGTGGTTGGTAAATTTGGGTCCAATACTTCAAATGAATTACTAATTATTGATTGTCATTCCTCCGTAATTTAGCGTAATTTTGAGTGTCTATTTTTACCAAGAATTGTATAAACTTGTACAGTGAATAGGAGACTTAAAACATTACACAAGTTTATATTAAATTGCAAGTTAAATAAAATAATAGTAATAACATATCAGACTTCAAACAGAACATGCTTCCAGTGACTCGTAATGTTGCTCGTAGTTTGGTTCATTTGTGCTATTAAAATAGAAAATTGTGTTAAAACGTTTTACAAACAAATAATAAAAGCAACACTTCGATATCACAAATAGAATGTTTTGTTTCTGGTTAGAAAACACATAAAACAGCAATCCACAAAAGGCTTTAAAAACATTCTTCTTATCACGCGTATGATTGGTTTGCTGTTGGCCTTGAGCATGTAGTCCGAGCTCGACACAAAATTTGGAGGCTTTTTCTCCCCTCCCCCCCATTGCTTGTTTGTGACTTTGATCGATGCGCTTGCTGCCCAAAATCATGTGTGAAGGAAATTTGCAAACAAGCATACACCCTTTTCCCCGCGTTACCATCCTTACTTCGCCCAAATCGTCGACAATTGACGTTTGCACATTCGATTCGATTTGCGCAAACTTTGGTGATCAAAATCTTGCCACAAACATTCGTTTGTTCGTGCAGGAAGGAATATCATCGAGCGCGGTCCACCGTCAGGCAGGGGAAACATGCATTGATAATATTATTGGCTTTTTTGGCCAAGTTCCAAGCGATTGAATGAAGGCGGGCACCCCGTGGGTGCCGTACCATGAGGGCTGAATTTCAAACGGATGGCACCCGTACGAAACGACCGACCGGTACCATCCGCATCAGCATCGGCTTGTTGAACAAATGAAGAACATATTAAAAGAAATGGACTTTTCCGGCAGATCCGGTCGATAGCTATCGATGAAAGGGTTTGCAGGAAGCGCATCGGCAGCGAAAAAAAAAAAAAAGAAAACCTACAAGCCAAAAAGTTGAAAAGCGTAAGAAAGTGAGCAGCGGCACAGGTCGGCTGTTTTTCTCTTCTCTTCTTCGAAAAGCCGTTTGTTCTAAGCAGCAAACAGGATGCCATCAGATGCCGGTACGGGCCGCATCGTTTGAAAGATTACAAAGCAAAGACGCCTATCGGAATTGCTCACTTTAAACGGTATAAACCCTTCCGGCGTGGCGTGGGTGATCGATCGTTTTCCATTTTCCACGCGGCAAAAACATGGTGGGGCCGGTGCAGCGATGAAAGGGTTTGGTGCCCTTTTTTAAAGCACCGAAGACGATACGAAGCGCTCTGTGATGATCGAATTCTGCCCACACATACACACACAGAGAGAAAAAGAAAGGAGCGATGGATTTGTTCAACACATCGGCCTGTGTACACCGCAAACCTTTTTGCTGGTGTGATTTTATTTGCTCGCTTGCTGTTACGCTGCGTAACATCAAACGAGCGTTTTTTTTGGGGGCGGTGGTGGTGGTGAGCCATTTCGGCTGGCTGCTTGGCTGCCTGCCTGCCGAAGGAGCCCGAAATTGAATCAAAACCGAAACTGTTGCATATCCCGCGCCAGCCAGCGATAAGTGGAAGTTTGTTTTTCCGCCTGTTGTTTCGTAAGCGTAATGGGCTGGTTGAGGTTAGCCTATTGATGAGCGGTATCTGGTCTCTTTTCTCAGTGTGTTTTCTTTGTAAATTTGATAAAAAAAAGGGTAGTTTTTAAAGTGTTTATCCTGGAAACATAAAAAAAAAAATCATAAATTGAAAATAGAGATTGATGAGCATTGGATTGGATCGGTCAAACATATACTAAAAATGATGAAAAGTCGTACATAGGTACATAAGTTTTGAAATTAAAAGCAGCAAAAGGATAAAATGTGTATCATAAATGAATTAATTTAATATAGAAACAGTGTGTTTGTTTTGCCAATTGCGAGTTTAAAAGCCTCTTATTTATGCATACTTTAAGTATAAATTTAAACTTTATCTAATATGCAATTAATATCCAGTACCTTGTACACATTTGCAATTATTTCTTATGAATTATTTGCTGATATACCAAATTCCAAATTACTAAGGTATTTGTAAAAGTGTGATGAATTTAGTGGTGGTTTGTTTTTGGTTTAAATTGTTGGATTTCCAAGTACAATTCGATATTTTGAAGTGCCACTATCCTTGGTACGATTCTGTAACAATGAGCTCCCGGATTTCGTAGCTTGGGTTGTTATTCGAAATTAGGATCGTACATAGGTAACAGCACATCTGAACTACCTACGAGATCGTCTCCGTCTACTGATGCTCTGGCAGGTCCTATCACCCGTCACACTTCTGTAGATGTACGTCCACTTTTGTCAAGGTCATCCATGAAGAACGGTCGTAAATCAAGCTTCAGATGTGAATGCCCGCTATTTCCAAGGTACCTTCTAAAGCTAAGTTGAGTAACAAACAACAAGATTCGTCCTCGGTGAGATTCGAACAGTTCCAACACGATGCTCTCACTGTGCACGGAGTTCTTTTCATAGTGGCCTTCAACAGCTGCACTAGTTTCGCAAGGTATCCATACTTCTGTATGATGTTCCAAAACTCGGTCCGATGTATAGTTTCATAGGCCACCTTGAATTCGATCAAGAGTGCGTGGAGAACCAGTGCTCTCGGAATTTCTGAAGGATCTGAAGGATGGTTTGTACTTCGGATTCCTACCGACCTATACTGATTTTCACTTACAATTGGGTAGCAACATGAGCAGAGGCGAACAGCAATGTAAGAAAAAGGAAATTAAAATATAAATATGATGGACATGGTTTCAAAGAACTGAAACATTGTTAACATGAGATTCCTTTTATTAATGTTAGTTATTTCTCATTTTATCAGTTCTCAGGTGACTTAAATACGTTAAATTTTATATTTTAATTTTCTTTGTTGTTATTGCATTTCTCAATCAAGAAATTAAGCAGCATTAGGTCAAAAGAATGACTAGTTCCTATGAGTTAATTTATCATCTTAAGAAAATTAACGGTCTGTTATTGACCGTTCTGAATAGAAATGCGATCAGTCCTGTTCTACGTGAATAAAAAAGCGATATAACGAAACTTTCCACTACCTTCGCCAGTAACCTCCTAGCTGGTGTGAGTTCCATCGAAGCAAATTAGAATTCATGGCTGTCGCTTATTAGACAGTTACTAAAAACCCATTCCCGGGAAGCACTATTTGTAAACGAGCGCACGCTTTTGCCCTGTGTGTGTTCAGTACAGTTTTACTACCTTCACCGCGTGCGCACTGTTGTTGTCGCACGAATTTCGTCATTTGATTTGGCCATGAATGTCATCGGTTCGCAAGCTTTTAGCAGAAATCAGCAGTCCGTCGCGGGGTGAAAATCGGGATGGGCGAAAATGGTTCGTCATCGTGTGGGATTCCGATCACGTACGCCGCAGTGTTAGCGGCACTAAAGATTACTCCTTCGAATCCTTTTCCTGGCCGCCGCACACCTTCGCAGCCGTCGATGCAGCCACACGGTAGGGAAATTAGAAAATTGTGTTCCTGACGCGTTTGATGTGTGTATGTGTGTGTGATCGTGGCGCACAAAACATCCATGAACTTGTGCGGTGTGTGTGAGAGCAGGGTGACTCGGGTGGGTAATAGATTTTTCTTGTCGGGAGCAGAATTCAATTTCGGTGACAATATTTCGAGGGAACGCTGAGTGAGGGTGATGTTGGGCGGGCATTGAAGAGCCCACCTGCTGCAGGTGACGTGGCGTTGCGTTGATGTAAAATGCAGGTCGGAATGCTCTGGGCGTTACACAAACCGTCAAATGTCAGAGTTGGTTCTTTTTTTTTTATTTCGTTATGCTTCGTACCTGCATTTGTATGTGTATGGAAGTGATGTACTCTACGGTTAGAGTTTGCGAGCATCATGCGGGTGGAATGGGGTAGGAGGGAAGGTTACGATTGTCGATGCGAATTGAGTTTGGGTTATTGGAAGTGAAATGCTACGAGACGAGGTTTAACAAATAAATAAAACCTCCAAACAATCGATACCGGGGGACCGATTGTGGTGCTCTGTACTCTCTGTTGTCGTCGGCCCGTACCCTCAGGTGGCAACCGTGTCGGGAAATGATTTGATTGCAATCGATTGCAGTGCTTTGTATGCGAGTGTTGGCACCGGCCGGGCCATGCAGTGGCATGTTTGTTTGTTGGCATCTTATTGTTTTATTTTATTTTATTTTATTTTAGCGCAATTTTCCACCAGCGCATGATGGAACGTGAGAAAATCAACAGCATTCGTTAGTAATCGATACGCGAACCCGGATCGATGATCGATGATCGCGATGCGCACGGTGGAATTACAAACTCGCGCGAGTATTTATTTTACTAGACAGCAGACAGTGCGCAACCCGAACGTTGTTGCGTAGCGTTGGCGAGGAATTATCATTGAATTTTGTTACCTTTACGGCATTGCACGGCCGACGGTCAGCCTTTTGCTTGCCTGCTACCGTTTGCATATTTGATTGCATATTTTCAACTCAAGCGAACCGGTTGATCGAATCCGTTCCGCACAATGCCATAACTTCTATCCACTAATGTGACCCTCTAGTGTGTGATCTCCAACCGTGCGGGACGTGTCAGTTTTTTGTTGTAAGATTGTTAACACTTTACCAGCGGACGAAAAAAAGGGAAAAAATATGCATACATACGCTGCAATCGACACACTCTAGGGATGGAATGGCACAAAAAAACACAGACATACAAACACACAGCAAGGGGACACATAATATTTAAAAAAAACTCCCCCCTTGGGCGGAAGTTTCCTGTGCCAGCCAGTGCAGTGGGGGAAAATGAAAAGACAAGTGCAATGAGATGATGAATCGTAATTTGTGCTGCATTCATTACGCTGCTCGTTTGTTCCAGCGCGAAATCTGCTATGGGGAGAGGGGGATGCAGGAGGGTAGAATAAGGGAGGGGGGGAGGAGGATCTCAAGGGTGTTTCCTTCTTCTTCTTCTTTTTTTCTCTTTGGTGAAAAAACAATGTTTACACTACCGGGTTTTTATGTGCTTCATCATCGCGTTTTTATCTCGTTTGCTGCGTTGAGTATCCCTGCCTTTTGGTGACAGTGTTTGTGTTAGTGTGTGTGTGTGTAGCGGATGGGAATTAAATTCAGCAGAATTTAGTGCTTCATGTTGATGTGTTAGATGCAAATGAAGGCTCCAAAACAGAGCGAAAGAGAGAGAAGAGGGGGAGAGAAAGAGAGAGAAGAAGAGAGAGAGAAAAAAAAACGTTCCAATTAATCGCAAACTACGCTTTGAAGCGCCCGGTTTTGACAGAACACATTTGCTTCGCACTTTGTGCACCAGCTGTGCACTGTGTATCCATAGCAACGGCAACTGAGCAGCAAATAAAAACGCATCGCAAGTGGAGTTTGTTGTTTTTTTTTATTTTGCTATTTTCTTTGTGCTACTCAGTATCGAGGTTGATTAGTTTCCGTCCCCCCCCCCCCTACCCACCGACACACACACACACACTGTAAGGCATCCCAAGAAGTCGTAATTCACTTCCGTGCTGCGTGTGTGCCGTGCGTGCGTGTGCGCGTGAATGTTTGTTTTTATTTTAACTTCACGGCACACATCGGCATCATTTGGATCATGGCTTATCCTGCCGCGCCCATTGCAATTAGAATAAAAAGGACAAAGTTACGACCAGGCAGCCGTTCGCCCGCTGCCATTTCATTAGTGTTGGCGCGATATCGTAAAGCAACCTATTTTCCTTTCGCCGCGATCAAATTATGCACCCTGGGAGGTAGGAAGGGCGGCGGGGTGGTGGGAACCGGGGGCATGAGGTACTCATAAACAGGCAGCGGGCAAAGAAACTGAGCGAGCAGGAGACGAACGTACGCGGGCACGTGAAGCATCATTTCGTCGTAGCGCCGTAATTTAGAATGTTGCGCCCAACTACCACCAATGCTGGCTTCCAATGCTGCTCCTTTCGTGGTGTGTGTGTGTGTGTGTGCGCTAGAGGAACACTTCGGCTTCGGAAAATGCACATCGAACAACGTGCGCCACTTACCCCTCCCCCCACTCCCAACTTCCCTTCCCCCATTCGTCTTCCTCCTTTCCAGCTTACCACCCTTTTGCGTGGCGGCAATTATGTTTATTTACGAGTGAATTTTTACTTCATTATCCAGTTTGTCGCCGTACTTTACTGCGTTCGCTCGCTTGCGCGACACTTTCCGAGTTCTTTCGAGTTCTTGTTATGTTGGTTTTTTTTCTCTGGTGTGTTTCGGTTGGTGCTTTTGCTTCGGAGCAGCGGAGAAAAGGCGAATGATAATAGTGAAAAGAAGAGGGAAAAAACAACTTACACACACACACACACACAGATTCAAAAATAGCAGAGAAAAAGTTTGTGTGATTCTGTCAACCGTTCGTGTGCCGTTCGTGAGGATCGCATGGGGCGCGCTCGGAGTTTGTCTTTGATACTAATGACGAAAGGGCACCAAACCGGGAGTGGTTTGGTGTTCGGGCGTTGATGCCTAGGGTTGAAGACTTACGCGCCTTACGCCTTCCCAAGACTCATTCTGCGGGAGAAGGGAGAAGGAAGGGAGGGAGGTTGGGGGGAGGATGACGTGCAATATTCTAGTGGCGGAGGGGGGGGGGAGGGGTTACCCGTTTCCCGATTTTTGCCCGAGCGCACCACCATCGGCGCTGGCTGGGTGGATGGCTCAGTTGGTTAAAGTTTGTGAATTTTGTTGTAAAAGTTTAATTAACAGGCCACATCTGGGCGAGAGAAGAGTGAAGATGCGAGGGGAAGGTGGCGTAGATGTCCTGATGCACACGCACACCAGCTTTTTGCTTCGCTTTTTTATGTGCGGCAGCAGACAAGTGGAATGCGTGGAATGGTACGACGAGGTGGCCGGAGGATCACCATCGTTGGAAACAATATTCGTTAATATGGAAACGTCTAACGGGCGTACGTGTGCTCCCACACACACATTTATATTGCTGAAAGTGGATAAAAGTTTGTGGGTCTAAATATTTTTTTCTCTCTTTTTGCGTGTGTATGTGTGTGTGTGTGAAGCTTCCTTTTGTATAATTAAAAATGTTCCTAGCGACAGATTCTGGGCCAAAAACGAAGTTCCTTTCTTTGTCTAGGTGGATTTGCTTCGGCTACTAAGGCACACAGAGGACTTTTTTGCCGTCCGGAGTTGCTTGCCGGCATGTGTCCCATAGACTCCTTCCAATCCCCTCCGGAATGTTGTGGAATGTGCAGAGCACGGATGAGACGAGCTTTGAATCCTTTTCCCGGAAAGCTGCTACTCACCAAAATGTGAATTTTGGAGCATCGTTTAAGGCGGCTAATTCACATGACCAGTGTATGGCTACGCTGTCCGACGAGGCGGAAGTAAAGTTAAATTATCCCGTTATTACGTGAATGGGTGAATGTGATATTCCTAATTTTGCTCCTGCATTGGTCCGTACACGTGGGAGCTAGGGAACGGTACCCCGGTGATGATGTGTAGTTTGTTACGCTACTACACCCGCACGTACGCCGGAACGTGTTGTGCCGGTTGCATTTCGTTGCTTTTCGTTTTTTTTTGGGGATTTGAAAAGGAAACCTGCTGGGACTTTAGTTGCCCGGTAAGGTGCCCATTATGCAGAACCTTAAGGCTGCTAGGTGGAGATGGGGAGGAAGAGAGAGAGAGCGCTTTGAATTGACTCCAGAAACTCTCAGGGCGAAAGGATTTCGTTACAAAAAAAAAAAAAAACAACAACCATGCATTAGCACACCATCAACTAGTTTCCACCCTTACGTTTTTCCTTTCACGAGCAATTTTAATGATGAATTTTTCGGAAAGCAACAAAACCGTATACCTTTCAAATCGGTACTGCTGATGCGTTTTTCTATTCGCTCTGTTGAGAAATGTGTGCAAATTGCATCCAATTTATCTTGCAACCTTCTAGGAACGAGTGGATAAGCGGATTCCCATCCAGAATGGTTTCGATTCAACGTAATTTGTTAAGCGCGTACAAACGGGCACCGTCCGTGGTTTGTGGGTGGTTTAGTTGCTTGATCCATCGGCTTGGTTCGCTTATTGCACTTTAGTATGACCGTTGTTTGACAGCTTTCATTTGGGGTTTTGAGCAACATTTGTAAGAAAATTGACTTGTAGGGAAATGCAACTTGTCCGCTCTTCGACAACTGCGAAAAAACTCCGTTCTTAGAACACGCTTTGTAGTTTCACTTAACTAGTTTTCTAGATTTCACTAACAGCGAGATTTTAGTAACAGTGTGTTTACAAAAAAACAATGCAGTTTACAAAAATATCGTTCGTTGGTTAAAATTTTAAGAGAGCAAGCTTGCCCTAATCACGTTTCTTATGTCTTCTTTTTAATCGCGATGTTCGTCGGGACAATCTGTGTGTAATTGCCCTTATACTGATACTCGAAACGAACTCGAATGTCACATTTGACAGTCGAAGATCATGACAGATAGTTTTCCTGCTGTCAAACATTGTTTTGATCTTTGTTACAAATATACAGGTTCACGCGGTTTTTCGGATTGTATCATTCGAAAACCTCGATTTATAGAGGATGTTTATAAAATTTTATTTATAAACATGTAATGTAGTAGTGGTGGTAAAGAACAAAAAAACAACAAATCACTCAATTTTGAACTTCAAACAACTAATTGAATTACTGACGTAAATCATCTGTAAAATACATCAATACATTTAGTCTTTAATGTGTTATTTAACTATAAAATAACCTTAATTAACCTATTTTGTTACACAATATTTTAATGAGTTTTCCTTATTATTTGTTAATATACTAAGTATTTCGGTGTTTGTTAGAGCAAGTTCCCTGCCCAACCGTTAAGCGAAAAAGAACCCGCTAAGGAGTCCTAAATTGAATCGCGTCGAAATATATTTTAGCTAACATTTTATTAAGTTTACCCACTTTACCAGTGCTGTTTCACCCAGTCAAGTCGTACAGCAAATTCGCGCTGATAGTCGAATAAAACGACAGCAATTGCTCGCACTAGCTATCTACTACGCACGCACATGAAAGCGGCACTGGATAACGCTGGACACGGCACGAGCCGTTTTGCGACCCAAACAGCCACCAAAATATAGATAGCTGCAAATTGAATCTGCCTGCAATCGAATCGAGGAACCAAAATTGAAATCAAACCATCCTCATCTGATGAATAATGCGACAATCACAAATCGGCAACAAACACACACACAGACACACAAACGGAGCCTACAGTCCCGCTACGAGCGCACACTCCAATTCTAATACTCTTGATTTGTGTCCTTGAGGAGATTTAATTTGAAGCCGTGGCAGCAAACGCTTCGTACCGAGTACCAGTAAAACCAGATAACTTCATTGGCCGGCATTCGTCGTCGATTCGATTCGAGTGGCTGGGCGATGTGCCATGTGGCACCGGTACGGCAGCCAGCACTCCGAACACTCTGGTTGGGCTGGGACGGTAAAAATGATCAACGATGATGCCTTATTGAATGTGCCGAACGATGAAGGCGTCGCACGGACCGAGGAGACCGGGCGACACAGGCAGAGGTCGTACGAAATTGAATCGAGCTGGAATAGGACCACATTCGAATGCTGCTTTTGCCAAAATGCCGGAATCGGTCGACACCCCTTCGGGTTCTTATCGAACTGCTTGTTTTTTCCTTTTTGTGTATGTGTGTGTGTGTGCTGTTGTTGCCACTTATTCGGCCAACAGTGTCAACAGCATCTATCCCCAAAGGCTCGGGGTCTGACGAAGGGCGGAATGCTTGGAAGAGGCAAAAAAGCGTAAAGAAAAGAAGAAGCTCAGCAAAGGATTCAATTCCTTGCACTCTCGATATGGACTTTCGTTTAGCAGTGCTTATCGTCTGTCGTTTCTAAAATCCTTACCGATCCTGAAGTTCGTCTTCCGGAGCACGGAAACCGATGCCGCACCGAACTACGGCAGCTCGAACTGTGTTGTTTAGTATGTGGCAGGCAGGAGATTATCGGGCAGACAGGGCAAAAGCAGGAAGCACGGCATGTACACGACTTGACGCCTGAGTGAATACTATTTTGGATCAAGTTATTACACATTATTTTGATGTTTTGCCCGGGCCGGACTCTGCGTGTGTGTGTTGCGAGGCTGTACTCATCAACAGAGAATGCTTCGGTTAGTTGGAAATGAACCCGGCGCTTTCGTGGGGATGTACTTTAAGTATGAAACGACTCGGCTGATAACTCATGATAAGAAGCAGGATTAGTTTCCTGTCCCGTTGGCAGTAAGCGTGGCAAACGCAACTGTCGGCCAGAGCCTACCGACATCCGGATGTGGGCCACACCGGCACTTTGCACAGAGCTTTTGCGCTGGCTTTTACTGTTGTCAATTTCCGGTGTACAAATCAAAAAGAAACACAAAAATGGCACAACTTATCAGGCGATGAAGATAGTGCCGGTTGAAGCATCACGCACTTTGCTACGGTACGGTGGCAAGGACAAATGTGATTTTTGTTTTTGAAAATGATTTACTCATTATGACATGAAGAAAGGATGAGATGTGTTTCTTACCTTGAAGCGGGATATACTGGGCATTCCTTGGTAATGTGATTGTGCTGCTCAGCAACTACAATCTAATGCTCGTGTATGAGTGTTTAATGCTTCCCCTTTAAGGCAAACAATCATACCCAGGAAAAATAAAATCTTTCAAAATAAAAAAAAACTTTTTCCCGGGAGATTTCTTCCAAAAGCTGGAGTTTCCTCAGAACTCGAAACTCTTTGTTGCATTATGTGACTTATACTTCGAGGAAATAGAAAATTGGACCATCTAAATCCATCTAATGCGACCTTGAGGGTTGACTTTCTGTAAAGTGCATCCATTGAGTGGTGTTTTGCAAATGATATTCTTCCGGTGAAATAACCACAATACCCGGCATTGATATCCGGCAGGATGGTAGGAATTGGTGCGCAGTTAATATTTGTAGTATTATTATTGTGAGACAAAATTCTACGAAATGAAGTCGATTTTCTCCGGAGGCGTTCATGTTTAGCAAAGTTTTTTTTGTAGTGTCGTGTGATCTGTCTGAAGTATTGATAACTATTCAAGTTGCTGTGTGCTCAGTTTCTGAAGGCGTTTGTAAGGTGATTTGGAAGGCTTTTTCTTCTTCTTCTTCCTCTTCTTCTTCTTCTTCTTCTTCTTCTTCTTCTTCTTCTTCTTCTTCTTCTTTTTCTTCTTCTTCTTCTTCTTCTTCTTTCTATCTTTCCTTCGAATGGGTTTTTTGTCTTTCGAAGCAATCTTTTGCTAGAGGCTTTTTGTTCATCTCCCCAACCTACTAAGCATACGAACACCTTTTTTGCGTATGATCGCACATCACATCTCTCGCATGCTAAGCGTTCTTTATTTCACCACCACATCGACACGCTCGGGTTCGGGCTCGGGAGCATGATGGAAGCTCGTTTCGCAGTAAATCGGAACGGATCTGCATTATCGGCAGACCTGGCAGTTCCTTCTAAGCAGTAGAATTTTCAAAGGAAACACATTCCACCAGAATTCTTGCATATGGCCCCCCAAAAAAAGGGGAGGAGAAGAGGCGAAGGACTTAGCAAACCGTACAGTGCAGTTTTTGAGGGAGGGGGGAAGGATGGAGAGGAGTGGAGGCACGTTTGTGCCGGCACTTTGTAGTGAAGCGTGGCTGCTTTTAACTCATGTCGTCTATGTAGATGGTCTGGTGGTTTCGATTCCGTTTTGCTCGGCGGATGCGAAACCGCAGCGAAATTAATCACGTCTTTGAAGATTTACACCGATAGCCTGCCACCCTATGGGATGCCGATCCTCACACGCCCCTCCTCTCGCCCTTCGTATTTGCCAATCGCATATGCCGTGACCACGAAGATGGGTGCTACTAGCGGCAGAGCTGCGGATGCGGTGAGGATTCTTTCCGACTAATACCGCTCGGGCTAATGCAGTGGAGGACGGTATCGTATCGTTTGATCACCCTGGTAAGTGGAAGTCAGCAATATATATGTATCTACTTATGCTAACGACAAAACCCATAAGACAACATGAGTTGGGTAAAATTGTTAAGAATATAAGTTTATTTAAACTCATTGTTCATTTTGTTATTCTAAGTACTTACAATTCATTTTACTTGATTCTATTTTAAATGTTCACAATGGTTTCCTGTAGCTTAAGCTTATCCTTGAGTTAGGAATGTACCGGGAATCGATTCGACCTTCGCTCTCGAAGATAATGGAGAACAATCTAATCCATTATTGTACCTTTACATCGTGACCATTCATAATAACTGCACGGGAAATTTGTTATGTCCGGCTATTGCCACAAAGGCCCACCAAATGGATCACTCTTAGTGGATTGGTAATGAGGTTTGGCGATAGCATTAACCCCGACCCACCGTACACCGAGTCCCGATGGATGCATCCCGCGCGGGCAGTGACAAATAAATGGAACATGTTTATAGCGAGAAATAAGTCATAGAAATTCCCAGTCTCCTCCCTCCAATTCCACCCACTATTTCTTTCCCCTTGCCCGTGCCATTTCTCCAACACGAATGTCATTGATAGCAGCGATATCTGTCGATATTGCCGTGAACGCCAATTGGAACGTTGTTTGTGATCGTGTCGGTCCCGTGCGCAATGGACGCACCGTCCCGTGTGGTGCAATGGACATGGCAGGCGTTTGCAGCAAAACAATTTACTCCGGGAGTGCTTTCCAATCAATTTGATAAAATTGGAAACAATATCATTGCGATGGCATATTGCGTCGCGTATTTTCTCGTTTGCCAAAAGGGACCGGGCGGATCCCTTCCCACAACCAATGTCCCGTCCTTGCTGCTGCTGCTGCTGGTATTGAAGGCCACGTGCTATACCAGCATCCCGACACGGGCGCGGATTTGAGGTTTCATCTTTGACCTAAATTGACGTTTAATCGATTCCTGTCCTGTTGGGCGAGAGTGTGGATATTCGCAGTGCATCCCTTTCGTGGTACAGGCTTTGCCTCGCATCCGGCACATGTGTTTCCGGCACTCGCGCGGTGCTTGGTCGGTGGCACATGCCATGACGACGTAATTGATCGTTGTGAATCGTAGCGGCCGCTAGTTTTGATGCGTTCAATTATCGTTTTATGCGACACCCACGGCCAAATTGGTCCGGGATGGGAAAGTGGGCCGAAAAACGGGGGTTAAAAAAAAACAAGCCGGATAACAAAACCCATTCGGCAAACCTAAACTAACCTTTTTTTTTGCATGCCAAACAGTGTTGCCAGTGTACGCGCGTTGTGTAAAAATTAGTCAACCCTATCGCCGGTAACGATCGGATGTGGATCAATGTCATTTATTAGTTGGTGGTGGATGTTGGGAGGACGCCCTGCCCGGCGGTAGCATATTTTCAACACATTGAATGGGTTTACTCTTTGCTGGTGTGGTTGTTTTTTCCATGCTGCTGTGTGTTTTCTTTCTCGTTCCCGATTAGCCATTATAAACAATGTTTGCGTTGTTTGGTAAGCTCCCCAAAACATGGTGGGATTAGGTTTGTGTAACAGATGCGTGAAATATGTTGCTGGGCATTTATTGATGGTAGCAAATTTTAGCTTTAAATTAATTTATATATAATCGACTACAAAGGAAAACATTATTTGTGTTAAAATAAAAGCCTTAAAATACATATAAACAATTTGCATATACATTGCGATTGTTGTCGTAGTTGGTAGCGTTGTTATCATCATGTTAATAACCCTGTAATCCTTAGAGTCTCTCAGGTAGCACTCGGGTTATTTATTTACTGAAGATCGATCAAGTCGAATGTCTAATTCAGTCCGATAACAATAATTTGCTATTTAATTGTTTATGTTGTTTATATGTTTGTCAATATGTTTGATTTTTTATTCTTTTTTTTATATTTATTTTTAATTATGACGGCATCTTTGCCGTATTGTCAATTTTCGTCCATTTTTTATTCTTTCTTGAACATTTTTTTATCAATGTTTCATCATTTCCGTTCTTCTTTAAGACTGCCTCACAGAGTCCAGTACATTGATGCTCGAACTTATTTTTTTCGTTTTAAGTTGTGTATTGTGTAATATTTATTCTCTTGTCCTGTACGGTCATACAAAAAAGCGATAGCAAAAGTGCCGCGCAAAATTTCGTTACCTTTTGTTTATTTTTTCCATTATGTAGATTAACAGAAGACGACTGAAACTGCCATTCAAGTTAGTAGAATATCGATTCGGTTTTCCGTGATGGCGCTGAGCGTGTGTCCCAGGACGTGTGTCCTTAGACGTAGGCTCTGTTATTCAATCGACTCCCTTTCTTTATGTATCGCTTTTTTTTTTGTTGGGAGGAGATTTACCTGTAGTTCTTGTTGCTTCTCCCTTTTGCTCTCCTGATTCTCCTTAAAGAGTTCTAGGCAGATATAATGCGCCAACAAATAAAATGCGATCCAACGGACGACCAAGGGCGAATGGAAATTTGTCTTGTCTGAGTAGGTTTGGCAAGTGAATGGGCCTTGGGGTACTTTCGATAACTCTTTTCTTTTCTCCTTCTTCGTTTCCACCATCTTCAGTGTCGAGTGTCGGGCCGCCACGTATGCAGAGGGGCTTTTGAACGACCGAACTGAGAGCAAAGCAATTCCAATAAACTTCAACAATATTTTTTATCTAAATTTGTTTGCTCCTGTAGCGGTGGTGGTTCCCAGGCAATACTGGCCACCGTTCTTGCTTCACATCACCCACGGCCCGATTGCCGAACGTACATTGGAAGCTCACCATTCGGGAGACATTCGGAGAAATCGTAAAAATCGCACGGATAAGTAGCTCTGGCGCAAGTGAAATGGCTTCGCTGTGGCCAGGAGGTTCAAATTTCTTGTTCGCAGTCGGGCGGGATGCTAAATATATATATATTTTTGTGTATAAAGATAGTAGGTATAGGCCATCGATTTCCAAATGCCATGTCGAGTGTGCCGTGCCGAGGACAATAAAACACCGAACCGTAAACGGGAGAAAGTATCCGATGAAACATGATGCCGAAGGGAAAACGTTGTGTTTTCGTATCTGATATTGAATTTGGTTTACCTTTACGTTCAATGCACCGTTGCTACCGATGTGCTGAGAGGAGGAGAGAAATGGGAAATGGTAAATTTCTACACCGTTAAAAAATGTGATTTGATTAAAGATAACAGTAATAAAGCATTTTTATTGCCCTGCGAATGGTATATCAAACGAGCAGCAAATGGAGAGCGCTGGTTGAAGGCATGACAAGCCTTTTTGATGCTAATATGTTGCAGTTTGTACTGTTGGAATGGTGAATGGTTGTTGCAATCTACTTAACTGTAAGTTATACATATTTGTTTTGAAAGAGATTGAAGAACTGGTGCAACAATTTGATAAAGCAATACGGAGTTTTCGAGTTTGAACTGACAAAGTTGGAGTCATTCTGTGCAAGTTGCAGTACAATTGCTGTGATCTCTTAGTTCTGTGTGGATGTTAAAGCAATTGGCAAATCAGTGAAGAATTGGAATTATACAAATTGAACGGAAGTATCTGTCAAGATCAGTGATCAGCAAGGACTCGCTCAGATGCAGAAACTGAAAGTTCTAGGGTTTTAACACCATTTGGGTAAGGATATGTATTTCCCAAAGATCGCCAATGCTCCCAATTTCACTCAAATACGTTGGAAAGAACTTTTTGTTAAAGAATAAAACGGGGAGACATGATCACTTCGAAACCTTCGAAATAGTTGAAATAAATTTTAAAATAGTTTAGAAAAAGCAGAAAGACCCGTAGAAAAATTCAATTTAAGGTCGCAAACTTAGCCATACTAGCCCAAGTCGATGTGTTTCTGCAGCCAAATATGCAGCAAATAACGCTTCACGCAAAGTGCATAAGCTGCTATTTGTTTCGCTTTCGCCCCAGCCAGTTCAAAACCATCCAAAACTGGAAGTAAGCACTACATAATCCATTTTTGATCGAAAATTGGCTGAAATATGACACACGAAGCATTAGAAGGACGAGGCACTTGTGAGCGCAGTTCCATTCCGTTGCAATTGTGCCATAACGCAAGCAAAACCCAGGAATGGCACGATGGACGAGTTCTATTTATTTCCACAATAAAAAATCACAACACCCACACCAGCCAAACTGAAGGGGGGGGGGGGGGGGGAGTGTTTCGCACACCCCACAACGCATACGTAAAGGGGGAAGGGGCCGGGTGCAGAAGATGCCTTTTCCAATTCGGTACCCTGGAACATACGTCTGCGCGGTGTCGATATCTGGCCTGTGCGAGTTTTGCTGGTTTGCAAAGAACCAGGTAGCTTTATGGGTAGCCAGTGCCATTGAATGGTTCCACAGAACTATCCCGCGAAGGTGGAAGCATTTCCATGTTGTTTTTATTTGTGTAGCATCGCCATATCGAACTGGAGCCGCTTCAAAGACGAAGGTGAAGCCGTCTCCATCTCGGACGAGTATCGCGTAACATGGCGCTACCAGAATGTGTGTGTAGTGTCCCGGCTTGTTTAGCTTGTTGATTCAACTCCCCCCCCCAGAAGAGATGGATGCTAGTCGCAAACTGTGCAGACAATGTGCTGCTCGGGCCGTAAGCGAGTGTAATGGCGATACACAGCGAGCATAGTTGAAGTACTTCCGCGCTCGACGGCACATAACGGCGTGGTATCGAGATGATACCATATTGGATAGTTGGGTGAATTACTTGAGTTGAAGGATTTTTCCTTCTTTCTTTGCTGTTGTGTTTCGCTATTCCACTTTAGGTTTCCGTACTCCGTCGGAGGAAAAACCTCGTTCCCTGACGTTCGCTGATGGATAAGATCCGGAAGAAGCGAACCTGCATCAAGCGCCAGTAATGAAGAGTGAGTGAAAGGTTTATTTTCTAGTGCCTGTTTTTTGTTTTGTTTTGTGTGGTAACTTGATAGTGTAAGGGAATTGGAAATTATTTGCAAAAAAAAAGGGAAGAAAAACAGCACAACAAGCTGGAAGAAAGAAAACGATGAGTTTTTGAAGCCATGCAATCGATACGGTTCCCGTTTGTAGAAGTACTCGTCGAGCGTGTAGGCGTATTTTGCTGGAGAATCCTGCTGTTGCTCTGAATTGGCAAATGGTGCATGGATGCATCTTGAGCCCATTGCAAGTGAGTTGGGAATGGCAATTCGATTTTAATTATCGAAAGCATGTTTGCTGCCTACAGCAATGAATGTTGACCTGAAAGGAAAAGAGAGAGAGAGAGAGAGAGAAAAAAATGTGCAAACAACAGAAACATCAGGAAGCCCCATAATGGATGACGTACCGTAAAGTCCTGCCAGAGACCTAATATGCAAAACATGCATTCCGATACAGAAATGCGTGCAACCGAATGAAGCATACTTTACATGCCTTTATTGCAACAACAAAAAAAAGGAAACGGAAAATGGATGAAATTATTGGTTCCCGGTGGTTTTATGGCTTTACCGGTTGGGGTTAGTTTTATTTGTGGCCATGATGCAATAAATGCGTGTCTAATCGCAACCTTCCTCCCTCCCCTCACCAGGCATGGTGTGGTTACATGCACCGTATGCAGCGTGGTTTATGCATTCATGCAAATGAATGTGGTAATTAAAGCTCTGCATGAATGAGGATATTTTTTGTTTTGTATTACTAATTTGCCAAGCTGTTACTGATTGCTTTATTTCAAAACGCGGTATGGTCGTGTTGTATCTATTTGTCGATCTGAATGGCATTAAATCAAACAATTCAAACGTCAAGTGATTGATCTTTTGATCTTCAATTGAAAGAGTATGATTTCTAGGTCCTCAAAAGTCACCAAAATCAATAACGAAGTTAGTTACAATTGTTCATTGGGTAAAGTTAGTTCAATTACGTGATAAAAAGGGTTGAGTTAACAACTCTTTACTCAAAGTATATTTTAATAAATGCATCATCGTTTAAACGGTCGCAGAAAAAAGCTGAAGAATCACTGAAGATGTTTGCTCTTTCGAGTTTTCAACGGTAATAAACTTTTCATTTTAGATTTGGTTTAACGAAATTTCGTAGCTGTCACCTTGACATAATTCAAGGTGTATATATTTAAGGTGTTTAATGCTCAAACTTTCTAAATTATTATTTAAATTCAGTTATTTAAAGTAAAGATGTTATCACCGCTTGACTTTGTCATACAACAAGATTAGCCTTTATATTAATCCCCTATTCCTTGTTTAGAAATGTATATTCAAAAATAAACTAAACCCCAAAACACAGAAAAAAACACGACCTTCATCATATAAAGGCCTTTACCCGCATGAAGCTTACGGACCCTCGGGGCACGAATAACAACAGCATACAATTTAGCACATATAAACGCTTTTCTCCGTGTGTATCAAAGAAGTGAAACATTATAGCCCCCAAAACCAGCCAAAAACATTCCATCATCGGGGTGGCGGCGAGAACAAAAGCGGTTGCAAGTTTTCCTGTACGGTGTGCCCGTTTTGGGATACTTGATTAATATTATGATTCGGACTGGGTTTCGGCCGGTCTGGCCCGTTGCATCGCGCGCATGCAGGTTTATTATGCAAAGCAGAGCAACGTACAACGGCTACGGGTACGGGCACGGGCAAATTGGAAGCCGTGGGCAATTGTGTTTGCACACACGTACACACACTGTGATGTATGTCAGGCCTGTATGCATTGGGCGCGCTCCCTTCGTTGGCCCCTTGAAGGCATCCCGTCGTAGCCATGACAAAAATCCACCCGTACGAAGCTGTTACGCTGTACTGCGTTGAATGCGGGAAGTAAATGTAAGTAATTTAGGTTCTTTGATGAAGTTTACACAACTTGCGCAACTGCCTGCAACCCGGTTCCCGGGGTGGTTGTGTCGTTTGCGCCAATTTTGTGGTAAGTTGAATCATCTCCGCTTCGGAACCTCCGCTCCTCGGTGAGCTGATGAAAAGAAAGACCTCACTATCCTTACCCTTAAACTCTTCCCCTTCCCCCCCTTCCCCCTTCTCCCATCCTACCGCTTGGGTGGAAAGGACCCATTGTGCCTAGCAGATCGTAGCATAAACCCGAGCCGACCGGAGCTCCTTTTCACTAGGCGCTTTGTGCGCCCCGGCTGAATGGAAGCTTTTTTCGGGAGTGTAAAAACTGTTGGGCCGCATATTTTGTATGATCTTGTATACCACGGCCGGGATTACCTGGGAACGGGTTATGGGTACATGTCAACGTACCATGTTGCTGCTGCTCCTATTCATTGTGCGCTTCATTGTGCGCTTTGCGCCGGTTGCCGGGCATTCGATTTCGTGTAGATGTCCTCCTGTGTGATGTGTCCTGATTTTTCCTCTAATCAGTCGCTGCTAGTGCTATGCTAACAGGCCCGAGACCCACTACCGGCTACTTGTACGTCGCCCGATGCTGAGGGTGCAAAGAAAAGGATGTCCCCTTTTTTTGCGTGCCCAGAAACGGATGCGCCCGGATTCCTCGGATCGTGCCCCGGCCATCTTGCAGCGACATCAGCGCTTGGCTTTCTGCTGGGGACAGGAATAAAATCGCAAGCCTAATTTACGTTTGTGAGAAGCTTACACTTATGGAATATTAATGGCTTGCATGGATGTCCCCGATCCGTCCTGTTCCTTGGTTGCCCTGTTTGCGCTGGGTAAAGTTCATTCACACACACCGAACAACACGCCGAAGCTTCCAGCACAGATACGGCATCCATTTGCTTGATCCTGACATCGCTGCGAATGCCCGTGCATCATCGTCAGGGAGCAAGTTTTTGGCACCGTGTTGGTTGGGCTGTTGCTTTGTATTATGATGACAGCAGCAGCAGCAGCACCGCTCGTACCGAGCATGTCACGGCATTTTGAGGAGGAAGCCATTTTCCGGCCCCGTATGATGACGGCCCCTTATTGTGTGGCGGTTTTTTGTTTTGTTTTTGCTTCCAGTTTCTTATGCAGCACAATCATCGCATTAGCATAAACGGTAGGTCACCGTAACGCTTTAGGTAGACACGAATCACGCTCATCACCAGTTGAGGCTACTTTAATTATTAACACTTGAATGAACGCTTGGGCTAAGACGGGGGGACAATAAAACTGTATGCTCCCGGGTTTGACCACAGTTTGCCCAAAGTATGTGTCTAGCTGCAGTACACGCAACAGGCAACAGGAAAGCCATTTCCATTGATGTGGTTTTTCATTGGAAAAAGTTTGAAATTTCCAATGTTCTCCACCGAGAGAAGCATCATTAGATCAAAGACAATGAGCGGACCATATGCAGGACCGGTTTGTGCTGCTGTACCGGTTGAAGAAGGTTCTAATTCTTAGAATTACCCCAAAGGTACTTCAATGCTACCTCGATTTGTCATCGAAGCAGTTTAAATTAATTAAGTCAACATCGATGATGAGGTGATAATCGAGAGAGAGAGAGAGAGTTTAATGATGCTGTTTGATTTTTCACCGTGTACGTACATGCGAATAACAGCTCACTCATGTTGAATTTAAACAATAATGAATAGTTTTGTTCGAGTGGTATGGCGAATGAATAATAACACAAGGTCAGTAGTGGTTGGTACCATGCATGACCATGTGTAATCTTTGCCGCTTGTGGCCAAAGTGCCCTGTGAGTACATGACCATCAATTAAGCAGCAGCTATTAATGTTTATTTTAAATAGTATGAGAGGCGAGAGCCTGAGGTCAAGATGGCGGACCAGGTTTCTGTATGCCGGTACCTCCGATTCGTCCACACAAAGGATATGTAAATGAAGATACAATTTACCATTGCCCGAAACAAAAGCTCTACACCGATACACTGCACATCAAGAAAACATCAGCATACCAGCGTGTACGGACTCAGTCTACCTCAAGTTTCGGTTCAGCAAATGAAGGTGCACAAATGACGATGACTTTAAGGAAGGCGGCAAAACGACAAAAGAAAAGTGTCAGGAAGCAAATAGAATCTCATTATTATTGCATTGTGAGGATCGAGCTGAGACTCGGCCGTCTCGTTGTTTTGTTTTTATTTGTCTGCGTACGTGCAATGCGCACAATTGCGCACATGCAACGGGCGTCGTTGCGATTTTTGCTCGAAAGCGGGAGTTCATCCCGTTTGTCTCATCGCATGGCATACCCATCCATCATGGGGCCCGGTGGGAGCGTTTGATGCACTCGTTTCTATAGAATGGGACAAAAGGAAGGGTGAGATGGGAGAGGTGGTAGAGTTCTGTCTTGGAAGGGGGGGAGGGGGAGTTATTTCCTTACCAGGTAAAGCGCACAATAGGAGTACCTCCTGTTGCACAAGTGAATCCTCGTTTTGCAGCAGATATCTGTGCCAAAGCGGAGAATTTGTACGGTTATTTCTCATTGCGTGGAAGCTGGCCCAGGGCTGGCAGTCATTGTGCCGGTTTGTACCTTGAAACCACACACACACACAAGAGAATGCAACACGCATCACCGTCGAGTAAACCGCACCGTAGGGAGGTGTTTCATTTTAGACGAGCGGTTTTTTTTGTTTTGCACTTTCCGTTTTTAAAATAAAAGCTCCTTCTCGCAAGCAAGACAGCGCAAGTAAACCAAAAAGAAAAAACAAACAAACATACAAAAAAAAACGAACACAGTGTGCGTTCTAGCGCGTGTCTTTTTTTGTTGCTGTCTCTGCCGTAGTAGCGTAGCCGCAGGCGTAGTCGTTTGCGTAGAATGGAGACGCCTGGTGGCTTTTCGGGAACCACCATGCAATCATGCTGCCGGTGCCGCTTGATCCCTGCCATTCACACACACACACACACAGCCTGTTGGACGGTAGATCAAGAAGTGTTCGGGGGTGGGGGGAGGGGGGTTTGTTGAGTCCCATCCCAAGCTAAAAAAACCCTGTGAGGTGCGCGCGTTTCGCAAATGGGAAGAAAATGTTCCGATTCAAATGTTACGGATGTCCTGCGGGGCCGAATAGCGAATGTGAAATATTTTTCCATTGATTGAGCGAAAGGAAGGTAGGTGCAACAGTGGAACCGACCGGTGAAAGATTGAAATTGAATAAACCGTGTCGCAGAATGAACATCCGCATTCGTTTTGCGGAATGGTTCTTGCCTTTACTGTCTTTTGCGCCAGTTTTCCTTTTGTCTGCGTGTGTGTCTAAGTGTTTTTTTTTTTCGTTCTCTCCCGTGCTGCACTTTTGCTTTGGTGTTCCGTTTTGCTAAAAGTTCTATGGGTTTCCGGTCTTTTTAAAAGTGTATAACACGTATCTGTATGCATGTCTGTGTGTGGCAAGGATTCTGTTTTTGGTGCTCTTCTGTCGCCCAGCATTCGCTTCCTAACAGGATACATTTCGAATTCGTTTTTGAGCTGAATATGTCATCGCATTATCAGCGCACACGATTGGGTCTTCCCATCCTTAGTTGTCCTTTTTTTCTCTTCTGGCTCTTGTTCTTTTGGTGCCCCGAAGGGTTGCGGATGTGATGCTCTGGCATGCTGCACCATACGCGGCTAGCGCGACCGAAGCGATTGTGCACAGTGCGGTTGTAACCGTTTCGGGCCTCAAACGGATGACTTCGGGCTAAGAAGTCAAAAAGTGCATAAGTAGATCCGGCTGACATTTCAACTTTGTTACAGCTGAAAATGTCCCCTTTTATTGCATTCCCCGTTGTGCTCGTTGCGTTTTGTTTCTTTTGTCCCCTTCACCTTCCCCTACTGACCCCTCGTTTCATCCCTTCTTTTCTTTCCTTTTTTGCATGTGTCAGCTCACGGTGCCGTGGTTTGGTGAAATGCTGCATCCGGTTCGGTTTTCAAAAGTTTGGTACGCGATGGTGATGGATACGTGTGCCGGAACAGGGCGGATTGGGCGGAGCTAATTTTGTGGAAAATAAACGGTTATCCGGTTCCGGCAGGCAGAACATCATTTGTCACGGGTAACGAACAGGTAGAGGATGCGCCTTGCGGGTGCAAGGCAACCAATATGCGGTGCCGGTTTTGTTTTGCATGATTTGCAAGTGAGTAAATTAATTGTCGGTGCACCATTTGTATGCATTGAATAGTTTGGAGCAATTTGGAGCAATGTACATGATGAAAAAGGGGAAAGAATTGAAAGAAAAGGAATGATTTGAAATTCTTACCTTCCATTAGCCGGAAGGTACTTTGTGACCGTGCCGGAAATCACCGAAAATTCAAAAGAACTAGTGTTTCTTGACATTTTTATCGCACTTTTTTGACAATAATTTGGAATTAGTAATTTGGAGAAGTCAAAATACTTCATCGGAGTGATTCTGCTGTCTTGTGCCTCAACTCGATGAACACTTTCACAAAACGAAATAATGGCCTTTTCATCAACTTTTGCTTATCTTTTGGTAAGGGTCAAGAAGTGAATCGTAAGGTTACTTGCATTCGGTGTTCATTCTTCACAAATAGAATGCAATTCAAGGATCTCGCAATCTTAGGATCAGAGACTTTTTCTAGGGTTTAGACTTTCGGATTCGGAGCAAAAAAGATCCATATCCATGTGTGACTGCAGTAGCTCTATTTACTCCTCAAAACACCGAATTTATCGCTAAAAGAGGAAAAAGTTGAGAAAATCCACACAATATCCGATGTAAAGTCTAAAAATGTCTCAATGTCTGAGCCTCAGGAAAAAGGAACTAAATTTAATTATATTCTATTTGTATTGAATGTGCTGTACTGGTTACAACTGTTGATGATACTATTATTAAGATACTGTTCTCATTGATTGGGAGACATTTCCTTCTGCGAACCGTCAAAGAGCTTGTTACTCACCGAGTGTAACAGCGGTCCCATTATAACTAGTTTAGAATTATGAACAAACCACAAAACCAGCACTTTATACTCTAGCGACGTTAATGGTTTGCAAGTTAACATTCAATATTTGCGTTTACCGCACTCGCATTTGTACGTAAGAGCAAACCATCGAATAATCGAGACAAAATAAAATATTCTTTCTTGGGTGGCCCCCCTCAAAAGCGTTGATGAACTTCATTGACGATGATAAATGGCGGAAGGTGGAATCCTCGGTGCACAGAACCATTGTTGGTGAAAGCTAACGATACCGCCTAATGGAGTGTCAATAATTTATGGTTTCATTCATAAATGGTGGCAAAATCATTTTCGTTGAGAAAATGGCGGCTACCGGGCGAATGATTTCCTATCACGTTTTGACTGTAAATGTGTAAATGCCTCAATTTAATAAAAATGTTCAATATTTAATTATTTAAAATGTACTTTAAGCACCGTTAAGTTTTTTCCTTAGAAATATATTTAACAAATAATTACAGTATTAGTATGATATCCTTAATTTGAAGGAAAAAGATATTCCTTTTTATAGCCAGGCTTTTATAAGCCACGGGCCATCGATAGCTGCCGGTTCAATTTTTGGCTTATATCTGTACGAAAGTATCGGCTGCCTTTACGGATGGAATTGCTGCCGTCCAATACCAATAATCGACCCCAATATACTGTGAAGATAATTTGTTTGAACTTGTGCCAAATAATGTTTCCTTGCGCTCCCGTACTTTGTGGTCAGTTTGCGGCCAGAGAGAAAGAAGGAGAAAGACATCCGATGGTTGCGATTGCTTCGTTTCATAATGCAATTCGATTTGGACGTAGGGTGCATTTTCGAATTTCGATTTTCGAGATTTGAAAACTGATTTCAAACAGTCTTGTGCCTGCCCCCGGAAGGAAGTTGCAATCGACGAGTTAACAAAACAACGGAAGCAAAAACCCCACAAAAAAAAAACGGAGGGAAAAGAGCATCCTCGCAAAGAGGAAGTGCAACATTTGGGTCAAAAGTTGTTATGCTCAATCCGGCGGATAAGTTGCTGCTAGTGGAAGCTTATTTTGTTTCCGAACGGTCCCTCCAGTGTGAAGCCGGCTGCCATGTTGCCGTGAAGTTTGTCGTCTACCCCTTTTACCATCCGTTGGGTTTATACTCTTCTGACATAGTATTTTGTCCTTTTGTAACACCTTAAGATTTTGTGAGAGTAGCTGAATTGGGAAACTTTTTGCTGGCGCTAATCCTCGTTGATAATCATTTGGCATTTTTTATTATGAAAACAGCAGTGGAATGTAAGGGAATCGTAACAGATGTTTGCTAAATCATTACACTAAAATCGTTAAAGCAAAACCCAGTCATGTACGTACGTTTTGGACGATAAAACCAAGCTTAGTTGGGAGCGAAGGAAAAGAAAAACAGTTGTTAAACCTGTCTGTAAACCAGATTTTTTCTCTTTTGCATGGGCATCATGGGCATGAACATCATTCTACCAATCTGCAGCTTGCAAAGCAAGTTCCACGATACTCCCAGTTTCCCAATGGCAACGACCGATCTCATTCTTTTCTGCAAAAAGAAAGCAAAAAAAGGGGATGGAAAAAAGCGCTCCAGAAGGAAATGAGAAACCGAAAAGCTTTGAATAATAATTAATGAAGCGTAATTAGGTGCGCTTTTGTGTGTAAAAAAGCGTGTGCTCGTGTGCCCGGAGACGAACGCAAGCGTACAACCATACATATCCTGCACAGTAAAGACAACCCATTGGCATCGGTGAAAAGGGTTCGGCAACGAACGGGGTTAGTCTTTTAGCAATAGGGAGAATTTTGTAAAAATGAAAAGGAGCAAGCGAAAGCAAAAGCAAAAGTAAACAAAAAAAGAGAAAAGAAAAGAAAAGAATCGGAGGAAAACAAACAACGTGCGGTGCGGATTGTGAACTCGGTTCTGCTCTATCTTAACCGAAAAACAAAACAGAAAACAAAAAGCAACAAACCGTACACGTACAAAGTTCTGCTTGTGTTTTTTTTTCTTTGTTTTGGTTTGCGCTACAAAACAACAGCAAGGAGAAACACGCAACAAAGCAAAGTAAACGCCAAGGAGCGCAAAACTGCTTGGTGTGGTTGGAAAACAATTTCCCGGAAGCCGCACCGGGGATCTTTGTACCGTGCCGTGGGTTGATTTGGGGGGGGGGGAGGGTACGGGAGGGAGGATGGTTTCCGTTGGTCTAGCCAGTCTAGAAGGTGATAAATACGTCGTTTCTCGTATCGCGCAGCCGATCCCGGTCGCTTTCATCGGTGCCCGCTGTGCAAAAGTTTAGAAAATCGTTTTCCATTCACCTTCGGTTGAATGCTGCCTTGGAAAATGTGTGTGTGTGTGTGCATGCTTTTTTTTGTTTAAATCTTGCACTGAGAAGATTTTGCCTCGTGGCCTACACTTCCATGTGGCTTTCATGCCGTTTGTTCTTTTCCTTGCATTCGGTGAAACACCAAAGTCCAGACGGAAATGACTTTGGAGGGATGTACCAGGGGGCGGTACCAGGGTAGCACAATAACGGAGAGGCTTTAGTCAATTTCCTTGATTGCCTCGGCAAGTGCTACCGAAACTTTAAGAAACTTGCCATTTATCAGCGGCGGCTTTACCGGCTCTAGTTCTCGGTGTTGCCCTTTAGCTTTGGTGGGCGATATTTTCTCTCTCTCTCTCTCTCTCTCTCTCTCTCTCTCTCTCTCTCTCTCTCTTAAGTTATTGATATACACAGCTCGCCAAAAACCTGAGCCACCAGCCGGTTCTAGCGGGTTTTTGGGGTTGAGTACGGATCGTACTCATGGCTTTACGAATGCGCCCGGTGTAGTGGCGAGCTTTTTTTGGCCGGCTTTTCTTCTGCTGCGCCCCGTCGGAACTTTTGTGCTAATCAACGTGATTAGGTGGAAAAATGGGCCTCCCTAGGCTGGCATCACACCAGGGCAACGATCGTTAAATATCCTTCAGGGGGGGGTCTGCTTCTACTAGCTGATGGCAAATGATTCGATGAACGGATGAAACGAATGGGTTAAGCGATTTTCGCTCATTCGACCTAAAACCCATTCGGTTTCCACTAGCACGTGGAAGGAAAAATAAATAAAAAAAAACTAGCGGAAAAAGAATTGGGTTTGATTTTGTTTAATAGTTTTGTGTACGGAAAGGGCAATGCGAAGGCGATCGGAAACGAAAATCTTAAACAGGGTTTTGGTTTTTGTTTTTCTTACCTCGATTCTCACGCCCTGTTTCGGCTCTACTCTATGTCAATCGGGATTTTCTTTCTACACTCTTTGGTCCGTTGATATTAAACTTCACCCGGGGGGCTTTGGGTTGGTTTTGTTTCGTTGATTTTTATCTTGTGTAAAATTTATGTTAGGTGATTTGATAAATTCTACTGCGTGCGTCAAGCCCGTCTTTTGTTTGGCATCGCTAGAGCGATGACCCCGCATTCATGAATTCCGTTCGCACCGGACACCTTTCGCGCGGTGGAAGGTGGAAAGATTTGTTGGGACAGAAACAACTTATTAGACGATGCCTAGGTATGCTGAAATGTTTGTAAAGTGGCCAAACAGAATGTTGGTGTGCGAGTAGTTAAATTACCATCATCAACCGGACCGGACAGGTTGATTGAAATGGAAGCAGCATGAATGCTGTGTTGACTGTTCCTTGGTCTTGATTTATAGGGCTCCTTTGCGGATTGATTTTGGCTAGGAGTTCAATTAATATTGTTGTTCAATCTTTTATTCACAGCCATTTGTTTTCTATTTTTAAGTCGACTGAGCGCTAGTGGAAGCTTTTTACTTTTTTGCTATCGATTTTGATAAAAGGTACAATTGTGAGTCTTGATTTTGCGTCTTCTAATTTCCTGTTTGTGGGTAATGAATTTTAATTCTAATCTGTCAGATAGATTGAATTTGAAGCAGTTTTAGCACAAAACGAACAAAAAGGAACTCGATAAGATTAACGTAAAATGGGCAAAAATAGAATACAAAAATAGTGCGAACATCTAGGAAATAAAATATAATTAAAATAAACCAGCAGGATTTGTTGTTAGAACAGCAGTGTTAATGAGAAAAATATAATTAATACAAACCCAAGGAGTTATGCCTACAAACAGGAGATTCCGCTGTTCGTTCGGTAATGAAATCTTTAAAAATCCCAAAGACGCCTTAAATACCTCCAAAACAATACACCCATCCACGCACCAAACTGCTGATCGTAGTTTTAATCATCAAAATTGCTCGTCAAACATTTGCGGCTTTCGGCCGCATCCGTCCCGAAACGAAGATGGATTATTTTAAAGTTTGCAAAGGAAGAAGTTAATCGCGTACCTGATCGATTTTCGGGAGAGGTTGAGAAAGTTTGGCACAAATTAAATTTCGTCGTGTAATTTAACTTTCGATGCGATTTCCAAAAATTCGCCTCGTGAGTTCGCCACGGCGTAACGTTTTCGTTCCATCGGTCCCGCACCGATAAAAACAAGCGAACGGTCATTTTTCAAGCAACGGTGCGCCTTTTGCAATCGAATCACCGTGCGTTCGCGCACCACGAACGAGGTGACGAGGTGTGATGGATGAATCCGATCAGTTTCCGCGAACGTGCGAATGATAAATCACGGCGCAAAGAGTGTCACGCCGCGATGCCAACGCAAAGAGGTTGTGATAGCAATTTAAGTAAATTACAAATCTCTTTTAACGGTGGTCTTATATCTGAACAACTGGGTCGGTGTTTGAAGGAGGAGATAAACTTTAAACTTAGCATGAAAAGATCTTTCCTTGCTGAGATCTTTACAAGGTGACGTTGGGACTAAAGATACTTTCTATTTGTATTGTTTGGGATTGGTAAGCAAATTTGCACCAGTGAACTGCTTGTACATAAATTCGTGCTAATTGTATAAATAAAATGTTCCATAAATCAATACTTTTAAATAAACTTCATTGAAGGTAGCAATAATTAAATCGCGCAAAACACGCCGAAGCAGAAAAAAATACAGTGGTAAAAGTTTAAAATTCGTTTTACACCGCATCCGTAGCGGCGGAAAGTGCACCGTACTGCAACCGAAAGGGGAAACCGATTCACCGGAAGCCCGATTGTATATAAAATCTAATCGAATCGATTAGTGCTGTTTCCGGCGCTATGGAAGTTTCCTTTCCCTTCGCTTCGCTGAGTGGTTTGTGATTGAAAAAGTAGCAAATTGGCAAACAGCAATGGCATTGCGCGCCAGCACGAAGAATAACAAATAAGCGATGATACAAATAAATTTGATGGCAAAATAGCGATAGCGTACGGGGAGCGCACCGCGTTCAAACAGATAAAAGTTTGGAAGGAAGCAAACAGGAAAAAGCGAAGAAAGAAACGCTTTCGCTTCGTTGCACCTTCATTTCGTCTGTGCGGAACATTGGAAACTGTTGTGTGTTTTTGTCTCGTTTGGTTCATTCCGTACGTACGTTTCGTTTACAGTCTGCTCATTCCCTCATTGCTACTCCGGTGGGTTTCTTTGCTTTGGGTTTGTGTGTGTGTGTGTGTGTGTGTGTGTGTGTGTTTGTGCATGAAATGTGTTTTGTTCCTGTGCTTTTTTCCCTTTTAAATGCGACTGGCATATTGGTTCCCTGTTCCGATGGATGCCCAAAGACGATAGTGATAGAATGAAGGAACAGCCCAGCCCAGTTGCATTCGCGCAGTAGGGTTCGCGTCGAAAAAACTAATTTCGAATCAACAATAAAGAGGAAAGCAAGTTAAGTAAATAAAAGCTAGTGCGCGTATAAAGAAGGAACGAAATCGGCCGGAGTTTGCTGTGCGGAGTGTGGCTAGGTTTTTACCTGCTGCTGCAGTTGCAGTTGTTCGCTAAAGTTTGATGATCTTTCGCAAACTTACGCAAAGATGGGAAAGTTTGTATTTTTTTTTTATTTTGTTTTGGAACTGGCGAAGTGTGTTTGTGAATGTTTTATGTTTAATTTTTATTGATAGATTCTTCACCTTTGAAGGAAGCATTTTTGTTTGATATCCAATTAAATTTCATTTGAGAATTTATAGGTGACACTGCAGTATAATCTACAATTCTGGTTTAAGTATCGCTAGAATCGCTGCAAATTTGTATACAAACATAATTCTTTTAACAACGAAATAGACTTAATTGACACAATTCGATTGGTTTTGTACTGTTTGAAGTACCTTTCAAGTACACAGAAAACAATATCTAAATGAATAAAAGTTAATTGAATAAGGACGGGAATAAAGCTTATGTCTGCTGATGCACATTTTATTTACTATTTATTAATTCGTTTTTAGTGGGCATTCCGCCATTTAGATGATTACTGAATGTATAATTCTACATAATGGTGATCTATTCTTGGTGGTGGTTTAGATGAGTCTGAAGTCTTTCTATTTATCATAGTTCATTTATTAAATTGAATAAGTTATATGTTAGCCTTCATTTTTTAATAATTTGTTGTCGTACGACAAATAAAAAATCTTAAATCATGCGAGACGACATAATTCAAATAAATGACACCTGAAGTGCAACACGAACTAAGTGAAGGAAATTATTTGATGTAATCTGGCAACATCTTCGGAACTGTGAGTACCAAGTGAAACTTTTTTGTAAGTTTGTTCAAAGTACCAAATTATTTACAAATTGTTTACGATTGAAGGGTGAACTTTACTGAAGCAAGCGGTTACAACAGTGAGGAAAAGATGCTGGCGACAAAGAGCCAATGTTTCCCGGAAACTGTAACTGTACGAAAGTAAGGAACGGATGGATCAGCTGTCCAGTGAATAAGGATGAGTTTTACCGTAAACAAGCAGCAGAAGATCTGGGTGAGAAATAGTTTAGGTTAGTCTGAAAACTGTGAGTATATTCGCAAAATAGAGTAGATGTATCGTATGTTCAGTTTGTATACTTATCAAAAGATGAACTATGTTGAAGTAACTGCAAACCAGTGTAAGTGATCCAAATTTTTACTTTTAAACTTGCTAGTTGTCAACAGAAACTGGTTAGAAAAGGAATTTCGAACTATTGGTTTGAATTACCATTCTTGGAATGAATGAACTTTGATCAAAGAACTTCTGATTTGTTTTCAATTAGGTCATTTACAGTAAACATATTCATCATATTCAGTTTGGTTAGTACATGTCATTCAACTATCTCCGATGTTTGCATGCTAACCTTTGGCAATGGACATACATCGCTATTGGTTCCCAAGGATATTGAGTTGTTGGAGGATAGTGCAACAAAAAATACGGCCACACTTTTGTGTTCCGTGTAGCGTGATGCAGTTGGCAAGTTGGAAGATTTCGATTTTGAGCAATATTTTTCCCCGAACGCGCTGCTACCATTTCCCAAACACTGAGCTTGTTTTGAAGCTGTTTGCTCTCTCCACTGGATAGAGCGCTGCTGCGTGACACTTTGTTTGGTTTAAGTTTGTCCGTTGTGCGCTTCCTTCCTTCCGCTATTGGCCCAGCACGCTTGTCATGATTTGTTCTTCCTTTCTCGGTGTAGTTTCCTTTTTATTATTATTTTTGGCCCTTTATGCCCCTAGGGACACCGGTTTGCCAGTTGTTTTGCAGTTAAAAAAGACAACTTTCCGTGGCGTTTTCTAAATCCGTTGTGTTGCTAAAAGTCGCAAACCCGAACCGAGGTGGCATCCTTCCGGAGGGGGAAGGGGGGGCGGGGGTTCTGATGGCGTTGATTTGAACGGTTTGTTGTTTTCTTGCTTGACTGTTTTTTCTCTTTCTTTTGTTTCGCTTTTTTGTGTTCTATAGCAAACTTTTTCCGCTTCATTATAGCCAACGTGAAGTTCATTAAATTCTGAACCCCGGGTGTACCCGGGTTTCGCCGAATGCGCCCAAAACCCTTAAACCCTCCCGTTCGCTCTCGCTCGTTCGCCTATATTGGTGCTCGCCGTCAAACTGTTTCACCGATGCTTTTCACACCGAAAAAATACGCCAGAAGTGTGTCGCACAAGCGGCACAGGATTAACTTTGCTGTCACACTTCATCCGGCGCTGTCGTTGATGTCGTTGCGCCGTTCCTTTGCTGTTTGATTTTTGTCACAATTTTTACAAGACGGCGGTCCCGGGCACTCGGGCTTCCCTCCTCGTACGCCCTCGGCAGATGGGCCAGTCACATGGGAGCACGGAACCGGAAATGAAGTGACTCATTATATGCTTCGAATAACTGTCAACAACGCGCAGCAACTTTGCTGTTCTTGTTTAGTTTTCGATTTAGTTTGTATGTTATGCTCTCTTTTTTGCGCCTTTTTCTTTTACGGTGGTGTGCGGTTTTTTTTTTTGGCTGAATGAATGTTTACAATGTTGTTTTGCTGCACTAAATGAAAGTGTCGATAAACATATTTAACACATGATTGATCCCCAAGAAAATGGATTCGAAAATCCCGATTATGCTTGTAAATTATATCCTTTTTTATAGTGTGCAGTAAAGAATAAATATTAGCTATGAGCATTATACATGTATAAAATGGTTTAACTTAATGTTATAATTAGGATGACGTGGAGTTTTTTGTTTATAAAAATTAATTTCTAAAATATATTATTCTTAAGATTAAAAAATTAGAGAAGATAACAACATCAATGCGTATGTCATATTGGGTGTACTGATAAGTTTCTATCGAGGTAAAAAAATGATATATTTATAAAAGAGAGGTTATATAGGTTTTGCCTATTACAAACTACAATTTTTCCTCTTATCTGGTGATTAATGAATTGCTGGAAAAATAAAACCACCGAATAAAAATAAGTAATCCGGTAAAAGCTTTTCACGGCGATCGGAACAATTGTTAACACTAGACCTATACCACTAGTTGCATTTTCGTCTACTAAAAGATAGGCGTGGTAAAATGTTCCATCAACTGTTCCATCAACTTTCAACTAATTTAAATCATTGTTGTGTGAATCACCAGCAAATGGCATAGTATTGACGTGATAGAAAATTGTGATAAACACTAAAACTCCGCCATACCTTGCTCTACAACGATTCACGTAAAATACGCATCTTTGGCTTATAATTAGTCACGAATTTTGTCGATGCTGCCAATGCAAATGTCCCGACAAAATGTTACAATATAATGTAAGTAGATTGATGTGTAATTTCTTTCTCTCTTTTTGGCTTAACGCCCTACCAGGCCATGCCGGCCATCAAATGGCTTACTAGACTATTAGATACCACGTAGTTGCATAGTCAGTGCTCATTACGGGGAAACGGTCCGGTTGGGATTTGAACCTGGTCCGGTCGTGTTGGGATCTAGTGCTGTTGCCAAATACACCATCGGGCCGCCTCCTGTGTAATGTGTATTGATGTGTAATATGATGAGTAAAAAAACCCAGCAAACTTACTTAAAGACCCAATGATATTTACATACCTAGAGTAGCCATATCTTATCCCGCTGACTTGGCGTGGTTGTTTGCTTTTGCGTAAGAAATTAACCACATGTCGAACGGTGCAGGACGCATGCAAAGAAACCTACTGTATTAGTTCACGTGCTTTCGCGGTCCAGTGCGGCAGGTTGTCTTGGTAATACGGCATCCGATTTTGCTGGAACGGAAAGCGGAATTTTGGGTGAAATTCAATTACGCCAAAACATTCTTCACCGCGGGTACGCAGAAAAGTCTATCCAGCGAAAGCGTTTGTGCAAAACCAGGAATGCTGCTGCGGCACAAAAGATTTCCCAGGGCACAACAGCTTCCAGCGCCGTGTAGCCTGATGGGGTAGCTTGGCAAATTGTGAACATGCATTCTTTCCGCCCCCGGCGAAAGATTGGTTTGTTCTCCGTCTTTTTTTTTTTGTTGTTTTTGTGTTGTTCTCCGAACACCATTGTTCCCGGTAAATACGCGATCCTATTTAAACTTCAGCTGGCGAAGCGCCGGGTCCGGTTCCGGTTGCTCTAATGATAAAGTATAACACAATCTGTCGATCGCCAATTGGCAAGGCAAGGCAAAAGGACATCCTTAATCGGGTATATCCCTTTTTTTTGTTGCTTGCTCTCTTTGGCTCCCTATCGCTCCTTACGGAACCCTCGTTTTCGGGCGAAACCTTCGGGCTGCTGAAGTTGCTCACTTTTCTGTCCGGTGGTCATGTACTGTGTTGCCTTGGCACCTTGTGTGTACTGACAACAGGGAGGCGGCATCTGCCGGAAGATATACGGCCCCTTCTTCCCCTACTTCTCTCCTTTTCACCCATCCCACTAGGCTGAATCGATCCGATCCGAAATCCCGGCCCGGCAGTGTGGTCGGACGCTGCCGGATATTGACGAGCGTTGGCGCTGTTTACACCGGGGGAATATTGATTCAATCTTAACGATATGTAAATCAGCGATGTGCTCGCTCCGCCGAAGGTTTGGTACTGCAGTGTGGGTTGGGCCACAATGCCGGGCCACACAAAAAAGGAAGAAAATCAAAATCGACCCAAGCTCCATCGAAGTGGACGGGGAGGTTTTTTTTTTGCTGGGGGTTGTTGCGGACCGATTTCGGAACACCATCCGATCCGTGGCGTGTGGGTGCGCGGGTTGGCCTGACTGTTTGTTTAGGATTTTCACATTTAATTTTATAAAGTCGTTTGGCCGTCGTTGCTTTAAGTGTGCTCGGGCAGAGCAACATATCCGTTCAAGCACCGTTCGGTTGGGCTGGGCGAACTGGTGTAAAGAGAGGTGTCCTTGATGGTCTTTCTTTTATTCCTTGTGCTCAGTGCGATGCGATCCGTTCCCTTTGTTGGTCAATGTTTCGGCTTTAACGTCGTTCGCCAGCCTCACACGGGTTAGTGGTTAGTGATGGGAAAGAAGCTGTAGCACCTGTTCTCGCCTTTCATACCGAACCGAAACCCCTCTGGCCGGGGTGTGTGAGTTTTCCCACGCACATGCAAGCCATTCGCCGCACGTACGCGATTCGGGGCTTTTTTTTATGCTTCTCCATTTCCCACCCGAAGGGAATTTGGTTGATCATTTTCGGTTCGGTTCCTCGGGCAGAAACTGAACAGAAGGGGGTTGAACTGTGTGTGTATGTATGTGGCAGGATTGCCGGTAAACCAATCACATCATACCATCTACCTTTAGGAAAACCACCCCTTAGCCTGATCTAGCGCGCCCCTAATCGATATGCATCCCCAGAGAGAGGTAGAGAGAGAGAGAGAGAGAGAGTGAGAGAGCGAGAGACAGAGCCGGTTCGAGTGAGGTCGACCAGGTTGGCGCTAGGAAGCCGTTTAGTGCTGACGTGTTTTTCGGCGATAAACAACAACAAACGGTGCGTGCACAGGTTCACCGGCATCTCAACGAGATCCGTACCCGCCGCGTCTAATCTTTCGCGAATGGGTCGAAACCGTTCGTAGTGCCACGGGAAAAGCCCACGGATCACATCACATTGGTTGGTACGGGATGGTACACATTAAGCGGGATGGGATTGGTGGTCGTTTTGCATAAAGCATCCTGTCAGGGGCTTTAAAGGTTTCTTTTGTGTCGAAGGGGGGTGGGGGGGGGGGGGATAAACAACTTTCGGCCTCACTACAACGCTGTTGCGTTACGGAGTTGACATGGGTGCGCTAAGTGAAAATTATCTGTTTGAAGGGCTGACATGGCCAGCGTCTGATGAGGTGATGGGTTTGCTGTTTGCGCTGTTGATTCCGTGGCGTGTCTGGTGTGGAATTGTGTTTACCTTTAAAGATGCAACACGGAATGGGTTGTGCGTTATTAGTTAATTGTGGGCTTGCGTACAAAATATAGTTTAAAATTCAAATGCCATAAACTACTGCTCTTACTAAGCAGGCGTTTGTAGGAGGCTGGAATTGTAGGATAAGGATGCATAATTTAAATTCTTATATGTTCCGATCACCTTATTCATCCTTTCCCAATTCGGTAACTATGGTTGTAATGTTATTCTTGCAAGGAAAATAATAACCAAACTTCTTTCTTCTTCTAGTGACTTCTTTACTAATTTTTGTAACTCATACTTTTGTCGCTGAGCTTATTTTTGCATGTACACTATTGATTAGTTTTGAATTTAAGATTTCTTTTAGTTATGAGAAGATGACATATTCTAATATGACCGGTCCGGTCTGACATAAATAAAGCAAAAAGAAGATGACATATGCAGAACGCTACAACAGCACGAGCGCTATTTTGACAGCGAATGACAGAAGGTAGAAAGAAAGGAAGAAGAAGTAGTTAGTAAGTAAGTAAGTAAGTTAGCAAGCAAAGACACAACGTAGGATTCAGGAGATCAAACACTAAAATGGAAAAATAAAAACTATAATAACAAGGCTGGCTTGAATATCTTGAAATACTAATAAAAAATACATATGAGAAAGTAAGTAAAACATAAAAATAAGTCTGCGAAAGGATTATTCAGGATTTAACTCTTATCCTAGAACATTAAGGTTAAGGTTGGAAATCATATATGTGTTTTATCAATGTTGTTGTTTAATTTTCACTTTCGAACTCCAAGACCGTAACTCTTAAATTAATTAATGTAAAAGCATTAAACTTGTTGTTATAGCTATTTTCCTATCACCAGTTAACAATTGTACACATTTTCATTTCCACGATAAAATGAAAATTAAGTTTTAAAGATTCGAAACACCACCGCTACCCAAAATCCCATGCTCATTAGTGTGCGCTTAGCGTGAACTGCGAAATGTAAATAATGGCAAATGGAATTCGATACCGTGCGCCGGCACGTACCGTCAATGGTGTACGAGTACGTAATCGTTTGTATTATTCAATCAACGTGCTACGTATTGAAATTGTGTGGATATTGTAACCGGAAATCTGAATGGCAAACCTGTTTAGCTAAAACCCGTACGGAACCGCACTTCACATCGGCTGCATTTCACTGCGCTTCATTCTGTTGCTGCAATAGATGAGTAAATGCACTTCCTGCAATTCCAGGTTTCCCTTTCTTCCCAAGGGAAATGGCAATACCACTGCTGTAGCAATTGGCAACCGATTTTGGCCGATGCGCTGTGGAATGTTTGGAAGGGTGGTTTTGGTGAGTAAACGAGGCGTTGCTGCGTTAGTGTTCCGTGGGCGACGCTCACTAATCTAGCGATCGATCCCACCTGGACACCCTGCTTGTGCCTAATCCAGCCGAATGTTACGCGAACGAAATGTACGCCTCGAAACATCAAACACACGAAAGTTGGTGCCGTGTCTTAAGCTGACACGTGTCTGTTCATTTCGTTTGCTGCCGACACACACACACACACCATTTCCGGTGGCCCTTGATGGAGCAGCTCAGTGCTGCTGAATTTTCGCTTTGTAAATGCTTTTATTGCACCCAGTTTCGCATACCCGAAACGATCAGCAATGCTGTGTGTGTGTAGGGTTTCTTGTATTCGATTTTAGATGAGTTTTTTTCTTTATTATTTCTACCTGTTGTTCAGATGCAATCTGTCGGATTTCGGTTCCATTGACTTTCCTTTCCCGGGCTCGAGGTCAATCTCGTTGCTGTGCAGTGGATGCTAGGCAGCTGAAGCGAGGGTTTAGCTGTAACGTCCATTCAGTAGCAGCAATGTGTATGGGGTACGGTTTTAGCTTATGCTTCCGACCGGTTTGGGAAATGCAGCAAACAAATCGCTCGAGTTGCTTGCGAGCATTCGCAAGCACAAATGCTACCCGTTTGCACCGTTGTGTGTTCATGAGCTGTTTCCGGTGAAACAAGCAAGAATGTTCTTAGACGTGTAATATTGCGCCATCCCTTTGCACTGAGGTGTGTTTCATCTTGAGCACCTGCAGCAACGGCTATGGCCTCTGCCACGTACTCGCAAGCTTTGCCGAACAAATAAAGCTTATTCCTCCGGTCGTGCCGGAGTTGCTTCTACTGAATTTCTCTGCTGTGTTTCAAAAAAAAAAAAAAGCTGGATGGTATTTACGTCTTAGGTGTTTTACCTGTTTTATTTTTGTTTGTTTGTAACCCTCTAAAATAAATCCCACTCCCATTCCGAACTCGCTATAGCGATTGCTCATCGTGATCTGACAGTGATAAAGTGGCGCTAAATAGACTGCAAAGGCACTGGTTTGGCAAGGTTGGTTTGTGGGGATTGCAGAAAGTACGAAAAGGACCGGCCGTAGGCAGGCTCCTTCAAGCTGCCAGCGTGAATTGGAACGGAATTGACAAGCCGATGCCACCGGTAAATGGGCACGATCCGATCGCCCTTTTGTGCCATTGTTGTGCTTTGTGGATGAGGCTAACGATTAACTTCCCGGACTGGATCTTTTTTTTTTCTCCCTATCCTGTTGCTGCTGTTGCATCTTCTCCACCGCTAACGCGCACCGATGAATGGATAGTCGTACCTAAAGTCCTTTTATTGTTGTTGTTAGGGGTTTGGGACTGGAAAATGGAAATCGCAATTCCGCGTGTTCAATTAATGGTTGATGGTTTGTAATGTGGGTTGCCCCGGCAATGCCTTGTGCGAACATCGTATAAACCCGGTGATTTGGGCAGCTTGATTGATGACTGGCGTATGGAGTGGCCGGTCAGTAGTCGCCTGGGAGTATAAGAGCCACGATTGGAGGGGGGAGTGTTGTTCGACAAAAAGATTAGTGATAACCACCAAACCGACCCGACAACGATCGATTCGCAAGGCTTGGGCGATTTAAATCGGCTCCATGCCGTTGCTATGGCACGGACAGTGGGAAGCGAGCTCCGGGGAAATCTCGGAGATTGAAATGGCAAATCAATCAGAACTTGGCATGGCAACCTCCGCGTCCCGGAGGTTGGAGCTACATTAGAACGGACATTTCGCTTTCTAGTCGCCGGAAGATTTGTGTTTCTGTGGGGAAGGTGAAACTGATAGCAGTTTACAAAAAAAAAAAAAAACAAAAAATGAGTAACCACTTGCGTTCCGCGAAGTTAATTCAATTATCAGTAAACAGCCGGCATTCGCCCGATTGCACAACAAGCATAAGCGAATCAGCTTTTCCATTTGGGAATGGTTGTAAAGAGTAGCATCAATTGTACTTGTTGTTGTTGAGTGTCCTTGGCTTACACTTGATTTGTTATTAGTGTACAATTGACTTTTTCTCTTTATTCTTCTGCTTCTCTTTACTTTTAATATTTTTCATTTTCTTCAACGATATCCTTTTCGCTTTTTTATTTTTTTCTTTTTTCTTTTGTTTTTCGTACTATACGTGTTTTCTTCGCATTCTTTATCTTGAATTTTGTCACAATTTAGAGTGATGTTTGAAATATGATTATTATGTGTATGTAGTATGTAGCAGTAGTTTTTGTAAAATTTTTCAGTTTTTTTCTAATTTCTGAACTTTTTAACATTAAAATTATACATCTTTTATAATTGCTCTGTTATAATCAAGCATAAAGTCATTCTTGACTGATCCCGGTTTGATACATTCGAATTATTTTTTCATTTGTTCTTACTTTTTCTTACTTTACATTTTTTGCTCCATATTTCACATTCATTTTTACTTGTTTATACTATTCTTTGCATTACTTTGTCATTTTCTTTAAGTTTTTCAAGAGTTTTCTTATTCCTTTTTGTCTATTTGCAGTATTATTACTTCATGTTTTTAATTTATGTAATGTTTTTGAACATTTAAATCAATTTTTAACTTTTTAACTGACGATATGATAGCTCTATAGTCTATTTGTCTTACTTTACTTAGTTTCTTAATTTTAGTTTTCATTCCCCCAAGTTATCTGGTAACATCTTCTTTGTTGGATATGCTTGTATAAAAAAAAATACAGCATACATAAATTATGTATTGTAAGAGTCTACCGGAGGAAATGGTGAATATATGTGTTTACAACCACTCTTTTCGAAAAAGACCCATGCTGGTAAACATTGCAAAGATGTACATTTTCGGAAATACACCGAGCGAATCCCCCTTTCCTGCATGTGACGAACAAAGCGGCAACTTGCGGGAATCCATTAACGTGAATGTGAGTCTCCTAACATAGATGTTCTGTGCGTCTTTTCACAATCTAGGAATATTAAATCAGGTTTCATTCGCATACTGCTGCACCGGGTGAATGGAAGAAATCTGTTCATGCTTGGCTTCATTTCAGTCCGCTAGCTAAGCGCAAACATGCATCATCTTACACAGCCGCTACTACCTGTTGGCGTAGTATGAACTAAAACCAAAACAAGAACGCCAGCACCAGAGTGCAATGGGAATGGTAAAAGTGCAACCGATTCGCGGCGGCACCGTATCGCGTCCAAACGCTCGTTAAAGCATTTTCTAAACTGCCTGCAAATAAATATTGTCTTTCGCAGTTGCCTCTGTTTCGCCCCACGAGTTCGTCATTTCCGGTTGCTGCTTGTCGATCGGGTTGGAAAGAATACAAGCACTGACTGGTATCACCGGGTTTGCCGGTAGATTGAAATTAAAAATTCCACCTTTACCTGCATAATGTCACGAAAGCGTAACATTGCACGATGACGGTGAGCATTTTGGGCGAGGTTCTAAGACTCACTGCCTCGCTTTTTGATTACGCTGCAGAACGCGAACCGCGGCTTGGTAACGGACTGGTAACAGCAACAGCAAAAGACTATTACGACAATATTTATGTGATGTATGTGTGATTCGCACAACCTGCCCATCCCGGGGCGCCCCACCGCTATGGCGATGATAACGTCACATTCCCACGTCACGTGATATTCGGGTTCGTAAATGAATAAAAATCTGGAAACTCACACGCACGCACACTATTTGTCTATATACAGGGAGCAAAAAAAATAAATAAAAAACACCTTATTTGATTCGCTTTCAACAAAAAGCAGATGAAACATGGGCGGGAAATGGTAACTTTCGGCGCACACATAACGGCGGCGTGCGCAATCCATTGCAGTCAAGCACAAAATGAATGTTTAACGAGCCGTACGAGCTAACATGTATCAGGCCGGGCAGGAAACGATCACCAACCAAAAAAAAAAAAAACAAACAAAAAATGAAAACCCCACCCGAACCGATGGCCATAGGAGTGGAAAAGAAATTACTTTTGATTACAGGTAAAACGATATCCCGGAGAAAAACTAATCTAGCATGAAAAATTAAATAAACTCGCATAATGGGTACCGGGTACAGGCTCAGGCATCGGAATGTTTGCCGTGTCCTCCCCCCTCCCCTCCCTTCCTCTCAAATATCCCTCCCCTTTATGCTGGTGAAAAAGGACGTGTTCTGAACGATGGGGTTTTTTTCTGTGTGTTGCCACGGTTAACATTCAAGCCGACCGGGGTTTTCTCTATGCGATTACGACGGGTTTTCGTATGTGAAAAAAATATTTAAACCTCTTGCCCAGGACACGATCACCGCGGCTCGTCTCTGGAGGCCGTTTGTATAAGGAATATCTTAAATTTCGACTGAGGGGATGTTTTTTTTTTGGGGATTTTGGTACGAATATTCCTTAGGAACGGGTTGGTTCCATTTTTTTTTGCGTGTGTGTGGAAAGTTTCAGATAAAAAAAACACACTCACAAACGAATGCTTAATCGTTTTGGATAGCCTCTACGTAATATCCCAGAGAAGGCTTTAGCTTGTTTGTGGGGATCCGTTTTATTTTTTGGAGTTCGGATTTGGCACTTGGCACACCGTTGTTAGAAAAAAAACCGCAACTTAAGAAGTACGCTCGGTGGAACGGTTTTATAAATAGAATGAACAGTCGATGAACGCAAAAAAAAATCTCCTGATCGAGATACTTGGTCATAAACCGTAAAAAAACGGATAAAAAACATGATTCAAACAAGTCATCTTCAAACGCTCAGATGGGTCGTATTTCCTAGCGAAAGCCCGAGGGTAACAGCTACGCGTACAAAAAAAAAACAAAAAAAAAAGGGAAGGGAAAACTGTGTTCAGGAAAGACAACAACAAGGACACGACAAACGGGCACGGGAACAATAATCGCGCGCGAGATCCTTCGGTATATTGGTTTCGGTGAAGGGCGCTCGCGAGAATGCACACCGCGGGGGAAAATAAATTACGCCAGCCTGCTTACAACGGCCGGCACCCATAAACAGTTTATTTCAGTCACATACTAAACACATTCCCGCGTATGGTGAAAAATGCTGTCCCGAGGCTTTTCCGGCGCGGAGGGCCATTTTTTTGTTGTTGGTTGTTTGGGTTGAGTTGTGCTGCAATCTTCTCCAACGGCACAGCGTTTTAGGGGGGCAAAACTGGCCAACGAAGGCGCGCACGTATGCTGTCGAAATCTGAATATTTGAAATTGTTGCAATTCGTGTGCGGCTCGTGCTGGTTGTGTGTGACATACACACCCATAGCGCGCCGTGTTTTTGGGTGTATTTATGGAGAAAAAAGACTGCCACATAATACCGCATTCACTTCGCCTCGGCACGGTTCGCCGATGATGAAGGTTTGCTTTGTTTTCTCTTTGCTCTTCACGTCATATTCTCATGAATGCTGATGATTGCAGTGCGGCCGCGAACGGTTTTGTGGATGGCGTAACATTAATGGCGCGATGTTCGAAATTGTGAAAGCTCGATAAAAATAAAGCCCAACAACGACGACAACGCAGCAAACGCACCGTCAAGCGATAATGGTTTATTGAATTCGTATGCAACGACTTTGTGTTTGTGGCCCGTTTTCCAATTCATTGGTGGCCGGAGTAGCGATGCATTATGCTACTAATTATTATCGATTTGGGTTACGGTGGCGAGATGTTTTCCCAAAAGGACACGGTTTGATCAGATTATGTTTTAGTTTGTAGAGTTAAAATTAGCAAGAAAAGCATTCCATCTGTTTTTGATCTGTTTCGATTTTCATCTCCACAATCATCTCCAGATCGAGAGATTACACAAGTACAGTACAGATAAACAGATAACTTTTTTGAGATTTCCAAATTATTTATTTATTTATACTTCATTGCGACGGCTTTTCCTTATCAGGATCATTAAGGTTATAGCTAAAATAAATTTTACCTTCCTTATTTCAATTTTAACTACTCCAAAACTTCAAGAAGTTTGATGATGACATTGACGATGAAATATCTTTAAATTTCTTGAACAACGTATCTGTCTGCTAATACTTCTCAACGTTTTTATTATCTTTAATTCCCAACCGAACATAATGAGAATGTGTGATAAAACAGTGAGATAAAATAATCACCCTTAAAATGAAATCTACAAACAAAATAAGTTAAGAATAATGCCTAAACGCATGTGTGCAACCAAGTTTTTCGGAACAAATCTATTCTCTCTCTCTTTTTGGCTTAACGACCTACCAGGTCACCAAATGGCTTACTAGACTATTAAATACCACGAAGTTTCATAGTCAGTGCTCACCACGGGGGAACGATCCGGATGGGATTTTAAACCGGTCCGGTTGTGTTGTGACCTAGCGCCGTAGCCAAATACACCACCGAGTCGGTATAATAACTACTTATCATAAAACTAATATCAATGTTAAAAAATAGTATCATTTAAGAACAATGGATGGTGTTCTTCCTTACGACAGCATCAGTAACAAATTTTATCTGTTTTTGTTCCCTCGTAAACAGAAATCCGTCTTTTGAGAAAAAAATTGATTAAATAAAATCAAAAATGACTGGCATGTTGGTTATGACGCTAAGAAAAAAAAAATTCGCCACGTAATAACGTCCTATAACATGACAGCAGTTGTCATTGTTTGTGCTCTTAAGAAAATTCATTGCAGTAAATGAATCTTTACAAATAAAATCAATCCTATTGAAAAGAAATGGTATTTTATATTGGACATTTGATAATAGGAAAGCAAGTAAAAAATTCAACAGCACAAATGTGTCTCAAAAATATAATATTTGTTGCAATATTGTTTTCCCCGGAATGAGAAAATTCCTTTCCCACCCAACCAAGCAGCACCGCACCAGAATGCACCAGTAATAATTAGTATTTTAATAAATCAAATGACAACCACTTCTGTCGCAGTTTTTTTTCTTTCTACTTCTCTCATTGCCACGTTGCAGCTCCATACCTGTTGGTAAAATTGTAGCCCCGAGCTGAGCTGTATTGATTTCTTTTTATTTCATGCTCGCTCGCTTGTTTATAATGCTCCACGATGGAGAAAGCAAAAACAAACCCCGATCATCTAAGGTCCTCAACGAGCTTTAAGCACTTTCCCATTACATTTGCCGTCTTGCACGCTGGGTTCGCTTTTCCGGCTATGCTTTTGCCGGCGCGCACTGTGTCGCACAATAAGGATAACGTGCGCGTATTCCCGGGCCGTTAAACGGGGATACTTGCCCAGGAACAGGGATGCTTCGCTTGCTCGCTGCATTGGTTGGTTGGTTGGTGGTTCCACTTGTCTTTTCTTACACGCGCCACCGTTTCTCGCTATCCGGTGTTGCCGGTAGCCTGCCGCCACCACGGCTAGGCATACCATCAGCGCAAACAGTTTCCATAAAATAATATTTATTGTTTTCTGAAAGCTATAAATTAATTGCTTTTATGGCGAAGCTGGGCGGCGTGTGGTGCTGAACGACGGTGAGGAAGAGTATTCACGCGTCCACCCCTGAGAGAAGCAGTTGTGGTGGTGTGGAGAAAGTATAGGTTTTTTTCTTCTCCATTCTTGTGTTTTGCTCTTCCTTTTTTTGTTGTCTTTTTGCTGCTCAAGCCTTCAGCAGTTGGTGGGCACAGCACTTCGGTGGGCTAGATGGATGCGTGTGCCTTGCGAAGTGTGCCGCGAGTTCGGAACGCTAAGGTGGAGTGGAACAAATCTTGTCGCGCGGACAAAAGATGGCCGAAGATGGCCGAACTGTTGCGAAGGGACGCAAAATGTGTGCGAAACCGGTGCACGGTCCAAGAAAACCGGAAATGGAAACAATTCAACCGTGGGGCACATCGCTCGCTCGCACGGAAAGCGAAACCCAGGACGAACGTTCTACCCGAAAAGCGGTTGTGAAAAGCTGCTGCTGGAAACGCTGGCTGCCAGCCGGTTTAGGCAGCATGTGGTCGAACGAGGAAACTAGGGAAAAGAGAAAGAAAAGGTGAACCGAAATGGTGTTCAAATTTCGATTCGCTGGTTCACGGTACCGTTAAGATCGGTGAAGATGGGTATGGAGTTTTTGTTGGGCAAAAGTTGAAGTTTAAAATTGAGTGACCTTTTTCATTCTTTTGTTTTTCGGAGCTTGTGCGTGTTGCAAACATACGCAGCATGCTGTCATAAATGGAAATATTGCACGATTCGGTGGGAGTTATTGCCTTATTGGATGCAAAATTTGCTCTTTTAGCGCACGGAGATAATGTTTACAAATGAGCGAACTTTGAGAGCTATGAATTAGTTTGCTTAAGATTGGTTTTATGCCAAGGAAACATTGGGATTTGGGATTTTATTTTGTTTGCTACAAACTTTACAACTTCACATGCCTTTTATGTTGGAAAAATACGCGGCCAAAAGACGGTTATTTGTTCCGATTCGCAAACCGTTGAATGGTTTCGGAAATTCTAGGCAATCGCTAGGCGAAAGCATTCCACGGAGATAGCCATGGCCCGATCACGCTCGTCCACCGGGACTCTTCGTCGTTCTCCAGGCCTTTACTCCAGGCCGGCAAGGACGTAAAATATGATTATGTTTTAAAAGCTTTCCGCGGGCGCGAATATTGTTTGCGATGAATTGAGACGAGTTGTGCATACTGCCGCGTTTGCGTCCCATTTTCCAACGCCCATCGTCCTGTGGACGATGATGTGAATTAAATTAGCGATAGCGGTTCATTGTTTGTCGCGTTCCGAAGGGAAGGGTTTTATGGATCAAGGTGGGTGCGAGGTTGTCGAATGTTCTTCGACCCTTTTGTACCAGTGTGGGATGGGTTGTTGAAGGTGAAGGTGCAAGCGTGGCCGCAAGTGGTGCGATTAATTGAACGAACGTGAAAGGAAGCATATAGATGCATCGGTGTCGGAAGTTGTAGTAAAGGCACACCACTAGCATGCCACGTTTCGGACCACGTTCCGTGCCAGCCGTGGTCTGCCCTACTGTTTGGATGGCGGCGGTGACAACACTGCCATAAACCAAAAACTTTCGCTCACTTTAAGTGCACCGCTTTGTACCGCGGCGGCTTAACATGCCATCAAATAAGCTTTTTGGGCGATTGTTTTCTTGCAACCGTGGTGGACTGCTGGGCGGTTGTAATAGATGGCCGATTCGGAAGAAGTTTTTGGAGAGGGGTGCTTTTTTTGTTTTGTTTATGGCAATGCTTTTCAATCTGTACAGAGCTCTCGGGGCTGTGAAAAAAGGGGGTACTATAAGTCACGCTTAACGATTATGGTTTGCAAAGCGAGCGAATTGGGAAACGGGGGTTTTCCATTGTGTTTGTTGCAGACATACATACTGAAGGATTCGAGCTGGTGTGATATGAAAATAGTGAAGATAATGGTGGTTCAGGCTATGATTAGTTTTACTTTATAGTATTTTGGGATGATGTGATGAAAATAATTGGATAAGAAATAACTTATGCTTTGAGTATTTAGTGCATCCATCTCTGTACTAAAGAAAATAAGTAAAAAGTTTATTAATTAATTAATATATAAATACCACTATTATTTCTGACATACACTGGATATTGAAAAATAATTTCAAAAATTTGTGTTCAGGTCACTCCTCAATCATAATTATTTTTATACTAACGATAGGAGCACTAAGTGAACTTTTAATGTCTAGTTACTTAAAAACCAAATTCGAAGTGATGAATTATGTGTTAATATTTTTGGAGTACGTCCTTTAGGACAGAGTCATGCATCATCTAAGGTAGAATTGTTTGTGAAAAATGTGATTGGAAGAATGATTACTAATTGAAGGTATTTTAATGGTTCTACGACATGATGTTTAGTTACGACATGATGTTATTTCAGCTATTACTTGAGCTTTAATTGACAAAAATAAATAAAAAGCATTGATAGTCAATGTATGATCTATTGAATTGATTCCTTGCTGTATTGAATCCATTCTTGTTTTTGTGAGGCCCTGTGGAATTAAAATTCGATCTTCAACATCGAGGGTTTTTAAAACCGATTATTAAAGAACGAAGTCGACCACTAAAAGGAAAACTAAAACACTATTAAAATATTTGCTCCATGTACATAAAATTGCAAAACTGCTTCTCCCACGGTACCGTTTAGCCATAATTTGTTCCCAACAATTACCGCTCAGTTTCAAACTTGCAATAGATTGGGCCGAGAAATGTGCTGCCGAACAACAAACGCCATAATTAAAATGTCACTACCTTCACTGCCGTGCCTTCGTGACGTTTCGACACTTTTAGCCGTACCGCTTTGGCCGGGCCAAGCTGCAACTAATTTCGTAACTGGTAAATTTCATTACAATATGCCATTCGGTGCCCGCCTGTCGCAGCAACTCGCAGTAGTTGATTGTTCGTTTGCAACTTCATCATCGGCAACGCTGTTCGAGTACCATCATCAGCATCCTCATCAGCTGCACTGCCCAAATGCGGCCTGGTCCGCATCCCCAATACATACTGCAGCAGCCCGACGTAACGTTTAAGTGGCGAGAAAACTATAAAAATCCTGACGACAGCACCTCGCGGTCATGGCACACGCTAAAAAAACACACACACACACAGACCGTGAAGGGTTCCCATTTGTGTCACCCATTTTGACCCCTTTTCCAATTTAATACTTCATAACTTGCGGAGCGGTGGCCGTTTGCTGCAATGGTCGGGCTTTCCGTCACGGGGAAACTTCCAAGGTGCGGAAAACCCGAAAACCCTGCAACCAATTTGGAAAGTTTTATCATCCATCGATAGCGCAACAATCCAATCGTTGTTTGGGCAAGTAGTGAAGGAGGGAAGGGAGAGATGGGGAAGTGGGAAGTGGGAGTGAGAAGCCAGAATGGAAAGTTGTGGAGCGAGTAAAAAAGAAAAAAATGGGGTGAATATCGAAGCCCGATGGTGTCTTGAATTTTTCAACATTATCGAGCACTTTGGCAAATTGCGCGGGCCAAAAGAAAACTCTCGTGAAATGATTCTTGCCACTTGGGTGAAACGTGAAAACCTTCGCCCTGGCGGAAGCGGTAAAAAACCGCCGAACGTTTCGCAGGGTGGCGAAACTGTTTTGGAAAGTTTTGCCCTTACCCTTAGTTTCGCTCCGTTCGGGAAGTTTTGGCCGCCGGCTTTTTCCCGCTTTTTTTGTTGTTGGGTTCGCGCTGGAGTCTTTCATCCCGTGGCTATTTCGATGTAAGGTTTTTTTTTGCCTGTTGTCGTTGTAATATCGTGCCCTTTTCTGGACGAAGACAACAACGGCAAGTGTCGATGGTTGGTGGAGGACGATGACTACTACTGCTGCTACAGCTTCCACTACTTTCGCGCGGTGCGGAATCGAAATTTCATTGGCAAGATAAAAATGAGTGTGAATTACATGGGAAAAAACACGCACGCGGGTACGATGAAAAAAATTGGCCCATAAGCGAGAGACACATCGAAGAGTAACATGAAACCAGAAAGAAAGAAGAAAAAACAGACACACTAAAAGAAACTTGCAATGTTGGCGTTTCTCGCCAACCAATTCACGTCAGGCCAGAATGGCAGAAACCATACTTCGATCAACGTCACACGGAAATGGTTTGGGAAGCACTAACAAGAGAAACACAAAACTTGCTAGAAGAAATATTGACACATTTTCCCAAACCTTTGCTAATGTTACCTTTTTTTTCGGGGAGGATTTTTCCCATGTTTTGTTTTTTCCCTTTGCTGGTTTTTGGTTCTTTCGTGAAACAATCCTTCAATGTGTCCTTTTTTGTTGCTGAAACCCCATTATAAGGCTTTACACTTTTCTTTTCTTCTCATCTCGCTTTAAAGAAATTGGACTCATTTTTAAGCTATTGATATGATGATGGGGAGTGTCCACGTTTTTCTTTTTATTCCTCTTTGGTATGAATCTGTGTCCCTGCACGCTGCCTAATCCTAAACCTGTTTTACTCTATCCGCTTTGTTGAAACACTGTGAATGACCTTCAACCAAAAGGGAAGAACAAAACGAAAACAAGAAGGAAAGCGATCTCCAACACTCGCACTGACTCACGCTCCCCCCCCAAAAGCGGACAAGAAAAATAAGCCTTCCCAATGGTTCCAAGTTTAAATGGTCGGCATCGGTGTGGAGTGTGGTGGCGAAGGTGCTAGAAAAAGTTATAATAATCCTTGAACAGTGGTAATTTCTTACTTTCCCTCCGTTGGATGATCCCAATTTTTTTTTTTGTTTGGTACCTTTTTTTTGTGCCAGCTTTTTTCCCTCTTTCGTTTTCCCTTTTCCATTTTCATCTGCGTCCGCTGTGGTGGGATTTCTTGTACGCAAGATGTAGAGTTCGAAGGCGATGCCTAACAATACCCAGGGTATTGAAGTTGTGGAGCTAGCACGTTAGTGGCACTGGACGCGAAAAGTTTGGGTTCCGATCCGGATGTTTGGTTAGGCCGGATTTCGATGCCACCACCACCACCACCATTACCACCGACTGCTGATGTTGACGAAGGACGGGGCAAACAAGGCCCTGGACCACCCTAATCCCCCGGAGCATATAGCTCATAATGGAGCAGTTGAATATACAGCTTTTACTCTCTCTCTTTCTCTTTCTTTATCTCTCTCTCTCTCTCTTTGTGTATTCCACCCCACTACTGGTCGTGGAGTTTGGGTCCCAGGTCCCAACGGGCCGACATTTTGAAACCGATTGTGGCGATTGTAAAACTGGGCAAGAACAAATAGGTGGCCCTTTTAACCGGGCGTTGCGTTGGTTCCACACTCCACTGATTGAAGGTAAAATGGTCAAGTAGTAAAAGAAGGAGCTAAAAAAAAAATAGAAATAAAAACATAACCACTCCGAACCTTTCCGGAGAGTTGGAAACTAAAACGTAAACTTTCGTCCACTAGAAAGTGAACGATTAAAGTTCTTTTTTTGCGTTCTGCTTGCTGCATGTGTTTTTAGGTGTGTGTGTGTGTGTGTGTGTGTGTGTTTGTTGTATTACGTCCATTTTGCATCCTGGTGGGAACCGGGTAGTATCCCCGGGTACGGACCATAGTGTGCTTGTGCATGGTTAATTTTTTTAATTAAAAAAAGGTTCTGATGTTGGGTCGAAGGCACAAAAAGTACACACCAAAATGGATCACGAAGCTGTTTTTTTTGGGCTTTTTGTTTTTCTACGCTGTGAACATGCTTAAGGAAGTTTCCCAGTACTTGAGCAGCGTGCAAATTCGCTTTAATGCATCATATATCCTCTCGTTGAAAGTTGTTGGCAAGTTGTTATATGAGTTTAGTTAGAAATAGCGATGGAACAAAAAACATACCATTACTTAGCTAAGTAGAAAACAGTAATAAAAGCCTTATGGGAGTTTACAGAAATACAAACATAATCTCTTCCTGGTTGAAAGTTTGCAGCTAAGCAGGAAGAACAAAAGGAATAATTCATGCATCAATATGTACTAGGAAATGAAAGATGAACGTTTTAAAATATTTTGAACTATTTTAAAGAATTCTTTGCATGTTGAGTTATTTAGGCATTCACCAGAGGCGAAACAAACGGTGGGCGTCATCTAGGATGGCCTCCGGAAAGAGGATAACGATTGAGAAGAAAGAATTAATTTTGTTTGATGGGAGTGCCAAAGAAATTGCCTTTGTTTCTAGATTTAAAATACCAATACATCCATTGCAGTGCTGTATTGCAGCACAAGATCCGAATTATTTCAATGGCCCATTGTGAGTGATACACGTGCGATGGGAGAATTTCATTAACAATTTGTCCAGTAATTTGTCCAGTATTCATGGCATTTACACACTGATAACACAGGAAAGTTCTTGTTGGTCAGTGTCCAGGAGGGACTGACGATATTCGTCTACTATTCGCCCTACATTCGACCAAGATACGTCCAAGATCCATACTTTATTCGCTCAGAATATTCTCCAAATATTTGTCAGGTTCCAGGCCGTCGGGATTCTATTTGTGAAAGTTTTTCATCTTTGTGGCAATTAAATTTTACAGCACCAAGATTGCCTTTAATTATTGTATATCTCAAGAAAATGAGTTCTGCTTACAGGGAGACAGGTGTAAAGTCCAGATTTTGACTATTATTATTTCAACATTAACAATCTGTTGACCTTTTATGTATCTGTTGTTGAAGTTGATGTTTAATAAAATCAGACATTGAAGTTGATGATGTTGATATTCATAACAATAATTTTATTTTGGTATGTACGGCAACCATGGCATGGCAAAGTCCTTCTGACGCTGTAGTGACGAACGAAAGAGATAATAAGCCAATGGAATAATTGATAAAAATAAACGTGGAAAAGCAAATCATAAAGAAGGAATAATCATCTTCAAAACGTTTTTTGATGCTCCATTTCGATCCCCTCGAATTAAGCTAGCTCTCTGTGCTGTAGTGAATGGAATGATCAAACGACCATTTTTTTTGAGGGTACATCGAATAGGGAGGACGTTAAACATGGTAAAAATTAATTTTCGAACCAAATCTTACACAAACGTTCGTGGGTTTTCCCCTATTTGTCTTGCTGCACATCAGCCTGCGTTAATGTTTTGCTCTTCGTGAAACATAAATACGGTCGATTCGGTTTTGCCGAGGGAAATGAGCTGCCCCGGGTCGTGATTCCACCATCTCTCTACCATCGACCCAGAGATGTCGGGCACTGATTTCAGATCCCACCGATATTATCCATATCTCTTCGGGCAACCATTTAGCGGGGCCGGTTCTAGATTTGCTTTGCTCTTCTTCACTCATTCATTCGTTCGTTCCACTGTTGCATCACGGACAGTAAAAGCGTACAGTATCGAAGGATAGGTCACACGGACCATTGAACCAGCAAGCATCATCCGGTGCGGCCATTACGGTCCTGTTATCCTAGTCCCGACATCTTCATCACCCCAGCAAAACGACAACCATTATCGTTAATTATTACCACATTCCGTGGCGGTTAGGCGGCGTAACTGCCCTCACTGAGCTGGAACATCTTCAAGGATGGCCGTCGGATTTGGTCGCGTGGGATGGGAAAAGAAAAAAATCGCGTCCGCCACTAAACGTTCCAAGTGCCCGAGTGAGTGTTTTTCTTTGCGCTGGGAAACTTTTGCTAGAGTTCCCGTTCGCGTGCAGGAGCTTTAGCCCCAACGGGAAGGGTGGTTTGTGGAAAACTGTTCCACGCCCCACCATCATCGGTGGATTGAGTGTCCGGCACCGTACGGTGTGCAGAATTTGCCGCTTGTTAAGTTTGATTTTAATTAACCATTACTGTGGAAAGGCGGCAAAATAAATGGGCCAGCGCTGGTAGTACCGATTTTGCATAAGCGTTTGACCAGCGGAGATTTGATCGCGCCCGTGATTCGCTTTAGTACCTCGTAAGCTCGCTGTTTGTGTGTTTCCCGATATAGACGAGCTTTTGCATATCCGCTGTAGCTGTGTAGCCGCTCAATGCTCAATTTGCTCAATGAAACCCAATTTTGAAGCCCTCGTCGAATCGATTAGGGCGTGGATGGTTCTCTAGCGTGGATCGTTGTGAACGCTCCCGGTGGAAAATAGTGCAGTGTGCACCTACCCACCCACCCACACACACACGTACGCGCGCACACACACACAAACACTCTACCAGCCCTTGGCTTAGAGATGATGGTAATCGTTGCCATCAGCATCGCCATCGTCATCAGCGTTGGATTATCTTTAATTTCCTTCGTCTAGACTTTCTGCTGGGCAGCGGGCGCTATGTACAACCGGCCACCGACTACGTACGCTTTGATAGGCACAAATGGAACCCCACGTGTACGTGTCCAAAACGGGATGAACAGTGTTCCGGTGTACAGAAAGGTAGAGCGTAAAAAAAAAGGCAAGAAACGGCAAGTCACCGTTTATCGGGAGCGATTTTTGTACCAAACTTGGGCGAAGGGAAAAAAAATACACACGGGTTTGGACAAGAAGACGTACACCACCAGGACGGCGTTAGAAAATGCTCCCGCGAAAGCCGGGCACCATTTTTACCGACCATTGTTTAATCTTGGCAATGTGGATGAATAATTCATGCCGGCATAATGAAACAAAATTGCATAAACATATCAGTCCTACCGGGCCGGATGGTTTGAAGGTATTATTTTGCCACCAAACCTGGTAAGGCTGGTGGATGATTTCTGCTTTTACCGTCCGGTACTGCGCTCGCTCTTCGGGATTTCGCTGTTTTAAAGTGTGCAGTTTTGTGGCTTTTCACCGTTTACGATGGATGGGTGTAACGTGTTTTGTGTGTTGGGTGGGTGCATTTTTTTCCAAACTTCCTCGGGTGAGTGTGATCACTAAAATTAAATTATTAATCATAAAGTTTGGTCAGATCGTGTTTGATATGTTCAGCCCAAAGCGAGAGATTTAATTAGACTACTGCCCTTAATATTGGACTGACGATCGGACCATTAATACGCTCTTAATGGATTGTGAATGAAGCTGCTTTGCTTTATTAAATATGTTCATGAATGACCCGGAAAAAAAAGCAATAAAATTCATGCGCTTACTGTAAATGAGACATTCATTATGGCATCGGTTGCCATAATGCTAACGCAGCGTTATCCGAAAGAAAGCAATCGTAACGCCACCGGCAGCAAAAGCCGTTGGAAAATAGTCAACCCCTCCCTCTTTCTCTCCAACCCCCCCCCCCTCCTCTCCCTGACCCTTGAAACTTGGCCCAAAACTTATTCGTTTCCAATTAGGCAGCACAAATCGATTAAGTTTCTACAGCAGCAGTGCTTTCTAGTGCTGCTCATTTCGGGCAGCCACCACCGTCAGACGGCGTGCGGCGTTGCAAAAAGTTGCCGAATTTCATCATCATCAGTTTAACACCATTTATAAATAATTCAATGGAACATCGATCTTACACAACTTATTCCAAATTTCGCTCCCCCCCGAATACCGAACATCCGGACCAGGTCCACCGATCTGGATGAGTGCGTCGTCATGTTCGTTTGATTTCGCACTCGTCTGTCGGGTTTTGGCAAAGTTTGCGTTCATTAGTATTCAGATTTATTCATTTCCAAACCATTCGATTGTTCCGTTTTATATAGTTATCCTTTTTTCATGAATAAAAGATTGGCAGAGCGAGCACAACGCGTTGCATTGCCCGCCCGGCACAGATGCCGGGTATCGGTTCCGGGACTTACGGGGTTTCTTATCCGGCACACTTCCACGGTGTNCGTTTCATGTTTGAATGGTTCGCTTTTTTGTATGTCATCTATGCGTTTGGGTCTCTCGTTTTTTGTAAAACGAGCATTAGAATTCATCTAATGCAACGTTTAGCATCGAATGAGACCGGTGCCGATGTTTGGAAATCGGAGAAAACTCTTAATTATACGTTCCGCAGGGGAAAACATTTAATTGAATTTTATTTTACACATTTTATTATTTGTTGCAAGCATTTTGACAGGTATATTCCGCTCACAAGTGGAAGAAAACTGTTTTTCTGAAACATTATTTTGTTTAATTTTTTATTGATTGACAATAAAGTATTAGATTTCTGTTTGATAATAAATATGGCCAACCTGGTACCGTCAATCAACAGCAGCATAATATTGGAGTTTACAATTCCCGTCTATACATTTATTTCTATTGACATTCTTTTAATGAAATCCCGTGCCGTGGATAACATAATGGTTTTTCCCTTTTCAGACAAATATCTTTGTATGTTTTAAGCAACTAAATCATAAAGAATTTTTGAAGTTGTTGGAGTACTGAGTTATTAGTATAACACATTAAAGACTTCTAGACCAAAAGAAATTATTCATGTTGTCTTATGGAATTTTAACTATAGGAAATAAAAGTAATTGTCAGTATTTTTGTAGGCCCGAAGTTGTCTGCAGTAGTGATCCTATCTAGACCATATCTCTCAAAGAAGTACTAAATACCCTCTGACAGATTAGTTAAACCAAACAAACCAAGAATTGGCAGGCCACGAGGTCTTGCGGTTTTTACAAAAAAAAAGGCTTTAAAATTTGATTATAACATTCAATATGTCTTCATAAATGGCAAAAAAACATTGATTTTCTCAATTAATTTAAGAAAAAAACTGTAAATCAACTCCTCGGAACAGCTGAGCTAGAACATTAAGTTGATATATTAAACATTTCAGATACATACCATTAATTAAGTAATGTAAGATTTTATGTACAATGATACAAAATGCTTCGCACCTAACCAATATTTTTGATAAACTTGGTAATATCAAGCTTAAAACATGGCCAATGCTGGCTAATTCTGTTATATGCTGGCTAATTCGATATTTTCATCACATTGGCGCACAACTACTGCTCGTGAAAAGAACGGAACCCATTTCAAGATTAGCAACGGCAAGAAAATCACGATCGTCCGCGAAGAAACCAGCGCACACATACACACACATACAAAAACCTTAAATGAACAAAACCCTCCACGTCATGTACAGCGCTCACTGCTTTACGCTTGCGTTGTTATTCATTTTATTTTGAAATTATGTAAATAGTATAACCACCTCCAGGCGGTGCCTGGTGCCCCAAAATGGTGGCCCTACCGTGGTCGTAATCGTTCGGCTGATGCGGACGTTCCTTTCCCAGCTGCTGCGTGTGTGTGTTGCACTGTAATTTGATGCAGTTTTGCAGTAGGGCAGGAAGAAAGGATAAACGCACGAACGAGCACCGAGCGCGCGAAGAAAATAGGCACTGCCCTAGTCCTAGGTGGTTGTGAGCCACTTTCGCCGGTCAGTAGCAGTCGTCAGCGTTCGTACCATTGTTCGACCACCATCTTAAAGCGGGCGCTGGGTCGCCCTTCCGCCTCATGTTTCCACCTCCTCCCCCCCACCATGTGGCACGTGCCCAAAAGCGGCGTCAAAATATGCAAGCATTGTAAAACAATACACCACCACGATGGCGCACTGGATGGCGCCTTTCGGTGCGGAAAATTGTGAAAATTAAAACATGCATCAGTGTAGCGTTGGCTTTGGCGTTTGCCAACGTGCTCCATGTGTTCCAGCTTTTTCACCCCGATGTGTCGCTTTAGGGAATGTGCGAGCTTTACCGGTGGTAGCGATGGGTTTTACGTACGCTTACGGGTGTTGGGTTTTTGTTGTGTGCCCACCCCTTATCCGTGGTGCATCCGGTGTGCACACGCCATTACGTTTGCTGCACTTGCGAGTGTGCATTCGCCACCCAACCAAATTGGCCGTTGCTTTTTTTTTTGGTTCACGCTCCTGCCATGAGAATTTCGGTCGATTCGTTGCATCGTTAGCCGGATGGGTAGCGCACAAATGTTTGGTCAACTGTTTCACGCCTTGCTAGATATTCAAATCAATTTGTGGCCACCACTGCGCTGGTGTGTCTGGTTTTTCTTGGTTTCGGACACTTCTTGCAAGAAGCTTTCCCTCTCCCCCTGGTTTTTGGCCAAGTTTCTTACAAGAAAAGGACATTACACAGCAAGTGCACCAGGGTACGTTGTGCAAACGGGTAGAAAATTGAATCGGAAAGTGCTTCTGCTCTGGAGTGGAGAAAACGATCCTCGATGCTAATTGTGCTTGATTATTCATAGGCTGTGGGATGTACGAGCGTGAGCGCACGGTTTTAATGGTTGCATATGCAATGTTGTATTAAGCAACGATGGATGGAAAAGAAAGCGAATTGCTGTAGTGCATCGGTAGTGAACAAAGAAAGGTAAAGAGTAGGAAAAGGACAATAAAGAAATGAGCCGTTCAACATCAACTTGTTGAAGGTATAGTTGCGTAAAGATGTAGAAGTATATTTCACGTTGTGGAGATGGCCATGTAAATGGCACTACAAGTCCTGAAAACATATAATTAAAAAAATCGTTTTAAACCACTTTAAGTTTTGATTTTCTATAAAAATAGCAAAGAATTTATATGTTCTAATGGCACAAGTCATCCATTAATATTAGCAGAACTACCAAGCGTTTTTTAAGCGTTTTACCATTTTTTGACGTACAAATTATTGAATAGACATGTAAAAGTCATACGTATTGAATTCAAGAATTAATGTGATTAAAATGAAGCGTTTCAACCAAATTGACTGGTTCTGTGATTCTAATGTTAATCTACGAAGCGTATCAAGCGTTTTAAATGGTGTTGAGTATTTTAGTGGAGTTAAAACGTTTTGTTTTCTAAAGTTAGTGCTGCTAAAAAGAAATATGATTTTATTACAAAAATTGCTATAAAATTATGAATAAAAAAAAATAATGCTGTTAGAAAGAAGTATTCAGGATGATGAGTAACATGTAATAACAAATAGTAAATCAAACATTTTTTTTATCAAATTAGAAGCCAATATGGTATAGTGCTATTTAAATTTATTTGCTTGATTTTATATCGACCATTAACCGATTCACCTATCTTAGACTATCTCGTACATTGCCATTCTTTTAGCTTAATTTTATTTGTTTATGCTCTGTTTTCTCTTTAGTCTTGTTTTTGGTGTTAACATAATTATACTTCTATAGATACTTCCACCCAAACACTTGAAGCTTGTTGTATAAAATGATATTGATACCAGCCCGTTCCAACCGTAAGGTCATCAGCTAACCTTTTGCAATCAAAATATCGTCATCGATTCGGCAGCCCCATTCAGCTGCTCAGCTTTCCGTTAACGGTTACGGCGAGGGCGGGGATGGGGGAGGTTTATGTGGTTACATATCTTCCGCATATAACACCCGCTGTATTCAGCATTCCATGTTCTCAGCATGGCGCGCAATGACGCCTTTTCTCACTCAAATGAAGTTTAATGGAACAAATTGAATAAATGTTTACCCGCGAGCCACACGCTGATGCACGCGCACTTGCCCGTACGCTGTTGAGCCGACGCGTTGTTGTGCCTTGCGCTGTTGTTGTTGTTGCTGCTGCTGCTGCTGCTTCCCCATTGCGCCAACGAAGCCCAATTTACATATCATGAATAAAATTGACTGGTTGGTTATGTGGAAATCCGCCCGAAATTTGCCCACCGCTGCCGAAACCGTGGCACAAAAACGGGACGCGCCGACGTGAACAGATCTTCTCGCAAAATCGCTCCTCGATATAGAGCCGCCCGGTGAGGCGATCCAACATGTTTCGCCAAGGCAAATGCACAACGGTGGAAACGATACCGACAACATACACACACACACACACTGTTATCCGTGCGCATATGATGAATAAATCGCGTCTAATGAAATAAAAACAACGCACTCGATGGTGAAAGCGTTTGTTTGTCTTTTCTGGTCGAGGACCAGGAGAACCCTGCCGAATCAAAGGAAAGCAGGGGAGGAAGGGAAAACTTTGGCCGCTTTGTAAGCGGAAGCACAAACAAATCTTTTCTTATGCACGAAATTAGGCACGCCGTATGTTTTGGGTATGTTCACCTGACGTGCGATTCCATTTCGGTACAATTTTTTCTCATTTGTTCTTGTCGTTCAATGGCGGTAAGGAAGAATGACGTACTCGGAGCCGCGGTTTCACGTGGGATGTGTTTGTGTGTAAAAATGGTTTCGTATCGCACGTCTGTCATGTGCCAGCTAATGCTGTTTAAACATAATAGCGTTTGTTTTGAAGCTGTATAATTGGTGACAAAAAGCAAACAAAATGTTTCCCGCATTCTTTTAACATTTTTGATGCTACGACTTCTAGCAAAGATATGCTAGAATAGGTTGACAAAGAATATAATAGAAGCAATTTTTCTTAAATCCTGGACTTTAAATGTTAGCAATAAAAGCTACTTTGCAGGATAAAAATGGAGAAAATACTTAAAAAATAATAAACTAATAAACTTAAAAATAATAAACCTGTCAGGAGTGTTAGTACGTGGAGCCAATAGTCTTCGAGCAGGTACTTACGACCATTTATGTTTCATCTGATTTATAAAAGATAGTTTGTATTGTGTTAACTTGTCTACTGGAAGTCTAGTATTTAGGTGTACATTGGGCTTTATAACACTCTTAAGATTTTTTAATTTTAATCATCAAATATCATCTTAAATCGATGTTTTGTGTCCTGTGGAGCTCAGTAATTTACACATTGCGTTGCCCTTTATTTGTAATAAAAAAGTTAGAGAAAGTTCATGGAATTTGAATGGACTCAGTTTCAAGGATATAGAACTTGACTAATATTTTAGCCTAATTTTCACTTCATTTCACTTTCACTTATTATGGCCTATTACTATTTATTGCTTGAGCTGTAAAAACTGTGCTATACTTCTAATTTTAACTAATTTTAAATTTGTAATTAGCGTAAAAACAGTTGATTATGCCGGTTGAATGAAACAAATATTATTTGTACATCTTTAAAGGTATTTTTATATAATAACGAAACTATATTTCTCAGAGACGAAACTGGAGATACTGGAGATTCAACGATTCTGACATTTAGAAGAAAATTTTAGGAATAGCGTGCTTTTTGAATATTTCATTTTACACCAGATGCATATCAATTGAATTATATTATACAACTTTGGAAAATAATTTCATTACTTACAGAGTTTTCAATACTTAGTGTTGCTTAAAGTTGACATTTAGTATATTTATTCAATTGTAGCAGTAAAAGAAAACCAAAACAAAATTCCGGTTATTACTGACGTAAATAAAATTAATTTAGAGAGCTCGTTTATTGTGTGCATCGACCAATAGCACCGCATCCATTACCAGGCGAATATGATTAAATTGTCTTTTAAATCACCTGACTACAAAATTTATCATACGAAAAACAAAAACAAACCCCTTCCCCTAGAGTGACAATTGTTTGGTTCGATTGCGTCGTAAATACGTCACATTTAGTGCAATTGTTAAATTGTTGCGAAGCGTTAATGCATGCAGCGACACAAAGCAAAACAAAAAGTCATCCGAACGCAACAAAAAGCGAAAGAGAAAAAAAAACATCCTCGCGAAAAGGATGTACATCCTTCGTTACCATCGGCGGCAAGTGCAGCCGGTCTGCCGGTGCTTTAAGCGAAGGAGTGTACGTTCTCTATTCCACTCGGCACGTCACGTGCTCTTGAGTTTAATTGGATAAAAATATTCAAGTGTCGTGCCTGCCGTTACGCTCTTCATCAGCACCATCGTGCAAAGGGTGGTGGATGTGTGTGTGTGTGTGTGTGTGTGTGTGTGTGTGTGTGTGTGTGTGTNTTTCATTTTACACCAGATGCATATCAATTGAATTATATTATACAACTTTGGAAAAATCGCTTCATTGTTTACATAGTTTTCAATACTTAGTTTTACTTAAAGTAAGCATTTATTATATTTATTCAATTGTACCAGTAAACGAAAAACAAAACAAAATACCGGTTATTACTGACGTAAATAAAATCAATTTAGAGAGCTCGTTTATTGTGTGCATCGACCAATAGCACCGCATCCATTACCAGGCGAATATGATTAAATTGTCTTTTAAATCACCTGACTACAAAATTTACCATACGAAAAACAAAAACAAACCCCTTCCCCTTAGAGTGACAATTGTTTGGTTCGATTGCGTCGTAAATACGTCACATTTAGTGCAATTGTTAAATTGTTGCGAAGCGTTAATGCATGCAGCGACACAAAGCAAAACAAAAAGTCATCCGAACGCAACAAAAAGCGAAAGAGAAAAAAAAAACATCCTCGCGAAAAGGATGTACATCCTTCGTTACCATCGGCGGCAAGTGCAGCCGGTCTGCCGGTGCTTTAAGCGAAGGAGTGTACGTTCTCTATTCCACTCGGCACGTCACGTGCTCTTGAGTTTAATTGGATAAAAATATTCAAGTGTCGTGCCTGCCGTTACGCTCTTCATCAGCACCATCGTGCAAAGGGTGGTGGATGTGTGTGTGTGTGAGAGAGAGAAGGGTGTGTTGCAAAATGTAAGTGGCAGCAGCAGCAGCAGCAGTCAACGAGATGAGTGCACTAACACTGCATCCATCAGGCCGTTATCCCAAACCCGGCTGTTCACTCTTCATGCGATTCCGCGAAGTCACCCCAGCAGGGCTGGGTGATCCATGGCAAGTGTCCATGCATGCGTTTAAAATGGGCGCCCGTTACCGGGTGCATTTAGTCGATCCTTTTTGCAGTGGCCAGGCTCCGGCATTTTCCCGGAAGTGTCGGCACACCCTATATTGACGAAGCACTGATGCGTGGCGAATGGAAGCGGCAGGAAGCCGATACGTGAACAATCATCGATTCATCGAGCATCCGTACACCCGAATGGCACAGCACATGGTACAGCGTCACCGAAACGGAGCGCACCCAACTTCACAACTCATTTATTAATTAACCTGGCGCAGTTCATAAATAATGCACCACGCTCCTGCAAGATGGTGTCCGGGATCCGGTAAAATACACGATCACTTCACACTTCCCACTAGAAGAAAGTGTTATCTTGCAGGTGTTTTGTGTCTGCTGTGTATGTGTGCTCTGTGCTGCAAATGGCACGCACGGTAGGAGAACACGCACGGTGAGTTAAATGCCGGTCACGCAAATAGCCACACCAATTGCGAAATCAGTGATTTATTCCTCTCAATTACGCACCACCGTCGTGGAGGTTGAGGTTGTTTGACGCGAGTAACAGCGTAAATCAATTTTCCCTCTCACAAACACATACACACACACACACACAACAGGGAAACCATTGGGTTGGGTGTATGGCAGTGGAACCCATCGGCCATTGCTGCCCGTGCTGCTAATTGACCACAATTGAGGGAATGTTGCATGATTTTATGGTGATTGTTTAGTGGAATTTTTTTGCTGTTTTGTGTCGTATTATAATTATTGTTCATAATTGTTTTACGGTGACATAAAAAACAACTTTCCCATTCATCATACAGCATGCGAAAGCTTTATTGTTTTATGCTTAATTTTTGCTTGAAAAGATCAAAGATATTGTAGCGTGCAAACAAAAAAACCGAAGCTTTTCATCCCGTGTCGAGTAAATAACTTAATAAATAGCGATCTACACCGTATGAGCTTCTGCCTTCCGGTTTTGTCTCTTTCATCTTTCTTTCAACCCGCCCAAGGTTGCTAAAGAATGGGCCGCCGACG
>STHB01000004.1:6293023-6306960 GCA_018908115.1 Anopheles rivulorum
TTGCTGTTCTATATAACATTGAAGCCAGAGATAAAGCGGTTCATTCGGGCGCTTGTCACTCGCTGGTGTGGGACGCATAAAAGAAACATATTTCCTTCGTTCATTACCATTTTGGGCTGATGTTTCGTTTTTTCGGCAAGCTTAGCAGCGATTGCCATTCACACTTTAAATTTGTGTGAGTGGAAAAGTGCTTTTCCCCCGATTCGGCTTTAAACGTGTGGGTAATGGAATGGAAAGAAAAAGCTGGAATGTGCCATCCGGCAGGCACAATCCAGCTAGCAATTCCAACGCGCATCAAACCAGTGGCAGACAGCTTTGGCTGTCAACCGAACACGATCGAACATCAGGATCAGTTGTTACCCCGCGACGCCCATGCATTAAATTCGGTGCTGTTCGAGCTGTTAATAATCGATCGTTTGTGGTGGTGGTGATAATTTTCATTAGTGACAACCCGCCACCGGGCTGGGGCAAAGCCATCGCTCACCCAAAATCGACGTGTTCACACGTGTCAGGTATAATGTTATGGGGTTGTGTGCAAAAAAAAAGAGAGGCAAAGATAGCAAATGGAATATCCAAATTTGAGCATCAATTTGTGTCGATGTGTACGCAGAGGAGCTGAAAGGAGGGGGGGGGGGATTTAAAAGAGCGGAAAGCTTCAAATTCACCCACACACAGGCGTCATCCCGGTAGCGCTTACCGGTACACAGGTCTTTGTCAGGCAGGGCGCGTAATGATATAAATTAGATTTGTCTCCGTGTGGCATGATTTCGGTGTATTATCGGCATTTATTTGACATTTTCAATGCAAATCACTTTTCGCCCATTGTTCGCGAAGCGGTGTGATACGTGCGATGTTCTGGTTGGGGTTTTTATCCATGTATTATAAATCCTTTTCATTTGTATTGTGCTTATATGTGGCATGTATTTAGCCGATTATGGTTTGAAATGGAAAATTGTCATTTGGTTTTGTGTAGAAAATTGAGCAACTAAAACGTGGGTAAGAATATTTAGCGATGATTGATTTTATTAAGCTGGATCAAGCGTTGTAACTGCTTACTAGCACTAGGATTGTTGCAAGAGTCCATGAGCAACCATAAGGATTTCCAATCTTTCAGTTATGACTTAAATTTCTCTGTCAGTATTGACAATCTTTAAAGACGTGACAAGCTGGGCCATCTAATGATATTGTTTATTTTGTATATTTTTAATAGGGATCTTGTATATATGTGTCTAAATTAATGTTTCATCAGAATTCTCTTACAAATTAATCTAACATTTACCCTGGACAAGGTTACTCAGATCTTAACAAGACAGTTGTTACTATGACGAACCTTTTGGCCTTCAACATGGAAACGCGGGTTAAGGCATACTAAACATACTTAAATTAAATAAATAAAAATATAATGCAGAGTGACTTGCAAAAGACAGAGTTTTTACTCTAAAAGGTGTTAAAGAGTACTCGAACTAGAACAGTCTGTTTAGGATATTGTACGATACTGACTATTAAAAATTAGTTATACCATACTTCAAAGTATTAAAAGAGTTGCAAAAGAAGTACTGATCAAGAAAACCTTAAGATAAACCCCGAAAATAAATAAGTAAGACATTTTAAACATGTCTTTCAAGCTTAATGCACATTATTTTCCCACACGAGGCCAGAATTGGGCATAATCAAGCACAATTATATGATCGTTTTACGCACATCTCTCATCTTTTAGTACAGTTTTGTTCAACAAACTTCACAAATGCGACGCTTTATTGTTACTCCTTTATAATGCCCACTAAGCTTTGATCCATCCGGCAGCCCATGCTGACTGTCATTGTAATTCCTGCAATAAATAAACTACACATCAGCATGTGTCCATCATTTTTGTGATATTTATACCGTGCTTTATGGCCCGGTTAGGTTAGACGGGCAAAATTATTTTTATGCCGTGTCCCACCACGGTAGCGGTCGTGCTATGTGTGCATGCGAAGCAACCGGCACACCCGGACCCGAAACATCACAATACAAACGGCAGCGAAACTGCAAGCTTTCGCATGCGTCTTTCTCCCCGGGTCGGGTTAGACTTAATTCCGGCCCAAGTGTGCCCACATGAATATGCGCCGTCATCTGTCCCAGGGTTAGTAGCAGGCGTCGTAAAAATCACTGTAATTTGTGTAATATCCTTTGATTGTGCAGGGAGGATTTTTGTTTTTGGTTTGTTTGTTTTGCCCAAAACCTCATCGTAAAGCAGCGTAACTTACCGTGCCAGATGGATTGCTGTTCGGTTTTTGCGGTACGGTCAAAACTTGTCCCCGTGATGGTGTGTGAGTGTGAGTTTTTCCCTTTCTTTTTTCGAAGTAAAAATCTCACGCAACCCCCTTTACATATCACAGCAGGGATAAAACGTTGATGAAGCAAACCGAAACGGAAAGCCTTCTTTTATTGTGCCGATGACGTCAGCATAACTAAACATATGATTCCTACCACCAGCAACCATCCGTCCATCCGTTTAACGCATTCATCCATCCAAACTGTCCGGTTGGTTAGAAGCTTTTTTCTCTTCTTCTTCTATGCTTTTTTCCACCATTTTGTGTAGCAGAGGAAAAAAAAAACCCAGTCCCACACACTCCGGACACTCCGGGACACTCAATCGATCATATACGGTCGGTCGTGAGTGATATTGCAGTTGAGGTAATACAACATACCGGGTCAAGTAGGGCCACATCCGTTGTTTGGGTGCTGCCGTTTCGGGGATGCCCACACGTTTGGATAAAATTTGTTATTCCCCCTAGCTCACGTTACCCGAGTTTGTTTTATCGCCGCTTAGTTTCACATTTCCATTTCCAGCGCGCCGGCTTTCGCTCTCAGCTTCACTCAGGTTCAGACGTCGAATTTCGCTCAGTCCGTTCCGGCACCACAATCGATCGGAACTCAATCATTTACGATGGAAAGTATCGTTTTTTTTTCTGTTTCGTGGGGGGAAAAGGTGTTTTTTTACCCCCCCCCCCCCCCCCCTATCCCCCAACGCTTCGTCTCACCGGCTGGGGCTTCATGAAGCCATCAAAAACGAACCGGACCGGGGTCGTGGTGGTCGAAAATAGGCAGAAAAGGCACCGGAAATTGCGTCCGATTCACTCGACTGCAGAAATGCCCGTTCGGGAAACGGTTTCATATCGATATTCAAATCGCGCAACCGCTACGATAAAAGGGTGGGTGGGATGAGGGGGAAAGAATAATAGGGAGGGTTTCAGGGTGGCAACTTCCCGATATGAAATGGGAAACTTGTTGTTTTTCTTGTGGAAAAAACAATAACACACCCACTTGGTGACAGGTTCCGTGGCGCGAAATGCGTGCCGTTTGGCCACGGGCAACTGCCGGAAACATTGCTGGCCACACGGGCTTACAAAACACAAATGATTGCTGATTGATACAAAGGCAGCCAGGCGCTAGGGATGTTTGGGTACTGTTTCCTTTTGTAAAGTAAGCTTACAAATAGCTGTTTATGATTGGCTTTTCGTGGGTTCGTTTCACAGTTGTGGCATGGCCGAAATGGGCATTAATTTGATTTCTTGTGAAAAATGAAGCGTCAAAGGGGGCTGTTGTTTTCGCAAATGGTTCAATTGGATGTTATTGGTATAGTGCATGCAGTTTCAAATTATGTAAAATTATTGGCACTATTTTTTACTGAACTTGCCAGTCGAATAACTTTATAGTTGTACCATCTATGATTACATTGCCTTCAAAATCATCGTGATCTTTATGAAATATTTAAAGATTATTGTATCCATGTTTAAGGATCTTAATCCTCTTTATGGACTTTAATGAAAGGTACGTTTAGTTTAATTCAAAATGTATTTTGTTTACGATTTGATTTATTTTTGTTTCCTTAGAACATTACACACTGATGTAATTATCGTCGTTTAACCCGTGATTCTAATTTCTGATTGTTTTTAAAGAAAACACCATGCAACCATAAGTATAAGCCTTTATAAAACTTAATACAAATATTCATTTGTGACAAAATTGTTTTTTTTTTGTTTAAATTATTGAAAATAGAGATCTTTCAATAATAATTTTGTGATATGATCCGCTGTAATCGATATTGATAGAACAGTGTTTTATAAAACTGTTTTTGAGATCATTTATTTTCAGACACATTTTGTTAGCAATTATTTATACCTTGGAGTATTCGTAGTAAAAGATTTTAGATCTTTCGATCTTTTGAGGGTTCATCCTTCTGAATCGATAATTTAATGACTGCTGATTCATTCTAAAATAGTACAGTAATTTGATGGTGATTTAAAGTTAAAATATTAAGTTTATATGATAATGTTATTGGATGAAAACTTATGAATATTGGCACTGATCTCATTGAGTGTCTAGTATGATCCGTTCCTCACTTTTGTACACAGGACTTGCAATCCTACTCTTGAAAGCCAGAAATGGGAAAGGTGTGAGTAATGCCATCATGGAATATTCCTTAAAACTCTAAGTTTAGTACAAGGTTCTGCAGTTCCAGTTCTGCAATATAAGACTCTGATATTTGCAAAAAGTTAACTCATATAATTCTAATAAATTATGAACAAATAAGCAATAATTGAAAGACTTCGAAAAACAAGATGTTTGTAATAGGCATTTGTGAGTCTTAGCATATAAAATAACATTTCAAATATTGTTGCTTTGTTGAGCTTACTAAGGTTAATCCGATATCATAAAGTATTTTTATGATACATCAAAAAATAGCTCAAAACGTAACCAAATACCTCTTTCGCATCATATTGGACAAACCTGTGCCTAGGCAAAGCAAACCTAACATTCCCCTTAGTTCGACAAACGCCGTGCATATCCATCCGGCGAATCGTTAAGCGCTCATCGGGCACCGGGTAAGGCCAGGCCACAAAATTAGCCTCCCATTTAATCTCAAACAGGTTCGGGGCCGGGTTTTTTGGAAACCCGCACGCAACAACAATGCCCAAACTGGTTCAACCCGTGCCGGTGTGAAATTCAGTCATTTGCTTCATCCGTTTTCTCTTTTTTTTTCATTTCTCCATCGTTATGATAAAAATCCTACCAAAGCATCGCACACTTTTACAATGCGCCCGGTTCTGCCCGTTCGTATTACATACGAAATGTGGAGAAGAAGGAAAAAAAAATACACCCAACCTCACCCCACACGAAGGTAACAGCGCTCAAAATTCGAAATTTGACCACGGATGGGCCGACCCACCCGACGGTGGCAGTCGGGTGCTACTGGATGGCATCCAACCCGGCATGTTATCCCACGTTACACGGGCAGCCATGGACGTGACGCAGCGTCGGATCACCGGTTACAGGATCCCCGTGTATGTGTGTGTGTTTGTGTGTGTGTGTTTTCTTCCTTTTGCCCGTCCGGTCCGGTTTCTAGTGGTTGTGCCACCAATGGTTAGCTCCAGGTCCAACACCTTGCTAGCAACGGGATAAGCCGAGTAACAAGGATCACGTTCACCGTTCGGTACCGTGATGAAGCATCCCTACTCCATTTTTTGTTTCGTTGTTGCTGGATGTGTTTGTGTGTGCGTAGTGTTCGCTTCATTTCGACCATCAGCGTTGCAGGAATGCTTGTATCTTCATTCGGCACCCAATGAACCTTTTTTTGTGTGTCTGTGTGTGTGTGTGTGTTGGGTCAGTTGGTTGGTTAGCTGTTTTGGTCGTTGAGGATGCGGTGCTGCGTCTCGCATTGATACACGGTACTACGGACGCTGGGGTCCATTTTCATGATTTCCAACACCAGCCAACGACGCAACGTGGCGCTGGCAACCGGAAACCGGTACGTTCGCGACGTTTGCAGAAGCCGTTCCGTGGAACGATTTGTGGCAGTAAACGATGACCCGGGACTAAACCAAACCATTCGAGTTCATCAGCCGTTGTGTGTGTGTTGCTGGGGGAATGAGTATATTCTGTTCTCTGCTCTATTTTTTTTATTATTGCCACTTTTCCTATATCCCATTGCGGACATTCGAACTCGCTTCTCGCTTCTCGGGATGCCGTACACTGAATATTCATTTGAGTTTTGTTGTATGAATCTTTTATCTTGCCGCTCGTACCATGCGGACTTCCTGGTGCGGATTCCTGCAAAAGCATGATTGGGTATCCAAATCGTCGATATTGGTGGACAAGGGAGAATGGAAACAAATAAGCACAACAACAACAAAAATACGACAAACGACCAGAAACACATCACGCACTCACATACAAAGACGGGCAATTCGCAAACCAAAATCAAAAAGCAAAAAAAAAAGACATGGACATCCAAACATTGGCCGTAAAAATAGGGGGTCCGGCATCAAGCTGAAACAACAATCGAATGTAATATGCATAAGAGCACGCCCACGCTTTTGAGTGTGGGAGGAGGGAAGGAAGAGGAGAGAACTGGGAGTTGGGGCAAGAGACGCACATACAAAGGGAGAAATAAAATAAAAAAAAAAACAAAAACATCGTTGGAACATCATTCATGGGCGCGTCGCGTCGATGGGGTGCTGATGGTGGCGTTCATTTCCGAAACAGCATCCGCCGTTATATTGGCAAAACAGTTGACAAAAATATTGACATAAATCCCGAAACCAAACGCCAAACGATCGGCGTCCACCCGCCGGGTGGATTGACATGTTTCCCATTCGCTAACGTACGCCATTCGTTTCTTTTCACAGTTCCTGTCGCAACGATGGAGGCGCTCGTTGGCGAGACAATCTATCTGCCGTGCAACGTCAGCACACACGAGCCGGGTGACAATGTCGTGCTGGTGCTCTGGTACCGGGAAGATAAAGGATCGCCCATATACAGGTAAGCCGATTACCGCGCACTGGAAACCGTGTGTGGGACAACAAAAACAAAACACAAAACAGCCGACATGTAAAAGCGTCCATCAAGAGTGTTCGCGATCGCGTGCAGTCAGAAATCCCACGCAGGGAAAGCCAACGCCTAGGTTACAAAGCTCCCAAAACGTTGGTACTCTGGTTGCGTATTTTGCGTACGGCAGCAAATCTTCGGTCTTACTCAACCGAGCGATGTTGTTAGCGATGCGAGTGTCTTACCAGACCAGCACCGGTCGGCTCGACCTCGAAAGGATCTCATTTGATTATGCAACTAATTATTGAGATTGCAGTCGCACAAGAACAGTGCTTCTGGGTGTGCCTGGTAATTGTCAGTGGTAACGCGTGTTGCATTATTTTAATTAGAAGGCAGCTCGTGCAGTTTGCTTCCATTGCAACAGCTAAGTTGATTGGATGCCCATGGAAACGGCGTGAGGATTTGTGGAATTACGATCTTAAATCATGTGGTTAGTTTTGATTAAATTTTACGAAAATTGTATTAAAGATTAACACATGAACTATTGTGCTATTCTTAAGGAGCTTAGACTCTTTAATTATTTTAGGTAAAATTGTTACGTTATTATTAAATTATGTATTCGAGTTAATTATTTTTAAATTTTTAATTTTGTTTTACCGTTTAACAATTTATAAACTTCCTTGCTTTCATTGTTCAATTAATGAACGGACCTTTGTTTGATTTATCCTTACCCTTAACGTGACACAAAGCAAAAGATCAATCAACAATAATCAACGCAAGCAAATACACAGACGCGAGCCGCATTGTTTTCCCACGGCATTCCAATTTTTGGAGAATCTGGATAAAGCTTTAGAAAAGCAACAAAAAAAGAAGCCAACAAAAAAAAAGTCCCTTCACCCCGAAAAAGCTGCTCGAAACAAACAGCGAATGGAAAATGACATTCCACATCATCGCGGGTGCGGGTGTCGACCAAAGTTTCTCGCCCTTTCCCAATTTCGCAACACTTCAATCAATTCTTCATCAATTATGTAGATCATGTTTCCTGCGTACCGGATACCGGCAGCGTGTCCTTCGCGGCCAGCGAAACCCAATCTCGACGTCTTCGGTATGGGCGGACTCCAAAAAAAAAGGCTTTCGGCGTGACGCTATGCAGTGACGATTTGCCGTTTCGTCCACCGGCGTTCAGGCAAAGGCCGTGCCAGCCGCCTTTTGGTGAAGGTGTGAATAAATAATTCACCCTTAGTGTACTCGGTCGCCTGTTTTGCTGTTATCGCTGTTCGTGCAAGACTTGGACGCCGCCTTTAGTAGCCTAAGAAATGGTCCGGTCCCCACGAGGACACACTTTGGTGCGTTGCTGAGTGGATTAGTGATGGACGACAAATGTACACGCACGCACACCAGAACAACAACAAAAATGCAGGCACAAACAGTGGTACACAAATTGTGCGAGATTGTGATTTGGTGAATTTGTCTGGAACTTGCACGGAATACGGTATTAAGCTTTTCTTCCGTTTTTTTTTTTCTATTGGAATAAATTAAATCGAAAAGAAATGCCAGTTTTCTACTTTAACAACTTGGAGCATTGGAAATTGCTTCATTTCTTAAAGGAACTTCTTCTCTTCCCCAAATGCTCGTTTAAGGGGTTCGTTTGGGAGTTTCGGGAAAAAGTGCACGCTCATCATGGTTTAATTTTGCTCCTTCTCTCCACAGTGCCGATACGCGGGGGCGTGAGGTCGGATCGCCCAAGCGCTGGTCCGACGATGCCATGTTTGGCGACCGGGCGTACTTCCAGTTCGAGAAGGAACCGGGCGAGCTGGCGGTGCAGAATGTGCGCGAAACCGACAGCGGCATGTACCGGTGCCGGGTGGATTTCATCGTAGCACAAACTAGAAATAGTGTCGTAAACCTTACAATAATAGGTAAGTAGTGGTTGCATTGTAATTGATTAATGATAATTGTGGTATCGAATTCATTTGGCGAGACAGTCTTCTAAAATTAACTGGATGGGAATTCATGAGCGCATTACTGAGGGAATGAAAAGAACAATAGTGTCATCGTTCTTTCGTTGCTTTTGTAAATTCTACCTTCATATTTATCACAATACAGCGTTCATCCTACTGCTATTGAGTAGAGATGGGTGCAATGAGCAGAATTTAATTTCATAATTTAAATCCTGCTAGTTAAGGTTATTCACAAGATTCAGCTTAGTTCTTGGCCGTTTATACTCCTTCGCGTTCAATCCAAAAAAAAATGGGGGTCATACAAATGAGTAGTAAACGAATGAATTATCCTTTTTTTATTTTAATGAATATTATACGTTTAAATAACACAATTGTATCAGAATTTTCTAATTTGATTCACGTTGTTAAGCTTTTCAGCTTTTCTTGTTAAGCTTCTATGATAACATTATCAGGGAAAAAATGTTATGCTTTTATTTCACTTTCTAACAGTTGCTAATGCAAATAGAAAACAATTATTGACATAGACAAATGTTTTAAAATTTAATTTTCACATCATTTTTGCTGAAATCAATACAATCACAGCAAAGGTGTCAAATTCAAATAAGACAGACCAAAGCAATACAAAACCTTGAAAGAATTCACGCGGACCAATGAATTTGATTAATTTCACAAAGAAAGGAATATTTTTAGATCAAGCATTCTTTCGGACACTCTCCATTTTCTGCTTGAATGCTTGAGATTTCTCTCTGTTTTGTTTTGATGAAACAGTGCCATTTGACAACGCAGTAGTAAATCAACTGCTAGCTACAATACGATTATTCTCTCGCTTAAAGCATCGTCCCACTTACAGAACAACTGTTTGTTCACCGTTAAACAATAGTAAATCATTTGTCGTGGCGGGAAAAAAACCACTACATAATCCCCCTGACAATTATGGAAGCCATTTGCCTTCCCGATCACAGCAACCCTTTTCGCGCATCACTCATCATCGCTATTATCACGACCCGGACCCAGCGGCATCGTACCTTATATCGTACGATCGTTTTGCGCGAGGAGGTAAATCGGATTTCCCACCGGCCCCGGGGTTATCGTTGATTTTCCGACGAACGTTTGTAATGATTAAATATAAATCAGAATCAATAGCGTTGCTTGTAGCTGGCGCGAGCATTAAAACCCGATGCCCGATTCTCTTTTACGCTCCACCGGGGACCAATTTGGCGTGCCGGCCGGTTCGATCGGTTGCCCGATTGCGTTCTCGTCCGGGTTCATGATTTCCTGCGCACCGCGTACTTACATCTTGCCGTCCGGATATGAAATATCGAACATTTGGCGTTTCGGTGCAATAGAGATATAGTTCCAGCAGGGTGTAGCACGCTTTGGTGTACGATGGCGAAGAAACAGGAAGAAGAAGACTGTAGCATCGCTTTAAAAGTACTACCAGCAGGATGTTAAAGAGCCGCAGCGAATCATAAAGCATCACACAAACTCCGTAATGCTCCGGCAATGCTGATGACACATCTTTACGACCATTGGCATGTGGGATGGGGACGGAGTGGGATGGTCGTTATCGAAAACTCGGGCATCGAGCTTTGGCTGCCTCCCCTTCACCTCCTTCCCTTTACTCCCCTCCCCTTCACCCCTCTTGTTCCATAGCTGAAATTGATAGAGCAATCATAATCGGGAAGTTCGGCGCGCGTACCAGCACCGGGTTCAAACATACACGACATGGCACATGGCAGGTCACAAAACTTCCCAAATTGACATCTTGACGACCGAATGCCACTCGAATGCTCCACTGCTTCAGATGGATTAGTGTCGTCAAGATTGCTCGCAAGCAGTAGCGTCCGTTATGTCATTCCGTCAGTTCGATCACTGTTGGGCCAGACCTTGTTTGAGGGTCTTGTTTGAGTTGAGTCGTATCGATGGAACAGGCCAACAACGGGAACAACAAAAGAGAGAGGGAGAGAGAATGAGAGAGAGAGAATGAGAGAGAGAGAGAGAGAGAGAGAGAGAGAGAGAGAAATCCATCGAAATATGCAACTGGAACTGGCGGCGCGAAGGTATCAAAACCATGTTTGGTTTGACGGGTAGGCTAGTTACCCGGACCCGGTAAAGGAGCAGCTTTATGAAATTCCCATGAGAACATATTTTTTTGCTCTGCCACCCATGTTGGTTGTGTCCTTTTTTTTGGGGGGAGTATAGGATGGGACCGGGGACCGAGGTTTATGCGATTGGAGAGTGGATAATATTGACAACGGCTCGTTATGCTCACCATCGGCTCTAGTGGGATAATAAATTGATATTTGTGTACAAAACTGTGCACCTTGCTTGTCGGCGATACTGTGACAGGGAACTGATTTCGTCTGTTTTTTTTTTTATCCGCTATTATGGGTCGCGTTGCGAATGGCGAGTAAATAAATAAATGTTACATGTTTGACATGAGTTCTTGAGCTGAGTTACGATCGGCACGCGTAAACCGAGGTAAAAGATGAAATGATTTGTTCCACCATTTCTGGCTGATAAAGAAAATTTAAATCAATCAACTGCTCTTTTCCTGAATTGGCTTCGGTGCTATTAGTTGAGTAATAAAATGCCAAACAAAGGGATGGACAAGGAAGTCAATGAATTTCATCAGAATTCACTATCAAGTTAATGTATTGTTTGGGAGGTAGCAAATAACTGATCATTCATAATATTATTCAACGCAAATTGGCACGTAGTTAAGTGAGCAATGGAGCTGTTCATAGTACCAAACTGGAGAATATATAGCTGCGAACAATGTCTCGTGCCTCGTGTATAAAGTGCCTTTTTGAGATAAAATTATGAGATAAATAATGAAATATTTCATGAAATATTTCTAAATCAAGCTTTAATTGTATTTGTAACATCGCTTTGTTACACTGTCACGCTGTTACGATTTAATGTCCATTAAATAAATATTTAAACAATACGACGAGCAAATAAGATTTAATTCTTGGAAATCTATTCAAGTGACACCAACCTGGCTAAAGAGATCGAATAACCTGATGAGATCGTTATTGAAACGCTAGCAATGTCAAAGATAATTTGGAATATCATGGTGTACTTTCTTTCTTGTCAATCGTATTGCTATATAATGCCTCCGATTACCAATCTAAACCGTTTAATCTCTGTCCGGGAGTTTTAAATTTGTTATGAAAATCAGCACACTGGAGACCAATTACCAAATGAATCCAATTCGTAAGAAACAATTTCGATGTATGCCGATCCCAACCCAAGAATGCCGGGGAAATCATAAGCAAACAGGGCAAAAAGGATACATAGTTGCACTTTACACAAGCATTAAACCGCTCGGAATCGATTCCCGGGTAGGTGCGACCTCCTGGTATCCGTGGCGCTAAACCATAAAATGTCATATTTATCTGGGGAAGCATTTTGCGACATTTGCTCACCATCCGTCCGGGCAGTCGACCGGAGCAAAAAAAAAACAAGCCTCGGTGCGCACCAGCGACGTATAAGACCGCGTGCTGTGAAAAGTTGATGGAATAAAAATATCCTAAACCGTTTTACAAACATATAACCCCTGCCCGAATCCGAATCCCAACCCACCGAAAGCCACCCATATGGGTGGCCAAAAAGAGTTCTCGAAGAAGGTGGTTTAAGCCACCGAAGCTACTGCCAGCACCGTACAGATGGCGTAGGTGTGGCACCCGACCCGAAACCACCCCATCAATAGACGTATGTCAAATGGGCGTACAACTACAGTGTGGGCGGGACGGCCACCGGTACTTGGCCGATCTGAGGTGGTCTTAGATAACCTTTTAAAGTGGAAATTTATAACGTAATAATGTGAGTTTTGTTATTTTCCACTCATGGCCCGTGTCGTTGCGTTATGCTACGTTCGCTCCCCACCTTTGAAGCTCATCGTGGCGCTGGAATATGACACGAGTACGTCCGTCCCGGGTTTTAGTTTCTTTGCTGTCGTGCCTTGTGGTGGGTGGTGGGTTTGATTTTATTAAACTAAGCTACCGCCCCGGTTTTCTTTAGGACGAAGCTTTGTCATTGAGCTTTTAAGCCAGAGCGGATGTGTGGCCCATTACATCTCCGCCACAAGAAGTCATCGAGATGTGCCCTCGACGTCACAATCTACGGTGCCCATAAAGTAGTGAGTTTTATTTACTCCTTTTACTATCGTTTAAAGCGAAACACCGTCGAAGATGTTGCTGCGAGGGAAGACTGGTATTCAGACTGGCAGGCAAGCCGTTTACATGAGATTGACCGGAGCGACTTTTTTATCGCTTCATTCGAGGGCGTTTGGTTTTCTGTAATGTTTCGAGCAGATAACGATCCGTTGTATGCACGTAAGTGGATGTTGTGTCGGGCTAAATGAGAACTTTGTAGTTAAAACTTTATACGCGAGAAGTTTATATTTCAGCTTACCTTGTATAAATTGTGAGAAGATTCTTACAGGGCATGAGATTCTTACATTCTTTCATACATTCTTATGTGTGGAAATAGCCTATATGTCGACTCGTTGTGCTCGAAACATTTTAGAACATGATGCTATAAGAAAAATTATTTATTTTTATCTAAGTTTTAAAGTTACGTCCAAACAATTAAAGTATTTTTAATTGTTGTAAAAAAGCCCATTTTAAAGTAACGTGCAACAAATTCCAAACACTCTGTAAAAATCTCTTTAATAAATTTGAAGAGAATGTAAAAAGTGTCTGAAAAAACGTCAAAACATCTCGCGGAACCCCCTGTATTATATGTTGTCAACTTCTTTAAACGCTTCTTTAACCAACCAAAGACAACCAGCTAATAATTTCAAGCTGCTCTTTTGGGCGATTTCCAGGCAAAACTGTGCCGATAAGTGTATTTTCACACTGCAAGTAACCATCCAGTTTTTTTTTTGTTCTAAAATGTGCTTCCCTCTGCTCATTATGCTGACATTTCCCACCGGATCGGCAAAAGCCAAACTACACAGCAGCACGTAATCAGAGCCGGCAGCAAGCAGAGAAAAGTTTCCAGCACACCGAAAACACTCACCGATCCACCACTTCCCACCAGCTCGCCCAGCTGCGCCGGTATTGCTCCTGGTGGAGTAATTCCGTCGAACGATTCCCACCTAAATTGCCGTGTCGAGCTGGGTATGAGTTTTCGCCGAAGCAGCGCAAATATGATGGA
>STHB01000004.1:6337413-6352229 GCA_018908115.1 Anopheles rivulorum
CGGGACAAACAAACATTTTAAGCACAACACTCGCCCAGCGTGCCGGCCGTTTCGCACCCGTCCTCTCTCTCTCTCGGGCGAGCAAGTTTAATTCGGTTGGTAACGCGCAGCAGAAGCAAAACCTTGGCAAAACCGGCGAATAAGCGGCAACCAGAGCGTCAGCACTATTATGTTTTTGTGGTGACTTTGGCAAATTTTCAAACGAGAAAACGGTTCATTTCGAGGTCTGTTTGTGGTCGGTTTGGGCAGCTGGGTTGAAGACGAGCAAAACAACGACACATGGAGAGGGGGGGAGAGAGATAGAGAGGGTGAAAAAAATACCTTCCCTCCCACTTTCCCGCATACACACACAGAACCCAGGGAAGGTTTTAAACGAGTAAATGGGAAAGTGCTGGGCAAGGGCCGACCCACCCACCACTGTGCGCCCTCCCCCCCTTCCCCTGTTTTGCACTAAAGTTTGCTGAAGTTTGATGTTAGTTTGTTTGCGCTGGAAGTTGTTGTTTGGCACCACGTTTTATTTTCTTTGGGGGGAAAGCAAAAAAAACTCTCCAAAAAGGACCCGTTTCTTCGTATCCTCTTTAGATTTTGCCAAAGAAAGAGTGGGTGACGGTGACCCTTGGAACCAACCGTATGTCGTAAGTGCAAGTGCAACTTTTGCCAGCACTCCCAGCAAAGACACGGAGCAACAACAAATAAAGAAAGGAGAAGAAAAAAAAAGAGAGAGAGAGAGAAAAGAAAAACATATCGAAAGCGCACACAATTCCACCAGCTGGCCACTGTGTGCGAGTAAGTGTCGAGCACCATTGGCAAGCTATTTAGGAATCACTTTTCATCAACAACCCGACCGGGTCGTGGCAAGTGCGAACGGGTGGCAGCATTATGTGAAGCAAAAGGAAGGAAGAAAGGAAAAAACCACCCCCTCAAGAAGAAAGTGCAGCTCAGTGACCGATGGAAGTGCACTGATGCTGCCGGTTTGGAAAGTAAATCTTATTTTACTCTTTCTTTGGTGTGATGAAAGTATTATCGAACAAAAGAAAAAGGGACAAAAAAGAGTGCACACGTGCACCAGTGAACCAGCACGTATGGTATGGTGGCTGACCCATTCGTCAGCCCCAGTACCGACCATCCATCGGGTGCGTCTTTGTAAAGTTTGCTTTCGTCGGTACTAACAAACAACCAATTACTACTTTACCTTGCCACGACTCGGACTCCCTCCCGATTCGCGAATCTCGGAATATAAAGGAATGTTTTTTCTTTACCTTCTTTCTTGTTGCAATTTATTCCCGCTTTCACCATGAGCATGGCCATACACAAAGAAAAATCATTTCATCACCTGGCTGGTGCTTTTTATCGAACGATGATCGTCAGCTGCTGTGGCTGCATCGGACGACGGAACGAACGCTTCGTTCCTAATTGGAAGTACACTTTTTTATTGCCCGCACTCTGCCACACAACTGCCGCTGTGGAGGGAATATATGTAGCCAGCGTACATTTTTATTCACCCAAGCAACGACCGTCCCAGCACAAGCAATACGTTACGTATCTGCCACGTGTGCAAGCTCGTTCGCCACGGGCTTCGGTTGGCCTCATTGCCGTACGGGAATTGGGTTCCAACCCAGGTTTCTGTGCACAATATCACGAGATGATACCATTTTTGCCATTGCAACGCTTACATTGTTTCACTTCGTCTCTCTCTCTCCTTCTTAGGTCGACCGGATCAAGTACACAACTGTACGGTGGCGAACGTGTCCATGACGTCGTTGGCCGTACGGTGCTACGAAGGCTTCAACGGTGGGTTAGCGCAATCGTTCTTTCTCGAGCTGCGCGACAGCCACTCGCAGGAGATGCGGTTCAACAACACGTCACCGGTGCCAAGGTTTACCGTGCCGAATCTGCACCCGAGCGCCATCTACCAGCTGGCCGTGTACGCCTTCAACTCAAAAGGCCGGTCGGAACCGTACGTCATGAGTGCCGCCACCCAGCGCTTGCCCGAGAAGCAGATGAAGGATTCGGAGAAAGGTAAGTCCACGCGTGGAGTGTCATTGCACCGTGCAGTGGATTTTATTCATTTTTATCGCTCTTTTTTTGCTCGCTTTTCGTATTACAGTGGAGCGTCCACGATCGCCACTGCCGCTGACGCCAACGCTGTCGATTGCGATCGGACTGGCGGCGGCCATACTGATTGGCAGCTGTGCCATCGTGCTGGCACTGAAGTTCCCGTGCGGTGCCGGTGGCCGACGGAACAAGGAAACGGCCCAAAGTACAACCGTGCGGACATCCTCACCCGGGCCGAGCGATAAGAGCGTCGCCAGCAAGGAGTACGATGGGAACGAGAGTGACGAGAAGAATCCGGACGTAATACCGGACACCATCGATTCGGACGATCAGGTAAGGGTGAGATTGTAATCACCGTTCAAAGACACGATCACTGCACAGTTTGAGCATTTCTAACGATAAAGATAAGACAATCGTGTAAAGAAAGAGAATATCTTTTCACTTTGCTTGGGTTAAGACAACTTAACTTATGGGGAACTTATTTGTTGTCTAAAACTAGAAACACTAAACGGTTTTGTAGTTTTAGACTGTTGATGGGTAAAGTAGAAATTTTTCCAGAGTTGACCGGAGATGAGTCTAACTCGTTCGTTAACCAGGGAATACTGAAGGTCATTGAATTTAGATCGGTTCTATTTCGCATTTAACTTCGAATTCGTCTCCGGTTTTAACTCCGAAGTGAGGGACACCAAATATCTCTGCAGTGTTCTTGGAGTTCAAGTTGGAGTTACTTCGTGATTCCGTTTCGGATATCCCATCACTTGTGGAATATTTTATGCCCTTTCAGAATGTTCAAAACATGAACTTGTCCCAATTATGATTTAGCTTTTCAACTTGAAATCGAAAATCATAGCATGCCAATTTTTGGCGAGCATGATACTACCGAAAGAGAACATAAAACTAAAAGTAAGGACTTGGAACGTTCGTTGCTAAGGGAGATTTGAGTTTCTATTGTGGTTTGAAATTCAAGATCCTACAATTAACGCCTTTAAATTTCCTGTATTTTTGATATTTCCCCACACTAGATGGAGTTCATTAAGCGAAGACAACACATATCGACGATTGACACGAGCAGTCCGAACCGGTTGCTGCTGACGACAACCGCACCGAATCAAAACTTCATCGGCTCGTCAATGGCGGCCGCCCTGCATGCCAACCACTCCTCCACCCTCGGCTACTGCACCCTGCGCAACGGTACACCGCAAGCCTCCAACTCCATCACCAACGTGTCGATGTGCCACATGCCCTCCACCTTTACGACGGCATCGCACACCACCTGTACGCTGCCGAGGCATCCAGTCACGGCCGTCAGCGGTCCCGGGCCCGGTATCACCATGCCACCCAACGCCCACCATTGGCCATCGTACGGTGGTACGATTGCGGGCGTCCGCAACATTACCGCCATCTCCGTCACCAGCAACCAGGGTTCGCCGGCGCCACCGCCACCATCGGCCATCGCCATGCAGCATCTCGGACCGACCGCCCGGACCCGCGTGTGCATCGGGCTGCCCGAGGACGAAGTGTCCGCCGATACGCCCCTCATGATGAAACGCGAAAGCACCGTATGACTATAGGAATCTCACAGGGTCGGTGATACGGCCCTGTGAGAGTGTGCCACGGCTTCGGTTCTCACGCAGTAAAGGGTAACGGTGCGTTCGGCGATGACAGTCAGTCCGGTCATATTGGTTCGTGTCAGCCCGCCAGCGACGAAAAGATCCCCGTGGAACAGGTTTTGCTTCCAATGGAAGTCACCATTAGGCGTGCTGGTGCGAAGACCAAACAGTCCGCTGCTGACGGGGATGCCGATTTCTATCCATTGTGTGATATGAGTAAACGCTGTGAATAGTAGGTCCGTGCCGGTGTCCGTGTGAAGGTAAGGTTTGACCGTGGACCATTCCGGTGGCCGGAACCAGCTGGTGGATATTCGCGAACAAAATTGGAACGGTTACGGACGGAAGGTGCCAAGGCAGCAGAAATGGGGGGGGGAGGGGAAAGAAGGGGGAAAATATGGGGAACAGATACAACACACACACACACAAACACACTAGTGAGCTTTTTTTCCCAAATGCAACTTAATGCAATCGACCTGTCTCTCCTTCTAGAACGGACCTTGGAAGGTCCACTGTAAATAGTGTACAAATAGGCAAAAAAACTGGCGCAAAACGTAAGCAAACACCTGTAAGGAAAAAGCTACTGTAGCTGCCGGTTCTAAATCACAACCGTACAACGTCATCACAAACACTCCAGGCCCAGCAAAACATTGGATTCCTTCGTTTTTGACGCACGGCAAAAGCGGACGCACTAGGGCGCACACTTTAAAGGAGACACACAAAAAAAAAACGAAACACATCAGCGCGAACGATGATCATTAAACGAACACTTTGGACAAGTAAATTTAGACACGAAGAAATGGGGAAGGAAAAGCAAATTTACATGCAAGTTGTTTTGCACGGCAACCACACATAAGCAACCGCAAAAGCTCCACATTGCAATTAAGAAGAATTAGAATCCCCAGCCACACACTCTTTAGCTAGCGAATACTAATAAACAAACAAAAGAGCAAAACCAAAAAACAAATCTCCAGAGCCAAAGTTAAAGGAAAATCCCCCGAAATTGCCAATGCGGATACGGCGAAAGCTTTCGCGCTCGAATGGCACGTTGAAAAGCAACACGAGCCACTCATTTTTCGTTTTTTTTTTCTCCCAACATCCCAACACGAACACGCCAGGAGCCATCTTGTTCGATGGCCGATGAATTGGATAAGCGCGTCTCGAGGCCACAGCTCGAATCACCTTAGAGCACACGTGGCACCAACCAGGATGCGCCTTATCGCCAGTAGTTTGTGGCTATCTTTCCATCGCAATGTGTCGCTCCATGTCCCTTGACACACACTCTCTCTCCCTCTCTCTCTCTATCCCTCTCCCAAACTCGAGCTGTGAATGTGCGATCGAGCTGCTCGATCCGTTGCATAACGACGCGGTAGCACACACACACACACATACACACCAGTGTGCATACCGGTGTGCGCCACACCACGAAGACAGTGATTGATGACGTTAAAAATGGCGAAATTTTTGCGTGCTTCTTCGTTGGCGCAGCACCCATTGGGAAAGCAGAAGAAAAAAAATGGCGTTTCGTGCCATGTCGCAGGAAACCCCTCACTATCTTGTGGGTACGAGATCGAAGGTTCGGTTCCGTTTGCGAGCTTCTTCCCCGTTACAGCTGTCAACACAATCGATGATGAATGTTTTCTACTTTTTCTGCTTTTTTTCTGTTGCTGTTGCTGTCTTGTTTTTTTTTCTCTCCCCACTGGGAAACCCTCGAAAGGAGCGAAATTGGATTTTCACGTACGTACGGCAAACTGTTTATCGACGGTATGAATTTCCTATTTGGTTTTTAGTTTTGTTGTTTTATTTGCCAGGTGACAAACTGTTGGGAGCTTTTATTTTTGTCATTTTTGTATTTCTTTATGTGCTTTGAAACTATTTATATTTTATCATATTTTAATAGGTTTCTTTTGAAATTACCTGGTTTAAATTTGTGCAAAGTATTTTCTAATGAAAGAAACTTGACATCCCATGATTGGAAGGTTGAAATGATTTTTTATAATTGTTTTCACCAGAATTAACCCCTAATTCAAACATTATCTATTAGTTATGTGGTGCTCTTCTGGCAAACTATTGATTAACATTGGTTAATATTGGAAGATCCTTTTGAATTCTTGGAGTCTATGTCAGTCTTAAATAAAGCTTTTTCGAAGCATTCTAATTAGAATAACATTCAGTGTGCAAAATAAGACATCATTAAACAAAATCAGTTTAAACTTGCTAAAACTACATAAAAAGAGAAAAACGTTTAAAATTCCTTCGATAAATTCTAGGTTAACTTGAACAGAATCCACTATACAAATGATTTATTTGACCGTTCAAAAACCTCCAAAAGAACCTTTTATTTCAATTTCGATGACTTTTTTCTTTATATAAATTGCCAACTATAATTTGTTTACGTGAACTAAGAAACACTACAAACCCTGGACAAAATCTACAAAGTAAGCTTACTTGAAGCTTTTATCCAAACCCAAAACGTGACACATGGAAATTGATTTTCCACATCAGGATGCCTTTAAGCCAACAAGCAATTCTGCCAACAAATCTCCAATTCCTCTCCAACCCTTTCCCATCCCTTCTTGCCATACAAGGTTCAAGCAATTCGCTCACTTGCGCAACAACATTGGCATAAGTATAAAAGACGCTTTTCTGAATGCTAAGCTCCCGATCGATTGCCATTCAAAGCTGATGGAAGTAATGCAACAGATATCGTCGTGAATGGCACACAGCATACAAAATCAAAGCGAAACTCAACCACACAGCTCCAGCCCCTTTCAATTAGCTCAATTGCCTTGAACGTTCTCGCCGGTGGTGGACGAACGGATGCCCATCATGCATCTGTGTTACCGGCCTTCTCACCACATCCCGCTTTCGAGCTCGTCTCTGTGAATCTGCCTCCCTTTTTCCATGACGCTTTCCATTTCCCTGCTCATTAGTTTAAGTCGAATTTTTGTTGTTGTTTTTTTTCTTTTTCTTTTTGTTAAGCCATACTTGGCGGACAATATATTTTAATAAAATAAATAAATAAATAAATAAATCCGATACCGATCGCACATACGTGTGTGTGTGTGTGTGCATGTTACGTTCAAACAAAGCTGTCAAACCAGCTAAACCCAAAAGGTTAGCCGTGTTTTAGTTATCTCGCTGTATATATGTACAATTTACCAACCAAAAAACCGATACAAAATCTCAAACAAATTAGCCGAAATGAAACGAAACGATGAAAAAGCATATGGAGCCACCCGATCCCGAATGGGGTGTGTTCAGAATGGAAACGCGGGGCGTGCGTAAAACCAAAATCAAAAGTTGGATTCTTTATTACCTAGATATTACCTATATCAAATAAATGAGGTCTAAAGTGCAGCTACACATAAAAAAAAAAAACAAAGGTAGGACCCGGGCGTACACAAAATGGCGTCTTTCGGGGTGATGATACAAACGAGTATAGGAGTACGGAAAGTCCTAACATAGGTAATGTCGAACGATTAGTTACGAGAAAACGAACAAACGAAGAATGTTATGAGTTTCGAGCGGATGAGAATGCAAATGTAAATTTTGGTGAATCGGAAACCCGTTTCCGGAGGGAAAAGAAAACTGTTTAAAATCAAGCAAGACAAATGAATCTTAAGCACACACACACACATCAGGGTGTGTGTGCGCGCAAATATGATTATAAATTGCAGTTGTAAATAAAATAGATAAATTTATAAAACATGAAAATGTGTTTTGTTTACTGGTGCTTGAATGTGTTTTTTGCCTTCGTGATGACAGTTCGATCGATGTTGACACTCCAAAAACACTTAAAAGCATTTGTTTCGTTCTTCTTTATTAAGCGTCGTGCGGCCATTGCACGAGTACATTGCATTTCCGGATGTGTGTATTGTGGAGTTTAAAAAAAAACAACGAAAAAGAGAGAAGATAATCCACTTATTACCTGCCGAATACACGCAGCCGAACGCTGCCAAACAAAAACTGCGTTCCCCGGTCCGCGAATAAACTGTTTAAAACCTTAAATTAAATAAATTAATTTGAATAAATGGATAAAATCACACGTCTTCCTCCGATACGTATGTGTGTTTGTGCGCGTGTGTGTGCGGACATACGTATGATTTATTTATTTGCAGCCTTTTCTTCGCGTTGGCCAACAGGGAGAATTGCGCCACGATGCGAAGCGTAAATCGGAAAACGGAAATTCGAAAATCCGAAACCGGCGCAAACAATGTCCCCTGTGGTCCGGTGTCCGTGTCCGCCACGTTGAAAGGTGAGCATTATTAGCGTGTTAAGTTGAAAAAGGTACAGAAACAATGGCAACAACGAAACAATAAATAAATAAATAAATAAATAAATGAAATAAATAAACAACCAACTCCACAAAGTGTCGGCGATAAAGTGTGCGAAAGTGAAACGAGAGAATCGAGCTAACGAGTATTCGGCCCCGAAATGAGCCAAATGAGTTAAATCGAGTTGGTTGTACAATAGATAAGGTAGATCAATTATGTTCACTACCAGCATGTGTACGGCCACATCAAAGGCAGCAGGCTTGTAGCCTTTCATTGTTATTGATTGAGCGGTACAGTGGACACAAAACAGCTTTGTACAGATGGCATTGCAGGAACACAAGTGAAATATTCTGAATTTGTCGATAATTTGTACCGATTTAATACATTTTACGCATTTTGTTGTGGTCTTTTGGTAAGCTATTGGATGAATTGAGGTTAGTTTTTAATTCTTAATGCATTTACTGATAAAAGCTTAGCATAAATTTCAAGGAAAATCTTTAAAAATTTCCAAAATAATATATAATTGGTGGGATTTTTATGCCGAAACAGTTGTATAAATTAAACTTTGTTCTTTTATTTTCTATGCCAATGCTTTTCAATGTCCTTGATGTTAAAATAATAAAAGCCTTTACTAAGTATTTTCAATCACATAAATTAGCATGTTTTCAATTGAAGTACACATTTCAAACAAAAATTATTAATTGATTTCCTCGTTTATGAAGCATCTCTTTCAACCACAATTACAGTGAAGAAACGTTTTGTTAGTGCGTGTTTTAGTGTGTGTGTGAGGTATATGTTCAAAATCACCGATACATTTGATATATCCATCTCCTCGACGCTCGTGAAGCACTTTTTTTTCAATTTTATAGTTTCGTTCGGCATGCCAACGCAAAACTCATTCCATCGCTCTCATTGACAGCGCTTGAGCGGTTGTTATGTTGTTTGCCATTATTTCAATATGTTCCCGATCCCACCTTGCCGCGACACATATTAAAACGAAATTTTACATTAATATCAGCACCGAAGAATGCCATTCATTTAGGCTGCTGGCCTGGTTCTCTTTTTGTTCCTCTTTCTGTCACACACAATATTGTTTATCACGTATTTTTTGTCGCATGTTGTCGTTTCGTTTCATGTGTTTTCCCATTGCTGATGAAATTGCTTTTCCATCACCCAGGTACCTGGTGAATTACACGCGGAAAGTATGGAATTGATTTGGTTTTTTTTTTTCTCTTCTGTTGCTTTCGTTTTAAGCCAGCTTTTTTGTTGCGCATTTTTCACAGTAGATTTTCAATTTTTCAACCCGCAAAAAAAAAGGCGGCAGACAAACTTCGAACGTTAATGACACATTAATTCAAAAGGCCGCGCGGCCCAATGCGTCGGCCGAAATGAAAACGGCGAAACGTAAAATGAAACGTGAAAAATCGAATTTCATTTAATTAGCCGTATTTACGACACGTATTTTTCGGGGGAGCTTCAGGTAAGCTGGCAGACGGCGTCATTAAAAAAAAGGGGTGTTTCATGTGCCAACCGTACCCAAAAAAAAAAATAAGGGAGAAAAGAAACACACAAAGTAACAACAAAGGAAACATAATGAAAGAATACGCCACTCGCAGCAGCCCTCTCGAAAGGTTCGGTGAAAGCCTACAGAATAGATAAATTTTCTCCCGAAATGGTTAATGCATGGGCAGCGTATCGAAGAACAAAAGCAAAAATGGTGCTGTAAGGTGAAAAGAAAAAACACCATTGCCTTCCCGTTTTCAATTACAGTTTATTGGTTTCGAAAGTCGTTTGCAACTTTGTTATAGTGTTTGGTGGAGCTTGTGGATTCAGATTTCCATTTAAGATGGGAAATAATTTACTAGCCAGAAGTTTGTTTTATTATTCATGGAGGTTGATGTAAAAGTACAACTGAAGAATAGTTCATCCAGTTTTCTTTTAGTGTTTAAATAGGAAAAGAGTTGGTTTTATAGACTTAATGCAGCTTACACAAAAATGGAAGAAAGCAAATTTAAGATATAAACGATACCACATCAAATGTAAAGCATTAAGGATAAATAACGATCTATCATTCAGTGGAAAAACCAAGAATTTTAAGTTTTGAATATTAACAATTCCGAATGAGTTTATTATGTTTAAAATGTTGTTTAAATGTTTTTTTAAAGCAATTTAGTCTGATCATTCTTTAGGAAAATATATACTTTAGTTTAAATTTGCTCCACACCACACATCGGTAAAAGTAATGCATTATCAACGGCTGCATTGTTGATACTAGCTTGACGATCCCATTCATAATCCATTCGACTGTGGGTGTTGACCAAAAATCCGAGCGTAAGATTATTTAACCATTAATCAACTATGCATAAATATGAGCGAATGTGCAACAGATGCATGAATATGTAATGAAAGGTTGCGTTATTTGACTGAGTTAAGGAAAGCTTGTCTTTATTTCATATGATTAAACTTTCAACTTGTTTTGTGAAGTCAACGTCAACTTTTGACAATAAAAAATGTCCGTTCATAGGCGTATGATTGTTGCTTTTAGTCAGAAATATTATATACTTTTGTTGCTATTATTTTGAAAACTTCTTCAGCAAAAAGCCAACGTTTTTTTGTACATTATCATTTCTTTCGGCTTTAAACCATATTTTACCGTAATGGTTAAGCTTTCTAATACAATTTAAAATTGAAAATTAAAATGCAGGTCACAACGAGCGCCATTGGTTTGGGGTGAGCGTTTTGGATCTTTGTCATCGCGAACGAACTTTTCACCTTGATTGTGTGCCCATGTTCGTTATGTTTCAGTTTTGGCATTTTTGTTTTGTTTTGTTTTGTTTTGTTTTCGCCCCTAAACCATAAAGTTACAGCAACCTTTTCCTTTGTCACAGCTTGCGCAATCCGTTCCGGTTCCGGTGTCCGTTACGATATTTCTTCCAATATCGGTTGGTGTTTTCACGCCACCGCGGTGCTGCTCCCCAACGATGGTTACCATGGAATGGAACATTTCTTTGCTTTGTTTCAAACCTCGGCACAGCGAAATCAAAAGTCATCCGCAAATATAAGCGACGGTCACAGTTTTTAATGAACACTTTTTTCCTTCATGCGAGCCCATGGCATAGGGCGAATTATATAAAGCTAAACCAGCATTAGCTGCCAAAACGCTGAGGTTGGCCGATTGTGCTGCTCGCATGTGACCATTAGATGGATTACTTTTTATTCCACCTGAGCTGATTCCAGGTTCGCTTTCGGCATTGTCGGCTTTGTTTGGCGGCACATGTGCTGCGGACTGAAAAGCACCAGGCGTCTCCATTTCGCCAAAATTTCATTATTCTATCATCATCATCCATTGGTCACCGTCGCGTCACGTCAATTCTGGATCCATGGCTATACTTACAACAACAAAAAAAAAAAAGAAACAAACAAACCGATGGTGAAAATTTCCGTTGCGTTTTGTTGCTCTCCACGCCCCAGATCATCTCCCTTTTCGCCGGCTGTTCTAAGTATCACATCAATCCGTGAAAAAAGCTCAGTCGAATTCGGAATTCGGGAGTGCTGGTTGTTGTTCCGCTTCACCGGGATACCCGACGGTTGGGAGGAGGGGGAGGAGTGAATTTTCGGGGTTCGTTTGTTTAATTTTCCCGGACCAATTCGTCCCGGTTCGTACTGGTTCAATAAATCTGTCACACCTGATTGATTTATTGCCCGGCGCATCCCGTACCGTGTCGTGGCAAACGAATGACAAACGAAGGGCCGATGAAAATGGACATTGATGAAAACTATTATAGAAAAACAAAACGTAACGTAAAAATCAATGCAGGAAGTGGAGAATGGACAGACAAGAATTAAAACAAAACACAACAAAAACAGGTGAAAAATCGTAAAAGTCCGTAGCCATTATATGTGATTTTGTTGTGCACAAATGAACGCGTTACTTAGGAGATCTTTATCGACGCATTTGACGTTGGGGCGTTCAATAATTAAACTGTGTGTGTATGAGTGTTTTTTTTTCCTCTCACGTGTATCAAAAACAAGCACTTTGCTTTATATGAAGTATTGATGTTTGCTTTAAATTTCGTGTTTCTAATACACTTGTAAAGAATTGCACATTTTCAATCGTTTATTGTAGGAAGTCGTGAAAAATTGGTATTTAAGGAGTGTTATTTTTTTCTTCTACCAAATTGTTTTTGATCTATTTTTCATTATTTTAAAACATATTTTCTCTCTTTGCATTGGCACTTTTATTAAAAATTTAAATTAAGTTTTCCCACCAGTTTGTTTTCCTGTTCTACTGTACTATTTTTTTAACTTATTAATTTAAGTTAATTAAGTTGTTCCATTTAGTTTACCTTAATTGAAACCAACATTTTTTTTACATTAAAATCCATCACCAGCTTGAAGCAGTAAACTTTGGCTTGTGTAAACTGGTAAAACCTCTTCTGTGTAACACATATTTAAAAACCACTTCAAAATTTCTTATCTTACAGGAATAAATTAAAGAAAATAGGAAAAAAAACTCAAAATTGCTTAAAATAACGATTTTTATTCGTTTCGTCAGCAATAACCTTTATCATGTTCACTTACAACGCAATTTCATGTATATCGAACAGCAACCTTTAATAGAAAGGTTCATTGCAGAAGCTTGCTTGTTAACTATTTGCGTAGCATTATATCGTCGCACGAATGAAACCTTTACCAGATCAATTACGTCGTTCGCATCGCAAATCGCTGTTTGTGTGGTCCCTTTTTAACGCCGTGCTGCAACAAAGCAGCATCCTCTTGAGCCAGTTCCAGCGCACAACAATCAGCTGCCCGGTTGCGGGATCAAGTGCCAGCTCCTTAAGGTGTTGTGCCTTTTGCACAACAGCTCGGTGGTCAGCCCCCGGGGGTGGGTGGGAAGCATAATGGGAGCAGCGTGCAGCATTGCATAAACAACCTCGAAATGAACCACAGCGCAGCAAAACTCGTCTAATCTGTACTGACGTTCAAGATGGTGGTTGAAGTGCCGCGAAGCACAAAAACACGCAAAAGACCGGGGACTGATTTGTTAAAGAAAGAGAAAGAGAGAGAGAGAGAGAGAGAGAGAGAGAGATAAAGAGAGAGAAAAGGACTGTTTCGTGCTAAAGAAGTGGACGAAATCCACTCGATCAATGGGTCGGTCGGTGCTTTGGGTTGTGTGAGGGGAAAGTGTTCTAGTTGCTTCAACACTCGCAACACTCCTTGCCAGCTACACACGCGAAAGCTACACCGAAACAAATGAAAAGTAAGGCGACACAAAAAAACAGCGTCAAGTTGAAACTGTTTGTAAGGTCGGTGATGGAAGGGAAAGAAAGAGAAAGAAAAAGAGAGAGAGAGAGAGAGAGAGAGAGAGAGAGAAACCACTGGACAAAAACCCCTCCTAACGACGGAGGATTACGAAAACTAAAAATGTCACCTTCGGTTTGCTCTTTCATCGCAACCATCGCAGTCCTTCGCCCGGGTCTCGATCATCCTTGAAGGCGCTGCGTTGGCGCCGTACAGCCTCACAGTCACAGTTCTTTTTCTTTTTTTGCTGCTGCTCCATCTTTCCAACCTCGCCGGGTGGCTCGAGATTGTGACTTCTTATAAATGCCGATTGTACTGATGCCCGAGTCTGCAGGACGCTTGCGTTGCGCTTCCGGTGGTGGTGGCAACGGCAAACGCTACGGATCACTTGGTGGTCGTTGCGGTGCGTCCGATCCTTTGACACAGCGTACGAAGCACGAAGGAACTGGGGAGGGTGAAACCAAACCATTATGCCTTCGGTTGGCTGGGAAGGTGGGTGTATCCATCCGATACACCGTTGTGTCTTTCGTGGCTTTTGAGGCTGCTTTTTTTATGCCTTCATCCCCAGTGCTTCCCGGGAGAGATCACATCGGGTGTCAGCACACGCCGAGTGGAGGCGGCACACATAAGCCTCAAGAAGCAGCGGCTTATTCTCACACCATCGCCGGGTGTGTGTGTGTGTGTGTGTGTGTGTGTGTGTGTGTGTGTGTGTGGAGTAGCTTTGCAACAGACTGGCAGCATACAAAAATCCTGCATACAGCCAAGATTCGCTTTCATCTCCCAGCTGCGCCGCGCTCCCCATTCTCCACCCCCGTAAAGGCCAGGTAAATCCTTCCATCAGGTTTTTTTTTTCTTGCCCCCTTCCGGATGGTGCACGAGTCTTTTCGCACTTCAGTGTGGTGTTTTATCTTTTCAATTTTCTTTCCTCGCCAGTTTTGTTGTATCCTGGACCGGGCTTATAGAATCCCCTTGGCCGGATTCACTTTGCCGGCGCTCGGCACCATCCCGTGGCTTTTGCTGCTTCTGCCAAGCTTTACGCTGGGAATTTCGAAATTATCCATTTTGTGCACTCCCCCACCCAGTCACCCTCACCCTCCCCTCTTCCATTGTGCCTCGCGTCCTTGAGACACGAAGGAAAGGGGGGAGGGGGGGGGGTGAAGTCCTGAATCCACCGTACGCCATCAGTGCTGCACGGCCCGTTTCTTAATTTTGCTTCCCATTGCTCACCCCTGGCTCGTTGTTTCCGCGTGCCGTTTGGGTAAGATGGGCAGGATTGGCGCCAAGGTTGCCATTGCCGACCGCAATCGTGCACGTGTCATATGGTTTTTGGGGTTGGGAAGGATACACCCGGCCCGGCGCATGTAGGCGATGGTGGTTTAAACTTTATGGCTTAATCTTACTTGCTGCTTAACATCCGAACGTCCTCCCAAGCCGGTGCTGTCTGTTCTCATTACCACCATGTACGCTTTCAGTCGGGGCGGGTGGGAGGTCTTTGTACATAGATGGTTAGGTGGGTGGATGTATATGTGTGTAGAGAGAAACGAGATGTTAAGCATGCCATGGACACCGATTCTTC
>STHB01000004.1:6376245-6437317 GCA_018908115.1 Anopheles rivulorum
TATTAGGTGTATTAATGTGTTCGTGCGGTTTTGGTATTAATGCTCCCATTTATTTATTACATATTTATTGAATCTGGCAACACTGCCAATTTGAAGTGTCATTATTGGGCTACAATATCCACTATCTGTCATTTTGATAAATAGTAAATAACATAGTATCTGCGAGCACCGAACATGGCATCATTTGTACCAAATAATGTGTTTTTGCGGGGAGTTTTGCTTCATTATTTCAATATGAAGAAAAAGGCTGCCGAAAGTCATAAAATTTTGGTAGAAGTGTATGGTGACCATGCTCTAGCTGAACGAACGTGTCAGAAGTGGTTTGCACGGTTCAAAAGTGGCAATTTTGATTTGGAAGATGAGGAGCGTTCCGGAGGACCACGAAAGTTTGAGGATGGAGAATTAGAGGCAATACTGGATGAAGATCCATCACAAAACCAAAAAACACTTGCACAGACACTGGGAGTGGCTCAGCCAACCATTTCTCTTCGATTAAAAGCAATGGGAATGATCCGGAAGGTGGGAAATTGGTTGCCCTATGACCTGAAGCCAAGAGACGTCGAACGCCGTTTGTTCACTTGTGAACAACTGCTCCAAAGGCAAGAGCGGAAGGGATTTTTGCATCGAATAGTGACTGGTGATGAAAAGTGGGTACATTACGATAATCCAAAACGTCGTGCAACGTATGGATACCCCGGACATGCCACATCATCGACAGCCAAGCCGAATATTCATGGCGCGAAGATCATGCTGTGTATTTGGTGGGACCAGCTGGGTGTGGTGTATTATGAGCTGCTACAACCAAACGAAAAGATCACTGGGGAGGTCTATAGACGACAATTGATGCGTTTAAGCCGTGCTTTGAAAGAAAAAAGACCACAATACGCCGATAGACACGACAAAGTCATATTGCTACATGACAATGCCAGGCCACATATAGCGGTACCGGTTAAAAATTATTTAAAAACACTCAAATGGGATGTCCTACCCCACCCGCCGTATAGCCCAGACATTGCCCCTTCTGATTACTATTTGTTCCGGTCGATGGAACACAGCCTGGCTGACCAGCAGTTCCATAATCACCAAGCAGTGCAAAAATGGATGGAGGATTGGTTAGCGGCCAAACCGCCATCTTTTTTCCGCGACGGGATCAGAAAGTTGCCTGAAAGGTGGAAGAAGGTTGTGTAAAGTGACGGACAGTATTTTGAAAATTGAATAAATTACCATTTCGCCAAAACAGAGCCCAAAACTTTGGTTAAAAACCGCACGAACACATTAATACTCCTAATAATTAGCCTTACAAAATAAGAACCCAAATAAATAAGCATAGTCGTAACGAAATACAAAGCAAGTATTGATGTATGTTTTAAAAGAGGCAATCAATTAAAAACCAAAGTTAAATATAAACATACGGTGTGATGGTTTAATTCAACCCCGATAATGGATGGACCTACCTGACGTACCCATAAAATATAAACCGATCTAAATCTCTAAGCAAAACCAATAAAATAACACAACATTCCACATTCACACTCACCCTGCTATGTGTGTGTGTGTGTGTGTGTCAAAATGTGTGATGGCCACTTTACATCAAGCCACTGATTACCACTGGCAAAACCACTTTACCGGTGTTGTTTTTCGTAGCATGGAGCGAACATTCTTTTCGGTTTTCCAAACCGACCGCAACGTTAGCCGTACACCTTACATGAAACCATACAGTAAAACACACACACACACACGCGGTAACACGGTACCGGCCAATGCCCAATGCCTCCCCCTTACCTCCCCCCCCCCCTCACCCATAAATTGTTTACCACCACAAAACAGTCACCGCCACCGGTAAGTAAACGAATGCCGGATGCCGGTGAACCCAGCGCAATGGCACAGCATCCGAACGTCCTTGCCGAGCGTTGACCAGCAGCACAACGATTGCACGCTGCAGTAAATAGATAAATTAGCATTCACACCACATTTGATGCGATAGTGAATATCGTTCACTGGCCAGCGGGAACCGCATTAACATCGATCAGGCTCTTCCTGATCCGAGTTCTCACACACACACACACACTTCCCCCCGGTACGTACGGGCGTATCTATGGCATGTTCGGCACGTCGTGGAGTAGTTACTCTTGCACTGCTGCAGATGACTATTTCTCTTCCGTTGGTTTTCACTCGCGGCGTCCATTTTCTAGCGAGTTCCGTGTGGTACAACATCCATACGCCATCGCCAAGGAGTCATTGAACGGGTGGGAGGCTTTTGTTTCAACTCGATGAGGCACTGTGAATGATAAAACAAATTACCATTTTGTTGTAAAAATTTAGTAAATTTTTAATAAAATTATACAGTGTTGCGATATTTTGTTTAACAAATAATCATTTTAATAAAGCTTAAAACGCCATTCGCTCCGTACATGGCACGAGCGTCCTAAACCATTGATTTGAGCTTTGTTCGAAGGCACCATCATGGAGGTCAGCAGGAAAAAGACGAATGGCCAAGGGCAATTTCTTGCCCATAACGTAAGATATTCACACGCTGCCCCGACATCGAATGGCCGATGCGCTCACTCAGTCGGGCCGCTTCATAACCACAGTGCGAACAAAACGCTTTCACAAAGCGTTTCATCCGGCCGGTGCAACCCCGGTACATAATCGGACTATTTATAATAATTGGTTTGATCCGATAGCTGGCCGGCCTTTACACGGGTGGCCACCAAACCGGGCGTACCACCCACACGGGTTGGGTCGTTCGTAGTACCACATGCGGAACAATGTTGAGCGATGTTCGCTTGCTGATGCTGAACCGTGCGCACGGCCTGGCACGGTGTTAGTGAGTGAGTGTGTGTGTACGAGCGTTTTAGCGGTTGCGTTGCACACACATACTAAATAAACAATTGCGAAGGCTAACCCGTGGCAGTGGCAATGGTTTGTTCGTTGGTTTTGCTATTGTTTATGGGGTTTGGTTTTAGGTGTGTGTGTGTGTGTGTGTGCGAAGCATTTTAGGAGCTTCCCCCGTTTTTCGCGTGGGTGCTAGCCGATAGCCGATAAACCCGTAATGGGCTTGTGGGGAGATGTGTGTAATCGATTGTTTCGTGCACCGCACGATAGCGGTAGTCATGAATTCGACACAACAAAGCATGTTTATGTTGGTTCGCGATAAAGGTGCAAATTATTAAATTCCAACCCTTCACGTGCAGGCTGCGTGAGCAATCGGGCATGGTGCTGTGTTTGGGTGCAGCCAACAAAAACAATGCTTTTCCAGTGTGGGAATTTGATTTTCCTTGTTGTGCAGTTGATTTGTATTTACATATAGCAGAGCACCGAATCCACGTGACGATGTAGTTGAATGTAGATGTAATGGTATTTTCTAGTTCAGTTCAGCTAAAATTGTGAAAACGGCATGCTGAAATGTTCACCCTAATTAAACGTTAATATTTGTGCACGCTCTCCAACAACATACTACAAAGAACTGTAGAAATTGACGGATTTTCGATGTGAAATCGTGTTATTAATTACAAAAGTTAAATAAAAGCATTTTCACTTGGTCAGCATCGATCGTTTGCAGGAGAAGTGAATAAATCACAGGAAATCGTTATGCAGTCGACGGGAAAAGCTACAACATATGCGTCCAGACATCGCGTTATGCAAACGATTAGATTTCAAGAGTCATTTGTCGCAATGTTGTGATTAAATTCACACCAAAAATGTCACGTGTTGCTGCGTTTGTTGTTTGATAAAGGACAATTTTCTTTTGTTTACGTACAGAGTGCGAGTAAGAATGAGCGCGAAATGCGAAAGTGAGATGTTCGAAATGAGAAAACGAGAATGAGCAGTGAGAATGAGAGAGTGAGATAGTCAGAAAGTTAGAGTGAGAAAGTTAGAACGTGGAAGTGTAAGTGGGATTAAGAGTGAGAAAGTGAGAAGTAAAAAGTGAGAAGTGAGAAGTAAGTGAGATGGAGCTTCCTCTGAAGGATTAATTCCTGATCATTTTGTTAGAGAAGTAAAGTTATTGTAAGAAAATTCCATTGAACATCATTTATATATTTGCTACAAAAAACTAGCATTATATTTTGCTACAATACTGTAGCATGTATATTGTAGCATGTGTATCTGTAGAAAATTAATCTGCTTCACTGTTTCTCTATTTCCATTTCAAGCATATATATAAATTAATTTCCATTAACTATTTACACAACCTTATGCTACCAAAGATCACAAGGTTCCTAGCGTTTTTCTGTCTTTCGTTTGGTCTCATTAAACCAACTCATCGCCATTTCTCATCGCGGTATATCAAAAAACATTACCTCAAAAAAAAGGCACACCATGTTCAACCATACTTCCATCGGTCCCCCGTTAAACCAGTTCACTGGTTTCAAGCTGATCACAGTTTTGCTGCAAGTTTCCACAAAAATCTTTTCCCATTCCTGAGGGCAGTAACTTTAATTATTAAAAGTTATCTAACAAGCGTGCGAAACATGCATGAAACAGGCACAGATTTTTTTTTCCATTTCAAACCAACAAACATATGCTCAACATATGCTTTTACTTCCAAATATCGGACGGGCAGCAGCCATTTTGCCTACTCGGTTCGGTCCGGTGTACCTAATGAATGGTAATTAAAGTTAAAACTAAAACCAAAAAGTGAACGACTAGTCCAGCAGTGGACAGCAGTCATTCGCTTGCACAGGAAGCAGTCGGCCGGTTTGCTAAAAACGATGTGCCCGGTTTTTGGTCGGCAACATACCGATGCCCAAGCCACCATCCCGTCCCTCGGAAAGAAAAAAGATTGTACCGTGTAGGAATTGCTTCATCAAACAAAATTTGTAAAGTGGCTAAAGGAGAAGAAAAAGGCCCACGCACACACACCGACAAGTTTTCAAGCGAATAAACGACTTCAACACGGTATAGTCACGGTGTCCATCTGTGTGTTCCCATTGTGTGTGTGTGTGTGTGTGTCTGTGGGAAAGTAAGGAAATTTTACTAAAACTTACACTTCCGGTATGTGGAAATCGTATCTCGGTAGTTCAACGTGGCTGCACACACACAGACACACACACATATATATATGCAATTGGCTTCCTTAATTTCATTCGTTGTAATTTGGTTTACTTTACGGATAATTAAATAACGCTTTGCAGCGTATAATAACTCGCCAGACGCCTTTGCCCTTTCCGTTGCTTCGCAAGCTCTGTGCAAGATGCGCTGCAATGTGTTTCGTTTTGGTAGAAGAAACACTTGCAACTAGTATCAGCAGTCCATTTTGTTATCAGTTTTTCACATCCACACACACACACACACACACACACACACATGTACATCTGCTTGCGACCACTCAGCATTTCGCGCAAATTGGTTGGTTGCCTAGTGTGCACTCTAGGTAATGTGTGTTGTATTCAAATTTGTTTGGTAACTCAAATCAAATTTGCTCCAATATTGTTGCCAAGCCAATTGGTATGCGCATTACACGTACGCAACTGCTGCTGGATGGGCCTGGATGGGTCGTATACCCGTAACCAGCATGCAGTTAACTGCCCTCTCACACAAACACCAGCGAGGCAAAGTCTTAATTCCATTTTGAATTCGCTCGTCCATTGCGCCGTCCACCAACTCGTCGGCCCACGGCCAGGGCAGTGGGCCACTTTACGATCCATTAACCACATTCAACGCCATTGCCACACGCCACACTAACAGCGCTTTATGATTTATTCCTGCCGGCGGCGGTGGTACATTATCGTAAAGGAAAAGAATTCTCCTGGATTAGGATCATTATATGGAAGATAGAAGGAGGTGACTTGCCACTACCGGAAAAGGAAAAACGAGACCAGATTTGAATAGTGGCTGAATTTTGGAAGAAAAACGAAGAGGTGTAAAAAAAATACTCCGTAAATTCAATAAGCGCTTCACTCACAATTTTAGCCGAACGACACATATTTCTTATGCCCATGACAAGACACACTCGTTCGTTGCGCAGTGGTTGTTAACGCACATCATAATTGAGACATTCTAAAACATATCCAATATATATCCTTTCGGTCACCATTTTATGGTAGGTTATGGAAGCTTTCCTTCTCATTTTCTCTCTCTCTTTCTTTTACTCCCCATTGTCGAGCTTCATACGCCTTTTACCTTGGTTTTTGTGAGAGGACAATCTGTAAGCATCCGCCTTTTATTGGCCTTACGGCAGTCGTAAAATTACCACAACATTACCTAAGCGAGACCGTCCATTTCGGCCATTCAGTGTTTTGGCGTGTGAAAGAGTTACGAGCTGAGCTGAGTGTGTGAACGCAGCCTGGGAAGACGGATTCTGGCCTTCCCTCCATAACAAAACAAAAAAAGTAGGTAAAGTGGAAGGAATAATCCCATCGCAATCGAGGGAGAGGGACAAGACGTGGCGCAGCATTATTAAGCCGCACGCGAACGAGACGGCACGGTTACCATTCGGTGTCATTAGCAAACATGCCAAAGGGCCAAAACAAAATATAACTGCCAACGACACACTGTTGAGCGGTGGCTGTAACCAAGTACAATGCATGGTGGCAGGGATTTTGTTGGGGCTCTTTGAAGGTGTAATGGATGGTGCGTGCAGGTGAGTTTATACGTGCCGTCTTTATTAGCTGACCCATTGCCCGCCCTTTTAGCACGTCATTTATTATTTATATGCATTATCGTCCGGGCAGCATCAGCGCATAATTGTTGCATCAAGTCGATTGATCATTTCACATGCGTGCTGCGAGGATATTCCTTTTCCAAGGCAACAATTAGTTTTCTTGGAAAAGTGTCCCTTAAAGGTCTCTTTTCTATTTATTATTTCCATTCATAGTTTTACCTTCTACCTACCTTCCTACCTACCTACCTACCTTCTAAAAAAAACCTCAAAGCACATTAATCATTCATTTATTTGTTCTATTAAAATATTCTTTTTTTCGTCAACACAAGCGGTGTTGACAATACGGCGCTAAGCCGTCATAATTAAATAAAATAAAAAAAATAAAATAAAATATTCTTTCATATAAGTAAATTAAGCTTTTGTCACAGATCTCAACCTGCCTTCAATGGAAACATTTGCCATGATCAAGTGTGAGTAAATATGAGTGAGTCTTACCCAATCTACCCATCTTTCCATCCAACCGCTCACTACGGAGAAACAATTCAGTGCCATTCAACACCACCAACCTGTCAACCGGGATGGAAACGCTTATTGTCCACGGTCAAGCACCAGCCCATTAAGTGCACCGGTTGCGACAACAAAACGTCAAAGTTTGTTTCCCCAAACAGGGGGGGGGGGGGATAAGCAGCAGCCCAATCATCCACGGTCATTAATTACATATCAAATATTATCGCTACCCAAAACGGTGCCGTTATTGGTTGGATAACGCGTTTGCTGGCTAATTAGTGGAGAAAAAAAGTTTTATTTACAGTTGAAATAATTATTTATACAGCGTATTGTGCCACTGTTACAGTCGGTGCATTATGCAGTACGTTGTGGGCGGATGTTGAGAGAGCAACTTTACAGTGCGAGTGTTTGATGTCTGTTGAGCGGTATTTATGAAAGTGATATTTTTTTAATTAAAAAATGTTTAAAAGATATTTATTTTTTTTCCTGTTTTTAGTAATTAAATATATTACATTGGCACAGTATTTGTAAAAAGTTGGAACCAGGAACAATACTTCATTTTCATATTTGTTTTCTATGTCTTTTGTCTGGATGTTAATCAAACATATTCTTCAACTGTTTTTATTAAAGCTTTTTTGCTTTTTTAAATAATTATTTAAACTTCTTTAGTAATTTTTAACTTCAATTTCAATTTCAATTTTAAATTCAATAAAATTTTTAAAATGCAATTTATAAAATATTATTATAAATAAAAACTTGGCATTGGCATAAAGTGAGGTGATAGCCTTTAGCTATGAACTAATTTAATCAATTCATTTCCCATATTATTCTGTAAAACAAATGTTGTTCCAAACACAGTTGTTTGCTTTATATCCCAAGAACTTCCTTAAATGTACACAGAAAAAACCATATTGGAAGCAACGCAGCTTAAACGGCATGCAATATTGAAGGGTTTAAATGAAGTCTTCCGCCCCAAATCAAACGACCGGTGTCAAACGACATAAAAATATGAATCAATTCTGCACTAATTCATATTCATCCATCCGGTCACTTACGGAGCATAGCAAAGATCAAGTACTTGCTCGATACTGTAGAACTTGTCTGGAAGTTGCTCCTGGAAGAAGTACACTCGAACTCGATCCGTCCATACCTAAGACGACCTACGCAAGCGTAACGAATCATTAATAATACATTTACGTATATCACATATTCATACCCATCCAGAGCATATCCTGAGGGCTTGGGAGCTACATTTCGTCAAACGACGTGTAGTGCGCCGCATGTACTGGGCAAAATTTCTTCCGAAATGACCATCGACAAGATGTCCGTAAAACGTAATGGCGGGCGAATCGGGCAAGCTGATCGAATGGGTTTGGACAAACCCACTGCCGGGTGCCGGAGAAAAATGCGTCCGTTTTAATTACCATCAAAGTCTAGCCCGGAAGAAGATTTATCAAACCGCAACCCGGTCAGGCCACTACCGACACATCACACCGGTACACAACCGTGGTGGTTCGTGGAGGTTCGTTATCTCGATTAGCTTCGAATGCTGCCATTTTTCATTTTCACTTTCCTTACCGGGTAACGTACCATCACGTACCAAAACCAAGGATGATGATGATCGCTTTCCTGAGAAAAGCAACAAATACCGACCCACCTGGGACGGGGATGTTCGGTTCATCCTCACCGGCCAATAAGGTGTAGTATGTGTAAGTTCACTCTTGTATCATGGCCGAAAGTCTTAAGGTAGGGCCGTCTGGTACGGATGAGAGGCTTGCAACACATTCCACGAATGCCTCCATGTCCATCGCTTGGTCCACCCGCCAGTGACATTCGTAACGTACACATGTGGTTAGTGACCTGTTTGTGTGTGTGTCCCTTGCATCTGTTGCGGTGGAGCTGATGCGACCAGGGCAGGAACCCGGGCTGTCTGTCGATTTGGCAAACCGGACTCACTTGTGGGGAAAATAAATGATAGTGACATGGTACGGTTGCCACAGTAGATAGCCTTAATTAGAATGATGTGGTGAACTGGCCGAGATTCCTGGCCGTGCGCCCTACCAGGGCCACCATCATCCCTCGGCACTAGGGTTGCTTTCAACGCGCACAGTCAGCACGCTGATGCTAACAATCATTAAACACTCGCCCTGTATACTGTTTTCGATTCGTGCCGGAAACATTCGAAACATTTGGCCACGGACGGTGGTGTTGGTGTAGTCCAAGTCACCCGACCAAGTGGCAGGTAAGTTATCTACGTGGTAAGTATGGTTGGTAGATTATTCTCACGCGTCTGTCGGTGAAGAACGTCGTTGGTCAGGAAGGCAAAAGCCGCATAAAGATACACTCTTATTACTTTCGATTCCGTTCTTTTTTTCGCATGACTAACAAAAAGATGAATTAAATTACTAATAGGATATTTACTTCGTAAAGAAATTTTAAGATTGAAATAAAGTAAAAGTCGTGAATGATATTGCTTAAGACGGTTCGTTATATTTGTTCTTTAGATTGTTATCAAAACACTAGAAAAGCACGCCGTTTATCCGTGTTTGTCGTCACACGATCCTGGCCGGATAATCGAACAATACGGATAAAAAGTTCATCTGTAGCCGTTGATAGTAAATTCAGTCATATTTAACAAATGAATAATATAACTTTTGATTAATTTTAATCGTTTTGTAGTTTTCTTTTATTATTGTTGCTTTACTTATATTGGAGCCTCGATTATCCGTGCGCAGCGGCGATTTGAACCTTTCCGGGGAAGCGGATAACACGTATAATAGCTGCATTTCCTTTTATAGATATATTTTAGCGTTTAGTGTTAACTTCTAACTTTATTTAACTTTAGGATTATGTTATTGGCCGTCAATCTTTTATCGACAAATATGCCAGATCGCCTTTGGAATTTTCATTCCCAAGCAACACGGATAATCCAATCGCCGGTTAAAACGCAGCCGGATAAACGAAGTTTCGTTGCCTTTCATTCGTTTTGTTTGCGCATCGACACTATTTCATTATTGCAGGTATTTTTTAAGCGTTTCCAGTTATTCCCATTAAACTTCAGTACATTTCCATTTCCCTTCTTCCACGTACAGCTCAATCAGTCTGTTATGTGTTATTATTTGCATACATGCTCTACTTTTATTACTGCCCAGCAACATATTTACAACCGAATGCAATAAATAATGTAATAAACAAATGCGGGGCACAATGAACTGACCGTACCATATTTACTTGCTGCTACCTTTAAACGCTTTGCGAACTGTTTATCTTGTTCTTAAGCTAGGTCAATTTTGCAAAACCCCATTCGTGTATGTTTGGCCAGCCACCGTTACCCCATTATTTAAACGAACGGCACAAAAGCAACATCAATAACACACACTTCACATGGCTGGAACCTCATCAATTACGCTCCTTTTTTTTTGCAATATCAGTCCATTGTAAACAGAGTTGTTTTACCGGACGAAGAAAAAAAAACAGGAAGTGCACGAATTCGTATGTTGCACGGTATCAATACACTGTTACGATCGCACTATTGCAGAAAAAGGCTCACGAGAAGAGCGGGAAAAAGTCGGCCAAAATTCTCATTCCGATAAAAAACCACCAAATAGGGATAAGCTTCACGGAAATGGTCAAACTTGCGCGTCACCCCGAAAAACGAATCGAACCAACCACACGGTGGAACACAACGACGGAACACACGAAGGAACCGAAGAACCGGGTTACGGTTCTGCACACAGAGTGGTAAAAGTTATCGGAAATTCACAAACGTTGGTTCGTACCGTGGCCAACTGCAACCGACGGCCAAACGGCGACGATGATGTTGTCGATGATGGCGGGTGACGATGATGCTCGACACCGGGCCACCGGCAAATTTATGTAAAACGGGAATTTATTTTGGAAGCGTGTTATTAGCTTTGCATAAATCAATGTAAAATAAATAAATGCGATGTTTATCTTTATTATTGCATAAATTGTGTTTTCAAATTGACTTTTTCGCTTCCCCGGCCGACAGTGGTGTACTGACTGGCTGTGGTTTCTCGGTGCACCGGTGCTACAAGATGGTGCTGCAGTGCAGCTCGTGTTCTGTGCCAAGCGCGACCCTACCGGTACCGAAAGTGGGCATGGAAATTGTTTTGCTGGCGTGCTTCTTTTCGTCCCGGGGCACACAAAGGGCACAAACCGTTCCGGTATGTGTTACTTTTCAATTTAGAAACAACTTTTATGCGACTCGTTCGGACTCGGTATGGATAATGCCAGATGGTAAGTTCGGGTTCGGGTCTAATTGATTTATCATCTCGTTGGATGTGTGTTAAAAGGAGGGCAAAAATTATTCGCTAAGTGCGGAAGCTTAATTAAAGCATAAAACACCAGGCGTCTCCATCGGATGAGTAAATATGCACAATAATTTTAACAAGTATTCCAATTGACAAGTATTTTTTTCATAGCCCATTTTCATTCTCATTAAAAATCGAAAAATAAAAACTTATGTAAACCTTGTTTAAATTTGATTTTTTGGTTTTATTAAACAATTATTCTATTTTAAAAAAATGTTATAAATCATTTCTAAAACAAAAATAACACAACTTTCTCCGGGGGCTTTTTGGACACAACACAAATTTATTGCTAAAGATATTAACACGTTTCAACGAAAGCCTCGTCTGTTTCAAACGTATTTGCTCGATTTTGATTTATTCATTAGCCAAAAACGCATTCACCGGTATTCATCTTGCTGGCTGCACTGACATGACCAAACACCGACGTTACCACAAATCCGAAACCCCGGATCCGCACCACATCCAGCACGTGCAACCACGCGGCATATGTTTACCTAACAATAAATCCACCCATATGGCACGGCATCTAGTTGCACCGCCACGCACATCCAACGAGCGCAAGTTTTGTTGGCCTTTAGTATTAGATTACCTTTGTGCCGCAATGTGTTTCCCAGGCGCAGCAACGGCGCTTTTCATCCCATCAGGTTGCAACAGCGGTGGCTACCGCGCTACCGAACCACGCACAAAGTATTGAATGCCACCATTGGCAAAGGCACCCATCGCAACCTTTCTTACCACCGCGTGCGGGTCTCATCTCATTCATAGTTAATTAAATTGCTATACATATAGAATCATTTTCCCATTTTGGAGGCTCCTGATCTGGGTATCGTGGTGCCGGTGTTGCTGCGTTTTGGCCCGATGCAGTCGCATAAATCTCGCACATGTTTTATGGTAATTGTGCCCATACTAATTGGTTACAATTTAGATTTAATTAGCCAAAATGAAATGATTACCATCGTCAACTCGTCGTCTGACGGGTCATATGGACGGAATGGCATATGGAAGTCATTAACGTAATATTAGCGAGAGGGTTGTTTTTTTTTGCGTAATTTGTGCACCAACCACTGTCATTTTGCGTAGCTCATATTTTCTGGACTGGGTTATTATCGTTTAGCACAGGATAAGTGTAGTGTATATTTATGTGTTTCAAATGCTTTGTAGTGCCACTAGTAAGTTACGTTTTGCGGTATGATAATCCACATTAGGGATAAATGCAAATGTTTGCTCATTCACTTCCGATTATTTTATTCATTTAAAGCTGAATCAAACGGGTCGAACATAAATTGCGGATGCCTTTTTTAACTAAGTAATTAATAAAACCACTTACTCCAAGTCTCCTCTATAACCTAGCGCTAGAGCCTTTCATTCGCGACTCTGAAGTAGAATCTTTGGGGATCATCTTCTTCTATCAAGTAAATCCTGATCTTGGCATACGCTGAAGAGGAAGATGCTCGTAAGGATTTTTGGCCCCGTTTGTGTGGAAGAACAATGGAGGAGCCGATCCAATGGCAAGCTCGATGAATTGTCCGATAAACTCACAATCGTGCAGTGAATCAGTTTCGCCAGGCTCCGGTGAGCTGGCCATGTCATAAGAATGATACCAGACGCGTCAGCCTCTCAAGCTTCTCCCAGCACAAAGTCCAACATATCACAAAACAATCTCTTACAGAAATGTCTATAATATTTTACGATCTTCGAGAGTATTTCTCCAGACGCATTAAATGATGGAAGAAAGAATGTTAAACCATGCTAATTACTTGTTATAAACTTTATCTCCTTTAACGTAAGTGGAAATATGAGGAGTGATTAATTCTTCATTTTTTGGGTGCTACAATTTGACGAGAATAATAACGTTGTTATTTAAAACTATAATAACAATAAAATCAATAGTAAATACTTTATTTCTTACTCAGAACCCACAACACGTTGTAAATCGTATGTAGAAAAGATATATTAACAACTTGAACAACAATGTAAACTGCTCACAGTTTCCTTACATGCATATGCACTCCACATTTTCCATTGCAATTTATTCGCCGGAAAACATCAGATCCAATTGGACAGCCACACCTTTTGCAAGGTCAAAGTTGATGGCACGGGCCAAGCTATTGATATGCGGTACATATTTTTATGCATAAATAAATACAAAAAACCCACCAACGGGTCTTGCAAGGTAACAACAAAAACTGGATACAGTATAACATCAATAAAAAAGCTCTTCTACCATACGACGCACCTTCCACCAATATGGATGAAGAACTACGGGTCGAAATCGATACCGCAATCCACAAACACACATATACACACACAAACAGGCGGGTGCTTGCCCATATGTGTGAACAATTTTTAAATGCGCACACACAGTTCTGTTTGATATTTTCCACAATTAATTAATTACTACGAAATATTTCACCGGCAGGTGGTGCCAGGATCACCCACCTTCCTCCCAAATGGTGGTGGCACTCGGTGGGTTGCCCAAAACCACCACCCAGGAATTCCTCACATCGGGACACCATTCTGAGAATGGTGGGCTCCAGTGGGATGATGATCACTTTTCATCAAACGCTCGACGAAAATGCGGGCTCAGAAAAGGTGAGCGTTTTTCACCAATTAAAACGCTTCCAGTTCGTACTTCGTGCCGTGGGGTGAAGTAGCAGCAGCAAAGGCGGAATTTACCATTTATTGCCATCAAACGTTTGCCAATTGGGTGTGTGAGCAATTTATGTTGAGTGATTTCTTTTTTTTTTCTCCAACGGTTGACATTAAATGATAATAAAAGAAGAATGATTTAATAATGGTGCTTTGTGTGTTAGAATGCGATGAAACAGTTTATTACAACAGCTCACTTTTCCAATTAGTTGTTAATGTTACACATGTTACAAAAACTCTTTTTTTTTTTTTTGTTTTTTGCTATCATCATTAGAAATGTCATATACCAAATTCAGTTTTTAACATATGTTTGATGATGTACGCTTACGCGAGAGCAGCTTAAATTACATTTGTCATGAAAATTACTAAAAATACGCACTAATGACCGGGCGGCTCCGTGGTGTATTTAGAAACGGCGCTAGTCCCTAACATGACCGGACCGGGTTCAAATCCCATCCGGACCGTTCCCCCGTAGTGAGCACTGACTATGGAACTACGTGGTATCTAATAGTCTAGTAAGCCATTCAATAGCCGGCATGACCTTAAAGGTCGTTAAGCCAAAGAGAGAGAGAGAGAGAGAGAGAGAGAGAAAGAGAGAGACGCACTGACGACAAAATAACCAAAAACTTTGTGTGCCAAAATGATAGCCAGACCGGTTAATATCAGTCAAAATGAAAGTAAACTAAGTGATAAACTGTGTCATCAGTAGTAATATCGATTGCTCTACTGAACAATTGTTAAAAAACCTAAATATGGAACTAAAAATCATTTATCTTCAAATTAAGGTACACCATGTCAATGGCAAATCGAATCGTGAAATCATTGAGCTAATAATGACTCTTGTTTTTTCTTCCACTTATGCACTGCAAAGTGAGGCTTTAATATTTGGTACTCCGTGGAGAACGGGTTTGACATCCCGGACCTAAAACTAGTATAAAAGTAGGAAGTGCGGGAGAAAGAAGTTTAATATCAAGTAGCAATTCGGCAAGCGACGAAGTAACACCAAAAGAAGAATATACTGTCCGACACACAACAGATAAAAATAACATTTTTCAACATTTTTCATACATTTAATGCAAGTTAACAAACATTTTGAGGTTAATATTCTTCCGAACAAAATAAAACTCAGAAAACACTAAAGCCTCCAACCATGTGGCCGTACATCCCACACCAATCATTCCGACGTCACTCTCCGGCCACCAAAAAGATCGCGAGACCCGACCCGGCAGTGAAAAAAGATAGCCTCACTAATCTTTCACCATCCTAGCGGCAGCCGAACGCGCCAAATGAACACGTAAACTATCCACAATAATGACGTTGTTAGTACATCATCATTCAACTTTTTCCATCAACGCCGACCCATCACTGGGTCGCACTGTTTTGTACAACCTCCACCGACGTGGTAAGAAGCTGCAACTTTTATGTAATCCTCTCACCATTACCATCAACATCACCGGTTACCGGTGGAGCTGTCCTCCCACTTCCCCACCGGTTTTTTGTTGCCAAACCCCGAGTGCTCGACAATGCCATGGTCGTCACCAACCACCGGGTGCGGGGTGAAGTTCCTTCGTTTCTTTTTTGGGTTTTGCTATTCTCACCCGTTAACGACACTTACGGAGCGAAAGTTGGCTGCGCAAACTAGCCGAATTGCCACGGAACAATTTCACTTGGTCCCGTTTTGGGGCCTGATCAAACCGCCACAAGCCTTTTCGGGCAATTTTCTGCCAACTGCCAACGAACCTAAATGAAGATTCGAGCATTTGTTGGGCCGCTGCTGTGTTTCGGGTGTTGACTTAGGGAGGGCAGTGGATTCAGTGGAGTCAGCAAGGCAGAAGGTCAATGTATCGTTTGTAATGGTGGGCGAGAGAGACCCAGAGTGAGAGGAAAGTCATGAATTAGATATGATGATTAATGACAAATGGATAATTATTTTGTCAAGAAGAAAGTTCCACGGCAAAAAGCTCTTTTGCAGGATCTGTGTGACAAGTAGCTGTCGGGATTAGTTTTAGTTTATGACCTTCTCCTGTTGGTGGAATAAAATGAAATGTCATAATAATAATTAGAAAACAGTATTTTTAGCTTAAAACGTGAGTTCCAAACGAAATCAATCAACAAGCACAAATTGTCCGTAAGGGTATTGCAAACCATTATGTCTACCGTCACTGGTATACATTATACAAAATTTTGCTTCCAGCATTTGTTAGGAAAAACAATTGGCTTTAGCTGGTAACCATTACAAGCAACACAACATTCAGAAACAGAAAGCCCTTGCGGGCGTTAGCGAAACACAACGCGAATGCAATTCTGCACAATGCCTTCGGTGCAATGCCGCTTTCACTGAAGCGTGCACCGAATGGCGATGGAAAGCATTTTACCGTATGTTGACTGACTTGTTTCGTATGAAAAGAAACGTTAATTTATGTGGAACAAAAGGTAGGTAACGATGGACGATAGTATTGGGAGAGCTAAATTTGACATGAGTTTTGACACACAAAAAAAAGGCGAAATTATCACACATTCTTTCTGTTCGAGGTATTTCTACAGAACATCATCCTAAGAAGAGTCACCGTTCACCGATAATCGATTTCGTGTTCTTCAAGAGAATTACGTCACAGAATGGAGCAGGAAATCGTTCGAGCTGGTTGGAAATTCTTCCCCAAATGAGCGTCATTGTTTCAACGGATGATTTTGAGAAGCAAATTCCTTTTTGTTTGCTTACTTTACTAACCAAAAGTCTCTTAACAGAGTTCAACATGAAGTGAAGAAAATGTATTTAAATTGTTTATAATTTGGTCTCAAAAAATCTCAAATACATCTCTAAATAATGTTAACTTTAGTCGATCGAAAAGTGTAGCATTTTTGGCCATCGATAACAATATCATCACCGAAACCGTACCAGCCTCAGAACGAGAGAAAATCGATAAATTTAGTACACGTGTGCGATGTAATACCCGACACACGAACCACGTACGCATGTACGCGATGCCAGGCCGATACCATGATGTCCAATCAATACTGTCCATCGCTCAACATCCAGCATGACCGCCTGCTGTGAGCATTCTCGACTGAAATGGACGGACCAACCTGTTCCGGGCGATCTATGCGGCTAATTTTATCCGAATTAGCTACCCTTTCTGCGCGCAACCGGCCACAACCAGGGATGCACCGGTTCCACGCACGTACGTAGCCACACTTCAACATCTAACATCCAAATTCGACGCATCGCCCAACCAAATAGGATGGCCATTAAGCATATGCTTCACAAGCAGTGCCCGCTGGTATCGGTATGCAGCCGATACGAAACCAAGGCTTACGGTCAAGTGAGAAATCGCTGTTCCACGTCACGGGGTGGAACACGATTTGGACCACCAAGTGCAGTCACGTCATCGTTTCGCATCTTCAACGCATACATCAAAACATCGGCGTGTTTTCCTTTGGACGGCCGTTTAGCTGACGGTGTCAGTGCCAGCATGGTAAGTGTGGTGCGAGTATGTACCATACCCGCGGTCCCGGGAAATCCGGAACAGGATAGGGCCTGACCATCGGGGGATGGTTGTCTGACCACCGGTTTATACCGGAACATCGATTACATTCCATCGGGAAGCAATAAAGGAAGTAGCTTTGATTGTTGTTTGCAGATGCGTCGTAATAGCGTATTGATTTCCAATCTTGTTTTTTTTTTTTTGTTTTGGGTCGGATGTCCTCTTTCCATCAATGGTATCATAATGATTGCTGTTATTGAAGGCGATTACGCATCGTGGATTAAATCGATCGCTTTAAGAGGATATTTACATCTATGTTATAGATCGATTACAAATGTCGGTGATCCTATTAAATGAATCAGGCATGTGTATAAGATAATCATAAAAATAAATAAATATGTTTTGGAAACCAAGATTAATTTAAGAAACACATAAATTAAAATAGAAAGTGTCGTAATAAAACCAAACTGATAGAAAACTATTAAATATATAAAAATATTAAAATATAATACAATATAGTGTAGAAGAAGTACAATATGTGTAAAATTAAATGAAATAAAATATAAAATACACATAACAATGAATATATTTAGAAACATAAAAAATAAACAAATAAATAACTTATGAATGAAACGAGCCAATATTTAAGATTAAATATATAATTTATAAACATATGGACAAATATGTACATATATTAACAAATATATTAACAACTTGAAAAAAAACATACAAAAATAAATACATAAATAAAAAACTTAAAAAATAAGAAAGCTTTTGAGTATAAAAAAGTAAATAAACAAATGATAATAACAGCAAAGTTGAACGATAAAATAAGAACAGCTATTACACATGGTGTAATCATAAATACATTCTTCAACATAAACAATGACAAAGAAAAACTAAAACAATAAAATTCTGAAATTCTGAATTAAAAAACAACCCGAACTAAATGCATCAACAGTGCAGTCTTAATTACACTCCAAAATGTCAACCCCCCGTCCAACAAAAAAGGCCTCTTTGAGCGTGCCTTTTCTAAAGCAAACACAATTGAAAACACATTTTCCCTCCCGGATGAAATCAAATCACATGCCCCAACATGGCTGAGGCCGTGCAAGAAACGCCATGTTCATCGACATCCAGGAACAACTTTTACCAGCAGTACACCAACATCGGACGGGCAGGTCCTACTGGATGCCTTCTTCATTCGATCATGTACAGTACGTGATGCCAACTGCAAGCCTTCACTTGCACTCACACGTTCACTGTGAGCATTATCCTAACGTCCCATCGAAAAGCTGGCAGTGTTTGTTCCTGCTTACTTTGGACAGTTTCTGCAAAACCCGTTCAAACACCGAATACACCGACACGAGCACCGACTGGCAGCTCACGCGCTCACCGGAAACCGGACCGGTAACAACGATCTTTATACGGATCAAGCCAAACGGAAAACCCTGTACCGAAAACCTCTTCTTAGTGGTTCTCACTCACTGCAGATTCCCCCGCAAAACGGGAGGTTACATCTCGATTTCCGTACATCCGGTTCCGTCCGGTTGGTGCGTCGTTTGCCGGCAAGACAAACAACAGCGCTCAGTACAACAACATCTCACCCCCAATCGCAACAAGCCGGATCGATCGGATTGCGAATGATAAATGGGCGTTCAAACATCATAAAGTAATTGTCCGCAGTGTCAACCATTAAATCCTTTGTCATGGTATGCAGGTGGGGGGGGGGGAGACCAGCCAGCGCAACCGTCCCATGTGGGACCGAGTAATTTAGAGCCCGGGCGCCCACCCCAGGGAGTTTTATGGCAATAATCGGTGTATCCGTATCCTTGGGACACCGGGTATCCCGGAAGACGCTTGTGCAATGGTACCGTTTGTGTGCAAAAACCTGAACCCGAAGGGCAGACATCTGTGTGGTGTTCGGTGTTCGACTTTACACCGGTGAAATTAGCATGGTTTCTTCGAGGATGTCCACAGGCACAGTGTGTGGAGGCACTAATAAATTAACCTTCCAGCACATGGTGCACTGTGCACTTATGCGACGGGTTCGTCTGAAGCACCTGCACTTGAGTAAACTGTTCTCAAGGTTCTGGGTCCATCCCATCATTACCATCATTCCCATCGTTGGTGGCGGTGGCAAGTGCAACAAATAGGGAACGACGATGTCACAATCATTCGACTCGTTTCGACAAACATTCGAATGATTATGATAGCATTTATTTCTACCCGTTTTACCAACAGACACATACACTCGTATCCAAACAGAAAAAGCAACAGCTTTTTGCACCAGTAAGTTGTTTGCCTCATCTTCTTGTTCGATTTCTTTGAAAACTAATGCTAAAATAATACAAATTGCAGCCATACGCAGAATTCAATCCATTTACCAGGCGGAACACCAAGAAAGCATCGCACAGCCACACTTCTTAAAAGCAAAACCTGGAAATTGCTTTTACCCGGTAAGAGTTTCCCCATCCACCGGCTGGTAATCGTTCCGTTTCCGAAGCAAATTAGTGCGGTTAGTTGCAGAAAATTTCACCGAAACCATGCCAAGCGTTCGTGTACTGCTTCTCGAAAGTCTGGGCCCGAAGTTCGACAGCGGAAAGAAATGGCCGGACAGCAGCAGCATGGAGTCGAACTCTTGTAAAGGAATGAACCACCGAGCGGAAATGATTAGGCTGGAGGCTTTCTTCTTTCTTTTCACTGTTTTTTTTTTTTTTTGGAGTGGGAGAAACTTTCGGCCCAAACATATTCACCTTCAGGACATTCATGCACACGTACGTGGATCGGTGGTTTTCTTTGCCGAAGCGAGTCATTTTTCCGATCAGCCCTCATGGACACCCCCGGGTGATGCTTCATCATAATGCTCCGTCCTCCCCACACACACGCAGCCACCACCAACGAGACAATCGGCAAAGTGTTCAAAGAGTCATTACCATTTTGGGATAAACTTGTTCCGGCCACAGGCCACACACACACACACGCCGTACGCCTTGGTTGGCCGTTTTCTTCAGACCCGATCAGACCCGGGCCTGCTGATCATCATCATGCGGCCATCTTTGCTCTACTCGAGTGTGCACTACTAATGACACGCTCGGTTTACCAGCATGGTCAAATAGTCATCATGGCCTTCATGGGACAAGAATGAACAAGATTCACCCGGACCGTTCCGTTCCGTTCCGGATCCTGTTCCCGATCCCGTTCCGGAAATCTCACCAACCGAGGGTAGCAAATGGTTGTAAATAAAGAGAGATAGAGAGAAAGAGAGAGAGAGATAGAAAGAGAGGCGAGTGTGCTAAAACTCGCATATGCTATTTAAATACCACTTCCGGTGCAAGGAGCCTGATTCTGGCTTCGGTTTCCATCCGAGCGGGCTTCATCGCTTCGAATTTGTCCCCATGGAGCTACACATAGACCGGTCTTGTCTGGTCTGGTGGTAAGAGAGCGTACGTTTGTGAAGACCACACCAGCCACCCAACCACCCTCACATCTATACACACGTACCAGATTAACGGTGCCAGAACTCGTACGCCCGGGCAAGAAGTTGGCAAGCCCCAAAAAAGAAAACACACAGCCAAGCACGAAGAAATTTTCCAATCAATTGCTGCGGAATAATGTTTCAATATCTTGTCTAATGTCATGTATGCTTAAATACGATCAAATAGAGAAAACCATAATTGCACCGATGCTGCCAACGACTTCCGTTTGGACTGGAAGCTAGAGCTGCAAGGTCCCCGATTTAGTGCGCGTAGTGTGGCGCACGTACAACGAGCAGGATCACTTACGTTTCGCACGGCAAAACGGACAAAATGATGCGAGAAATTGAGGCCCTATTCTAACGTATGGTATGGTACGCAGTGGCATGGCATTTGAATTCGAAACCGATTTGTCTGTCGCCCTTACTGCTCGCGTGTGGAGCACATTGTGCTCGGTACTCAATACAGGCGGTTCCCAGGACATATTGGTTCCCGAAATCGATTGAATCCGCTACTCCATCTCCCGTGATGGTCCTCGGAACGCAAGAAGTAACTTATATCGTCATCATAACGATGTGAACCTTGTACACTCTTCGGTAGTCACGGTACGAAGCTGCCGGTACTGACCTAGGACACGTATACTCCATTCCCGAGCTGCTTTGCATTGGAGTGGGATAAAATGTTGCTTTCCACCATCATTAGTGTGGTGCTCTTGGGGTCTAGCATTGGCTCTTGGCTTTGAGTTGTTTCTTTTCCATCTTAAAGCAGTTCACGTTGTTGAGGAATTCGTTGAAACAATATATTATTTAATTGCATGCTTTAACCATTTGGCTGTTTAGTAGTAGTGCTATTTTTTGATCAATTTTGTATATAAGCGTGCGGGAATTTATCTTGATTTATGTAGCTAGGAACAGATCGTCATGATAAGCTTGATTTGAAGTAAAATCTATCAATCCCAACACCTAACACAAAATTTTCTAAATCCAACACCAAACACAAAAAGTTCTTCTTGGCTTAACGAATTAGGCTACGTTAGGTCATGTTGGACAAAATAGTTTACTTGACTGTTTACAGTTGTAGTTAGAATGTGATACACGACCTTTGCTGTCGTTCTAACGTTGGCTTCCAATGGGACTGACTCATTACTTGCCAGCTTGTCAGACATCAAAAGTGCCTAGGAGTCTCGATTAATGCTCCACTCCAACTCTTATAAAGCTTGCCTACATGAAGAGTAGCATCAGTTGAGAAAACGGTACAAAAGATTGAGTTCAACTTGCAAAAGCTCGAGAAAGGTAGAAAGATCTCCGATAGCTTTGAACGGTTTCGTCTATTGTCATTATGTCAGTTCCTGTAAAGAACTAACAACCTGATATGTATTCCATCACACATACGACCAAAGGATTTTTGTCCGCTTTGACGAGAATTCATGAATCAGTGCTGCTTATGTGAACTACACGTCTAAGGTGAGTTTTGATCGATTTGACACTGAAACGTTTAAAAGACGACTGCGAAAGCGAATAAAAACATTTTTACACAGTTCAGTGATACAGTAGACATTCACCCGCTAGATGGCGTAACAGTCGAAAGAGAGATCTATAGGAATTATAAGGATCAACTAAACCTAAACCTAACAACTTTCTGAGTATGACTAAGTAAATAAGAATTTAAGTCACTCATACTAATTAATTTTTTTTAATTAGTTTTCAATCAACAAAATAGGCTTTTAGTATTACTTTAACATACACCAAGCACAAAATGATTAAAATAAACGCAAATCCCCTCCTAATGCATTTATCCACAATTCAAAGGCACTTACCAGTGCGTATTACAGGATTACTATTCAAAATAACCGTAACACGCAAAAAAATCTTGTATTTGCTATCACACAACAGCAGCATATGGTACCAGTACCATCATTATAGATTGCCTCCAGGACAACGAAAAAAAAACGAACCTCGCGTTTAATTAAAATATTCGTTCGCGCTCCAACGTGTGATGAGAGCGCTTAACCTAACAATAGCAAACAATAGCTGCGAAATAGTTTAATCTCCCTCAATCTACTTATCCAGAGCGCACTCCTCCAAATCAAACCACAAACCCTCGACGGTCTGCAAATAATAAACTAGCTTATAGTTTCTATTGCGTTTTTTTTTCCTTTCGTCCTATTATTAATTTTACCACGCGCTTGCTGATGGCCCGCGGCCATCGCGCAAACTTTTCCACTATTTAGACACCGCAGTCCGTTAACCAAAAAGGGTTCCAAACGGCCCGTTTCGGCACTGTACCAGATTTCGGACATCGGGCATTTTGTGTATTGAGCGTGGAACTCAACTAAATCTCATCCGTCCAGTTCCGTCCAGCTTCAGTCCAGAAGTTCTGCCAACATGACGCTCCACAACGTCCACGTGGCCTATCGGGACAGTTGTGTGCGGAAGTGGTGAGTCCCAAAAACTGTGTCGAGAAAATCAAATGGAGGAAAGTAACGTACTCAGCCCAAAAGGTAGCACAAACGCTATCCGCTTCTGCTTGAAACAATGGCCAGAATGAAGCAACATTTAATCCTAGCAGCAGCACCGTGCACGGTACGGCGCATCATGGCCATGCATTGCATTCATTCATTCCGTCTGGCAGCAGCCCGGAAACACTTGTGACCACACACGTGGAACGGTTCCAGCGGCAACAAGGTGCCGATGGCGCGTTGGGAGTGCACAAGGCAAAAGTGTATCGTGGAATGGAAATCATAATTCCTGGAACCAAAATCTGCCGAAAAGCTTACCACACACCCACACAGCACAAAGCGCAGCGAAGAGTTTCGTTACAAATTATACACTTTTCGCGCGCATGTTTTCCACCCCCAAGCCAGCGGACTCGGAATTGAATTCAAAATTTCGTAATATATACCGACTTACTTTTGCCATTGGTCCGGGTGGGCGGCGGTGTTCACCATTCTGCTGACTTCTGCCTTGGTGTGAGGTCCGGTGCTAATGCTATCACAGTCGAGGTAATATCGTTTTCCGGGCCGAATGCCCGTCAGCTTGAATGGTGTTGTGGTGGCTGGGAACTCGATTCATGAGCACTTTGATGGGAGTAAGTGCTGACTACCAAAAAACGAAACAAAACAACAAAAAAAACCACCCCCGAATGTGAAAGTAATAATCTCTCACAAAAGAGTACAAAACACACAGCAGGCATAGCGCATACATCGTTTTTGGATGGAATAAAATTTTAAAACAAAAACATGCACTGAGTGCATGCGATTGTGGTGAGATAATTGTGCTGCACTAAAATTTCGTATAATAAACTCGCAAAGGGAATAAAGCATTGAGGTGTGCGATTGTAAAACATAGATATCGGGTACGCTTTTCCTATGGTCTTTCGACTATAGGTTTTATGGAGAAATTCAGGTATATTCATTTGTTTCACAGTTTGTCGGTCGAAGCAGATGGAGCTTATCAAAATCCATCAAAGTTTTAAAATAAATCCTTCTATTCAACAATGGTTTGCGCGAATTCGTCATACAGAGCTGTAGAAAAATATAAAACACAGCTAAATAATGAAAATTGTTCGTGTAGTTTCCCACTTTAGTTGAGTTGAGTTAAATTCACCATTTTTACATAATAGCTCCATATAGTACTTAATAAGAAATACTTCGACTACTCAGACGTTATTGCTCAAAAATGTCATTCCTTATCGACAGCACCAGAGAAACAACCAATATTTTCGCAAAAGTGACTTTTGATGCTTGTGGAACGCCATTTTTCTGACAAAACGACAAGTCGTTGATCTTAATGAAGAAAGAGATCTTGCTGCTAGAATACTTGATGTTATACGACAACAATTGAGGCTTAAGACTAGATGGCAACGATCGGGGCTGACTACTTCATGTCCTTCAACATGGAGATAAGCGTTGACGATTCTCACATTCTATTTCCGAAGAAGATCCAGTTAGACTTGATAACTTGCGTTCTTGAGATCGTGAGATCATTGTTCGGTAGCAACCGTCTTCATCAAGAAGTAATCTAGCCAAAGTTGTTAGTTCTCCCTAAACACTAAAGAATCTCATTACGAGATCACTAGGTGATCCTCAAATAGAGAATCTGATCCCATTACTTCAGAGTCATCTAAATGTCTCGGAAAAAAAAGAAGCAATAAGAGGTGAAGATCCAGCAAAAAATTCAACTCTTGATCGGCTATTGTTAAAATTTCGATCAACTGAGATAATTTAGATACAGTATAGCATCGATAAAGAGGAGACTACTTATGGGGAAATACACCTTTGTAAATCATGTTTCATCTCATCTTTTTTTCAGGACTTTCTTAGCAACGCATTACTGCTATAAGCGTTTGGGCTTCCTAAAACCTAAAGCTTTTATAAATATTTTTAGAATTTTGAAGCATTTATGAAATATATTAATGAAACATCATTTTTGTTAACTTCCCATCGTCAGATCATATTTATGCTCTTAACTCGTTTGATTTGAATGCAAAAATTGGTAAGTTTAAAATGCACTTAAAATAATATAAAAAATGTTTTCAATTATGAAAGTTCTTGCCAAATTGTGTAACAAATAAAACATTCAATCGTCATATAATACAATAAAAATTATAATTTAAAATGTGTGCCATCTAACACACCAAAAATGGGTTATTCGACACATGTAATTCACATGTGTTCCACAATTGTATACATTAGCTCCAAAAAAAAGGCTGTTTACAAATGCTGGGAAAGAAATTAAAACAGGCAACAAAAATCGTTGGGGAAGCACAAATGTAAAACGTCATTTTAACCCCGTTTTCGGCCATAAATAACTTTCAATTCATTAATATCTAGCACAGGCAGTGCTATAGAAAGAACAAAAAAAAACACACACACACAAAAGTTGGTTTGTGTGTCCTTCGTGCGCTGTAATCCAAATCATGCCACATAGCTGCAGGCAATAAACCGTACATCAATATTTGTTAAAAGCAAACGCTAAAACTATACGATGCCATTAAATTAATTGCACTAACGAACGTATGGATATGGATTCCAACACACACACACAAAAACAAGTCAAGCTTGGCTCTAAGGCAGCCGGTGTGTTGGTGTATATACATCACAAGCCATACTTTTTCATTACACACTAAAGAAAGGGTAGGAAGAGGGTGAAAAGGAAGAATTGGAGGGAGGAAAAAGGCACAAAATCCTCTACAGCTCTAAAGCCCCAAGCGTGGTGGTGCCGTGTGACATTACCGTGGAAGGTGCACACCGAAAGTGCAACCGAACGTTCCCATCGACTAACCCTATCGTGCACGGCGGATATACGTGACCGTGAGTGTGTCACGTCCCGCAAAGGACATTGTGCACCTGGACCAGGCATAGAGAAAAAAAAAAACCCCGTTATTTCGTCTGTTTTCGTGGAAATTAATTTGCTGATTTGCCACTAATGTTTGACAATGGAGAATGGTTTTAAGGGATGCAGGACAACATTCTCCTACAGCCTCCAGGGACAATTAGATGACGCACCGATTGACATCCGGGGAGGCTCTCATTTCGCAATATATCATTTCGGCAATGTTTGAGCGTTTTTCTGTGCTGCTGGTGGTACAAATCTCCCCAAACAGTCAGCAAAACAATCGTTCCAGTCGTGACGATAAACATCAGGGGAAAAGAAAAAAAGCTCTACAGCCGTTGTGCCGCTTTGCAACATTGATATCGCAGCACCGATCGGGTATGCATTAAATAAAATTATTATTTACTTGCAGCACTGCTCGCAAGTCGCGATGTGTGCCAGCGCTGTGCTTCACTCTTGATTGCACATGCAAGTGCTCATAATGCATTTGCTACCGGTTTCATAGTGCGCAATTTTGTCTAGTACAACTTACTCCCGGACTAACCGAGCTTGGACCAGCATGCCTTTCCCAGCAGGAACGCAACTCAGCCGGAAACACAATCCAAAGCCAAAGTTGTGCCGTTTTGTGAAGATGCAACCGGGCACACCAGATGCATCCTGCAGCTGCCTACTGCTGCTGCTGCAACATCGGGTCGCTATCGGGTGCTTCTACGGAAAACGGGCGAACTGGTATTGCCGTACGCAACATAATGCTTCGCAGTACCAGCTTCGTTGGTTGCCATTCGAATAAATACACACACACTCACATATATATATAGCTGGTAAGCAAACGGGCTCGAGGGCACCCGATCCTACCAAGAATCGAAGTAAATGAAGAAAAAAAAGGTCACCAAATAATAAATATGCCTCATCTCGGTGTGTATAACGTGGCCTGTTATTGAGGGTAGAATGCTCGTGCAGTCTCTAAAACAATATGGAAAATTGCAATACACCCCTATGTCATCGCCTTACACCCACCCACCCAGTGGCTTCCGGACCAGGGAAAAATTATTACCATTCGGTAAATATGATACATTATGCTCGTCGCTCTAAAACCGACCCAGCCCAACACACACACACATACGCGGGTACAAACTACCCGTCCAAACAGCAAACGTTCCGAATGAGCAGGAGGGACACACACACACACACACATGCTGGGTTGTGTTTATCTTAACCGGCACAAAAGACACTGGCAAAGCCGGGGCCGGAATATTAATATTTCGAGTGGTTCATTGGCAGCGAAATGAGCCGCGTAACAACGGGCGATGGAGTCGCTGTTTTTTTTTTTTTGGGCCCACACATTTGACCCATTTGGCACTCCTTCCTGTTCCCCGCATGCGGGGAAAGCTTTAGCAAATGTTTCGAGTTTATTGTTTCCGGCAGTGGGAGATTTTCTATTCTGCGAAAAAGCTCCCAAAACCTGTGTTCTATAGTGCACTTGTAAATGTACTAGTGTGTAAGTCTTCCAAGCTCGGGTAGCATCTTTTTCCAGAAACTCTACGAGAACAGTTGCTTTCTCTAATTTCTCGGAAAGCTTGTCGAAATGCAGCCTTGGTGAAGATGTTTTGGATTCTGAGAAGACCATTTACGCGCATTATCATCTGCAGTCTCCTCCAACTAAGACTTGGCTTAGTTCAAGTGTTCTTGTCGTCTGTACATGTGAAATTCACATATGAAAGGAGAAATTAGTTATTCGACAACGAGAGAACTCTCAACGAAAGTGCATATAATGTTGTGTCAAAGTAATATAATGTAAACGTAATTAAAAGAAAATGTTAAGTACGTAAGTACTACCACAATCTAAGTTTGATCTTTGGAATGAATTTCCTATATTAGTGGTCAATATCAACAATGGGGGCGGCTCGGTGGTGTATTTGGAAACGGCGCTAGTCCCTACCACGACCGGACCGGGTTCAAATCCCATCCGGATCGTTCCCCCGTAGTGAGCACTGACTATGCAACTACGTGGTATCTAATAGTCTAGTAAGCCATTTGATGGCCGGCATGACCTTAAAGGTCGTTAAGCCAAAGAGATCAATAATGGTTCAATATTGATGAAAAGAAAATGGATAATAGGATTTTGTAGAGCTAGTCCATCAGTCTGCATGATGGTGATTAAGAGATATGAGCAAACAACATCGCATGCTTCCAACACTATCAGAGAGTCTTTGGTTCATTGAGTACATTTGCAGAAACGTTTACCTTAAATTCTTCGATAGATGTGTCTTGCAACTGTACTCCGCTTAGACACTCTTCAAAGAGCTTTTTTTCTTCAATAAACAATTTTAAATAATTGGCCCAAGTTTCAATTTCACTGACAGTTAATTCTTTAGTCTCTCTGAACTTTTAATTGCAGACTAAAGTTTGAGCAACAACCATTAAGGGCTCGTTAAGCGAAATTTCACTCGTTGAAGGGAGTGTTTTTTAATCTTTAGCCTTAAAGGTTATCCGAAAAATACGTTAGAAGAGCTAATTGGATTTGTTTTTATAAGTTCCTCCAAAACCTTCTCAAACGTAGGATTTTACTTGTAGTTCACTAATACACTGACTCTATTGGTTATATATGCTCCAAGGAGACTTGGATTGCTCATGTCCTGCTCATGGTGGGATCACAAGAATATCATATATTAGGAACTGCTTCCATATATCATACATCAAGAAGGGAAAGACATTGAGACAAACGGCAAGAATCTACACAATGCACCGCCACAAACAATAACTATTTGGAAAATAGGGGATGTCTCCAGATTTGACACTATTTCACTATTATTTATTGAAGAAGAACGCTCTTTCAGGAAAAAGATTATATGAGCTCAACTCAACAGAAACAAAAACCTTTAAAAAAATTATTAAGTAAGTTCTGCTCACCGGAAATCGATTACACCTGTACGAGTATTGCAGTAAACAAATTTCCTTTATTGAATTATTTCTTCTCCAGCACAGTCCGTTTCCTCCAGAAGGCAAGCTCTAAATTGTGCGCAAATAAGCGAATGGCTTCACGCCGCACACCATGGCACACCAAAGCAAACAACAATAGGCCAACCCCCCTCACATCCATCCATCCCCTCCCCCCCCCCTCCCCCCTCGTCCTCTTCCAGTGGCCATTTGGTTCACCCAATCTATATCGTGTATTGCTTGTAACGTTAAAGATTCTTTACGCTGTGTTGTTGCGGTTGTGATGCTTTATCTAATGTTTCCGACATTCCGTTTTGATCCCTTCAATTCATCAACCATGTTTACTACACTCCTATTAGCCGTTCAACAATGTTTCCTCCATTTAGCCCTGTTTAAATCGCAATACGCTCTCATCTTTAACAATTGAATTTGCTGTCGTGTTCGAGTTTCGTGTTATTGTTCAACCAGTTCATCGAGGCCTGTTCACTTTATCGTTTTGCTTATCATAAATATGGCCCAAATAGCAAACCAGGTGCGCTTGATATCGTACGGTAAGCTTTAGTTGCCCTGTCTTACTTTCCTAGTGAGATGTTGATTCAGTACACACACACAAAAAATCGAACAAAATTGAGAAAGAAAAAAAGGTAACAAACAGCAAGCAACACAACGGAGGTTCATAATGTGCGTGTGTAAACTACCTTTGTTTGATTATTAATTTCTAGTTTCATTGCTAATATTGCGATCTATTAGTTAACTTTACCATCTTCACCATACGCTTACGCGACACGATCAAACCGAACAAATGAAACGGCGCACTGCTATCATCACAACGCAATATTGTATACACTCAACACAACTAAACTAAGCATACATCTACATCTAAATGAGTTACACATTGATTGATGGACTAGAGTCGATGAAGTCTGCTGCGTGATTTGCAAGTAAACTTAAAATTCGATAATGATGGCCGCACATCCTGCACAGCACATGCCATGTCTTTTTCGATACGGGTGTGGTTAAGTCCACGTCTAATTAAGTAAAAGACACATCCATGAATGAAAGGTTTCGTAATCTAAACTCACACGAGAGAAATCTTCTTGTCGTCTCCTGTCTCCTGCGGTAAATACGTTCAAACAGCTCACATTATAAGCCTTGCTTTTTTGTTGTTGTTTTAAGCAGCATGATAGTCTTGTGATGATCATAACCCATTCGAGACATGATACTTGATTAAGAGATTTTTTGTTGGTCGATTTGCTTCCATGCATGCTGTATCAAAAACAAACGCAATGCTTAATCAAAACATCAAGAGCGACACTAATGAATGTGGGTACACGCTTCAACTGCAACGGAGATGAATGGCCAAATAAAAAAAAAAAACTTGCACTGCGCCCACTAACAATCTGTCCTACGTTGAAGTATATACTACAGCTAATGTGCTTATCTATCGATTATTACCATAGCTTGTTTGATAAATAATTTTTAACATAAGATACGATTATAATGAACCGTTTTGTGAACGCGTGTGTGTGTGTTCCTCTTTTTTCTGCTGCTAGTGTTGGTAATCTATAAATCGTTGGGAAATAGCAAATAATGCGTGTGCCACACTTAATTACACTTCAACGCACGATTCATCATCCATCACACGTACACGCACACATCAAACAAAAGCTGATCAGACTGGGCAGTAATTACTGGGGCCCAAAATGGCATGCCAGACACTTTACACAGTTTGGCGTGTGCGAACGCATGTGAGAGTTATCTTAACTGGTTAATTATCCAGCACTGCCGATCCGACCGATCAATGTACGTTCATTGTGCAGATTAATAATTGAACACACAACCACAGCAAAGTTTAATTAAAAATTCAACCTAATCTAAATGTTCCGTTTGCGCTCGATGACATCTTGCATCGCGCGTTGGTGGGAAGGATAATAAATAAATGTGTTTTGTAATGTAAGCCCACACCACGGCACGAAAAGGGGAGATAAAAAAAACACGCACACGTACACTAACGGCGCTACTAGGTTCGTTTTTTGGTTAAATATCGTCGTTATAAAGTTGTAGACAAAAATCGATAATAAATAGTATCGGCCAGTGTGGCTAGGAGAAAAGTTGCTTACAAAGATGGCCATGATAGACCACCGTACAAAACTAATCGCAACACTGTCAGCACAGCACGAATAGGATTATCATTGTGCGTATACACTGCTACTACACTAATCTGGCACTGGTCTCGTGTACCTAGTGGGATATTGTTTCTAGCAAGATTCCTTTTCATTGGTAAGCTTTTGGATCGAAATCGTTTCGTTGTTATCTTAATAGTTGTAAAATAAAACTGATTGCTTTTAAAATTCGTCATAATCAACTGACTTCCACTGCACTCTCGCATTCTAATGAGTTAGCTTCCTTAGCTGCCGAACCGGGTACTTTGAACAGTGTAAAAACTTACAAAACTTAACTGAGCACAACTGAGTCTCTCCTATCACAAACTAATATCAACGTATGGGGGTTTGGGCTTTATTTTATCTGATACTTCTCACTCTTTTTAAAAAAAAAATCTGTTTTGCTGCACCATGCGTGCTTAAGATTTTAGTAAACTAAAACAAAAAAAACAACCATCCAACTGATGAAACATATTTCACTCTTAGTACGCACGGAGCGCACCAAAAAGGAAGCGCGGGAAGAAACTAGAGCATATCGGTCAGAACGGTATCGCATATTAGCGTGCTCGTTCTTCAACGTCCTGTTCCTTCTCGCCGACACCGAACGCGTATAGTCATTTGAAGCGATCAAAGTGTTCCAGCAGCTTCTGGCAAACGGTAACATTGAACGTGGTGCTAAGGGCCTTGCATATCGTGTCCGTGTTTTCAAGCTTACGAATCACCTGCCCACTGGATGTTCGTGCCCCACTGCCAAACAGCTCCCCGGTCAGCAATGGATTGCCATTGTTGTTGTTAAACTTGTCCAGCAGCTTACGCTCCAGTGCGAGCACCTCCGTATCGATTCCTGCCGCACCGGCCGCTGCCAAACGGGAAGAGGTTAGCAGATTGTTCAGATTGTTAAAGTACAGTACGGATGCCAGCTGGACTAGGTAGCAGTCGAGATTCCGCAGAAAGAACTCTTCCAACACGTCCACGTTTAAGTTGTGCCGGATGAAGAACATAAACAGCTCGTATATGAAGTACTTGATATTGCCCATCTCCATCGGTATAATGTTGGAGTCCTTCGTAAAGTACTCGAAAATTTTGACCATGTTTTGCGTCTGGCAGGCGATCGCCGATGTCGAAGCGGACGAGGACAGCGAGGACGAGCGCATCTCCAGTATCAGTCGGAACGCTTCCACGTAATCGTAGTTCAGCATCAGCATGCGGGTATGATACTCCGATCCGCGTTTGGTCAACTCCAGCACATCGTCCTGGCTGTACAGGCCGTGAAAGATGTACAGACAATAGTGTATGAAATCATTGCCCAGCAAATGGCGCTCGTTAAACAGCCGTGATGTATCCATCGACCGATCCGTCCCACCGTTTGCTCTTCTACCCTCCGATTCCTCCAACAGCCCCGGCTCGCCGTCCTCATCTTCATCTTCATCCTCGTCCTCTTCATCCTCCTCATCGTCCAGCGCCAGCGATGTCGGCGATGTGGCGTACGAGACCGATTGCAGCGAAGACATGGTACTGTTCGCGTGATGCTGCTGCAGCTGCAACGCTAACAGCTTTCCTTCGCCCAACGGATCCGGCAACTCACCGACCACATCATCCACCTCGGCATTGCTGACATCGTTCAGGCTTGAGCTTATTGTCGAAATATTATTGCTGATTTGCTTCTCCAGGGCACTCTTTATCACGAACGACCGCCTAAACTTCGGCATCGATTTCAGGAAGCGGAGCGACTCGTCATAGCCGTGCCCATCGTTTGCCGGCAGTTTCACCTCGTACGGTGCCTCAATGAACTGCGAGCTGTCCGGGATGCGGACGACACGGTTCGAGATCGGCAAACGTACCAGCTTGCCCGGTATTCCGGTACGATCGAGATTGATCTCCTTAGCGCACTGGCCCATATTGTTATTACCCCATGCCTTCACCAGATGTTCCTTTGTCATAATGAGGGTAAAATCGGCCCCGCACTCGACGTGCTTCACATTGTCTACCATCTCCAAACGGGTCGGTATCAACACCTCATTCCGACCACCTTCGCGACCCAGCTGTCGTTCTATGTTCTTGCCCCAGGTGTAAATGGAACCGTCCTCTGTTACGATCGCAAAATGGTACAGGCCGCTTGAAATCTAAAAACCAACAAATAATTATTTTAAAACCCTACTTCGTTCACCTTTTGCTTTCGCAATCGTCTGATCGTACCTTCACTATTCTTCCCTCAACCAGAGAAGTATCGACAAACGATGGGAAAAGATGCTCCATTGCTTCGTCACCAGTGTTGACCGTCGTCTTATCTTCCGACTCACTTGCCGATGCGAGCTTCTCATTGCTTGCTGGACTATCGTCGGTTATCTTTATCTCCGGTATAATAATACTGTCGTCTGATTGTCCTGCAACAGTTTCCTCCTCCGACTGCTGATCGACGGGAGCAGCGTTTGTTTGCTGTTCCACTTCTTCGGTCTCCTCCTTTTTGCTTGATTCTCCACCATCCGTGGTGGTATCGTTTTCCTTGCCCGAATCCTCTTCGGTCGATTGTTGCGCTTTATGGTCCGTCGAAGAAGATTCCGGTTCATTCGAAGCTGGTTCCGTTGTGTGGAATTTAGATGCCGATCTTAAAATGGAGCTAAATTTGGAGTAGCTACCACCCTTGCCGGTGTTGGAGGATTTTGCACGTTTTCTTGCCTGCGTCGCCAAACGTAATGCTTGCGGTGAAGAGCCCCACGTGTACAGCCTGTTTGTGGTAGTTAAAACGAGCTGAAAAGAAAGAGATAAATGAACGTATTTCTTCCCAGCACCAATTGTTTACGCTAGGCGTTTCTTACATTCACAAAAAGTTTAGTGTTGATCACCGATATCTCCTCGTCTAGCAGTATTTTGCGCGGAACAAGCGAAATCAGGAACGATTTCCCATTGCGCGTATCAACGGTCGCTCCAAATGGATCTTCCTGTCCCAAACCCAGCTGGCCGTAATGGTTAGAACCGAACACGTACAGGCTGCTACGGGTTTCCTGATGTCCACGGCACAACACCATAGTATGAGCATGGCCAAGCGCTATTTGCAAAATTTTCTGAAAGCGACATTTAAAACACATGAAAACATGCGGCTTACAAACGCATCCGCACAAACAAATGTTACCTTGTTTCGGAAAAAATCCACAATCTTTGGTCTGTTGCAATCGTTCACCGTGCCATGCCCAAGCTGTCCGAATACGCCCCATCTGTAAGCGATCGGAACATAATGATTGCAACTTACGACACGACCATCAACAGGTGCCAATTTTATTACTTACCCCCAAGTATACAGCAATCCATTGGCCACGACCGCATTATGGTACTGTCCGGCAGAGAAGTGAGTAATCTCTTTTCCATCGAGCGTTTTCACGAGCATCGGTTGAAGTGCGTTAATCACGTGATTCCCGATTCCGAGCTGGCCCAAATTGTTCGCTCCCATGGCGTACAGCTAAAAGGAAGTGTTAAAACATTAAGCAAAGACAGTCCTACCAACACCCTGCGCAATAAACTTACTCCATTACTGGTGAGAAACAGAGTATGAAGCCGACCACACTGAATCGCTAGTACGTCGAGCTCGATCTGTCGCAGGAAGCTTAGTGCCGGTGGTTGTCCATTCGGTCCAATCGCGTCCCCTTGCAGTGCGGTACGGCTAAGCGCACAGTTAACGCCGTTCGAGCCCCAAATGTAAGCCGCATGGTTAACGACAGCGGCCGCATGAAAGAATCCGGTAGCGATCGGTGAAAAGCGTGCCAAATGCATCTCGATCGCACGCTCCTCATGATGCACCCGCACATGCTTGAGCGCATTGAGAAACGATCCATCGTGATGCATTTTCAACTGCTGGGCCCGTATCGACACAGCCAGAAACGTTTCAATCAATGCTTTACAGAAAAACAGCAAATGCCGACCGGATGGTTCCTTCGCCGTGCTTTCATGGTTCGACAGCCGATGCATCAGCGGCCGGTACACCGGATGGAACGGGTTCAGCTGGTGTATCAAACGTTCCAGTACGTTTATATCGAACACGTCGAGATATTTGCGTATCAGCTGGAAGTAATTGATCGTGTAATCCTGCAGATAGATCAAACACTCCATAAACAGCTCGTTCGACAGGTTGTACACGAACGCGTTCGTTTCGGCCGGTGTTGCTGCCGGCGTTTCGGCAATCGTTTGCTCCCAGGTGCCGACGAGACAGCTAAACACATCCAGACAGGTACCGCGCGTCATCGCAAGCAGTACCGCTGTTGAGTACAGCTTCCCGTGCGCAAGCATGATGCATGCCAAGCTCGTGTGATATTTGCTGTTCGTGACGATGTAGTTCCACAGCGGGATGTAATTCTTGTCCACCGTGCAGCGCTCACAAAGCGTCAGGAACATTAGATTCGACAGATGGAACTGGTCCGACGGTGAAATCTGCACGTCCAGCATGACGTCGTCGTTGTCGTACGAAAAATCGCTACACTGTGCACCGGTATTGATGGGTTTTAGAGTCGTACGGGAATTTAGCTGAAAGAGAAACAACAAAAAAGGGAATTAGCAAATGCTTCTCAAACATCCACCGCAAACACAACATCTCTTACGTTCATCAATGAATCGTAAACGACGTTTCCGAGATGTGCCTCATCGACCAGCTGCCGCATAACGTCGTGCATCAGGAACTGACTATTGATGATGTGCGTGTTGCGCAAAGCCATTGCGGACAGTTTCATCAGCGCTTTGCTTTCGTTTCCCAGTGCCAGCTTCAGGGCCGTCTTCATCGGTGACAGCCGAGCCACGTTGTACNAAAAGGGAATTAGGAAATGCTTCTCAAACATCCACCGCAAACACAACATCTCTTACGTTCATCAATGAATCGTAAACGACGTTTCCGAGATGTGCCTCATCGACCAGCTGCCGCATAACGTCGTGCATCAGGAACTGACTATTGATGATGTGCGTGTTGCGCAAAGCCATTGCGGACAGTTTCATCAGCGCTTTGCTTTCGTTTCCCAGTGCCAGCTTCAGGGCCGTCTTCATCGGTGACAGCCGAGCCACGTTGTACGTCATCAGCGCTTCGGAAATGCGTTTCCTTCGCAACAGCACATCACCGGCGTACTCGATACAGCTTGCCAGCGGCAGACCGAACGTAGCGCAGAAATCTTCACACGCTGCCCAAATGTTCTTGTGGGCAAGATTGAGGAACAAATTTTTCCCACTGTCCGCCAGCTCAACCGAGTACAGGTTGCGATCGGTCACGATCAACGCTTGATCGAACTCGATGTTCGGAAACTCTTCGGCCATCACCTGCTGCTCCGACATGTCCAGCTTGCGCTCCATACGCAATCCACGCTGAATTCGCAGATAGTTCGAAACGGCCGACTTTTGAAAGATCGATCGTCCTTCGTTCGTCGCATCGGTAGCGTTCGATCCGGTAGGCTGTTGTTGGTCCGCATCTGCATCGGATGCGCTCATTGGATGTACTGCACCTTCGACTGCTTTCTGACCACAACCGGACACACGATGAATATTGAGAACGCGCTCGTCCGGAAAGTGAAACACACCCAACAGCGAATGCTCGTTAAAGTCACAATCGTCACCCATCTTCATGGCGGCAATTTTGCAACTGACAACGCTGACCGTATTCGGTGCACCCGTATCGGTGATGCTGCTGCTAGTTTCATCCGGCGAATTGGTGCCATCCAACTTTGATTCCGACGGTCCTTCCGGTGGAGTGTCGATCGTTTCTTCGGCCGACAGGCTGTGCAGTACGTACAGTACATTCTTTGTCAGCAACGTCGTATGGCACTGTTTCGGCAGCTTGTAGATGTGCAGCGGTATCAAGCTTATGTCCATACTGTGCACCGACAGCGTGTCGGAGTACGAATGCAGCGCGCTGAGCAGATATTTACCATCCAAATGCTGCACCACAAAGTACGGACCGGCTGGTGTTGTAAGAATTTCCGGATACATCCCTGGCAATTCCATTACGGCCAGATTAGCCGCCTGTTCCTTGTACTTTTCGCGTTCCTTCGCACGGATTCGACTTTCGGATAGTTTAAGCTTTAGCGTGCCAATCTTCTTTGCGCCAAGATCACGCAACGAAAGCAGCCGAGCTTTGGCCGCTGGAAACAGTTTTGGTAGGGCACCCTGTTGCTGTCCCGCCTTATCATTCCCGTCTGCACCGGATTCGTTTTCTACCTTCTCGAAATCATCACCCGACGGTGGTTCGGAGCTGTTCGGACTTGAATCATTGCTCTCGCCGTCATTGTTTTGGGGGAAACTTGAAGCTGGCTGACGCGGCTGACTTCCACCGGCCGATTCACCGTCCTTCGGTAGCGATAGCACTATTTGCCAGTCTTCTATCGGTACGGACCGATCATCACTTTCCGTGCCGTCGGTGGATAGTGATTTCAGCAGCTCCGATTTTAAGTCTTGCACCGACGTCGGTGTGATGACACCGGGAAAAGTATACTTGATGGATTTCTGTTCCAGCAGCAGCTTCCATTGCTCTTTGGTAGAGGTGTTTATCATCAGACTGATCGTTTCCATGCTGTTATCCTGGCAGATAATAAGCTTCTCGATCGATCCCCGCTCACAGTTGGTATCGCCGAGAAAGGAACAATTTGGCATCAGTCCTGCAAGAGCAACAAATTGTTAATAATGTCCCAAATGAAACAGCAGACCACGATTCCTTACCAACAACGCATATCGAACCATCCGAATAGCCTAAAATGGCTCGCGGTTCATTGGCAAGCGTTTTCCACCAGCTGCAGCATGTGGGATACGGGCAGGATAACGATACCGTTGACTCCAAACTGGAACTGATGGAGAACGTTTCCTGCGGTGTGGACGCCTTGGACGCTGCCTCACACCCGGTTACACCCATACTCTCTTTCAGCTGACACCCATCGGCGAAGAAATCTTCGATCGTTTGCATCGCGATCGGTGTGTCGGTCCCGGTGGCCGATATGCTGCGATTCGCATTCTCTTCCTGGCGTGCCCTTTCCAGCTGCTCTAGAAACAACTTCCGGTAGATACTGTTCAGGGAAAAGATTTCATCGATTTTGTGCGTCGTGTAGGTGGAGCTGGACTTTTTAATAGTCGGTGCGTCAAAGATGACATTCGGTTCCGACGAAGGACTGTCCCCGCTTGCCCCCGTTCCCTTAAGGCTGGCTTCGGAAGCAACTGACGAACGGTGGGACGAACCCGTCTGTGGATGATTGTTGTGCGAATTGTTGGGACAGGTTTGGGGGTTTGGGCACTCGTGCGGTCCGATGAATGGGACGATGAACGAGGTAATCTCTGGGGCTCGTTTACCATCTTCGTAGGATTTATCACAAATTGCAAGCGCTGGCACAATGTGCAGCGTGTTGTCATAGCCTACAAGAGAGAACGGCCATCATTCCGGTGTCCAGTTTCCTGGTCCATTTTTGGGAACCAGTCGGAATGGAAGTTAATACTTACAAAACACCAACAAACGGTTACCAGCATTGTCGAAGCACACGTCCTGAATTTTTTTCTGATTCTCGGCGAACCAACATAGCAGCATCAGGTGTACTTCGCCGTGGCGATCAATGTACCGGAACAGTATCTGATCATTCTGTCGCACGAGACACAGCAGCTGATACTCCCTGTCGATTCTAACGCTGGCCGATAGTTTTGCGTTCACATTTGTTATCAGTGTCGATAGGCGCAGCACGTCCCAATCTTTTAGCGAAGCCATTAAATAATTTTCCGTGCCGAAAGGAACAAGAAAAAGTCTTTTGTTTTTTTTTTTTAAGCACAACAATTTGACAGCGCCTGATTATTGTGACATTTTGGCGTTTGACATTTGGGATGTCAGACAGACGGCCGACAGGGCTGCTTCCGAAAGCAGGGGTGAACGGTAAGAACGTAAAGGCCTTTTTGTTTGCATTTTTCAATCGTAGCTAATTGTATGATTAATAAATATCCACCCGTTTGGTTTGTAAATTGACTACTGAAAACATGAAATGGAAATTGTTCAGTTTAGAACAAAATGCATTAAAAACGACAACAACCTTGCGGTTAATTTCAATGTGCATTGATTTGAAACAGCCCTTTAAGAAAACGCCGTGCAGTATGCAATGCGCATAACACATTTGAATTTCATCGCCCAAGATACGTATCGATCGGCAAAATACGTATCGATTGAAAAATAAAGATTTGATAGCTACTAATAAATTATGGTGTTTGGAATCGATTTTCAAAAATGTTATGTAATTTTTTATTCGAATTAAATATTAATAAATTACATTTAAAAATCACATCGAGAGAAGAAGCGTGCCGTTAGGAAATTGAGCTAAAGTAAATGCGGATGAGGTAGATGAAGGACAAGATTGCTAGTTCATAACTTATATCCCTACTGCAGCACTTCAAGACCACTAGCGTACGTGGCTTAAATAAAAAGGCATACTCATATCGAGTATCAGTGTGCATAAAGTGGATAATTAGGCAAAATAGTTCGATAATAGGCATAATAGTTGGGCTTAAAATCTTGTTTGTACATAACTCCACAATGCTACAGATGCAGCAGCAACCCAAAAATCATTCAACCGCCAACCTGTACCACACAGCCAGATAAATTTGTCAACCAACCAGCCAAGTGACAGCGATTAAGCATAATTAAAATTTTCGGCATCATTTCACTGTGTCAACATCTCGGCCGTCTGGTGAAGACTGTGTTTGTATTTCCTGCCTGAAGTCGGTATTAAACATATGGTGAAGTGATGCCGTCACACGACGTCTTTAGAACAAATGCTGGCAATGTGTGTGGCCTAATTAGTATGAGACGCATTTTTGTTCTTCTTTTCTTTCGTTCGGTTTTTATTCCGTACACTGCCTCATTTGTCACAATTAGGATCCGCGGTGCTAATCGACCGGGACGGACTATTTCTTGCAATATGGGTAAAGGAGCCATATTGATGTGATGTTTGCTGACAACAGAAAAAAAATAATAGATGTTATTATTTGTTTGTTTCCTTAGCTCCAATATAAGCTAACACGCATGCACATTTAACAATCTACAATTAGACTATAAAACATTTATTTTTGCAAACAACCTCAAGTGCCTTTTCCAGCTCACGTACTCTGTCCTCTCGGTAGATCTCACTACTACAACGACCACTGACTGTAACGATCAGTGGTGAGTTTCTGTGACAGTTCTACCGAGTAAAGGATGAACCACTACAATAATGTTTGCTGTTATCCTATTAATTATAACATAATTATGTGTTTTGATCATAAAATTAAGAATATAGAACTGTAGTTTACAATATAAAAAAGTGTAAAATAACATAAGTGTTACTATCGAATCGTTACAACCTAGTGCATCGTTACAAACCAGCCAAAGGGGAGTGGTGTGAACATTCCAGGATAAGACGAAAAACATAACCAAAAGCCGTAAGAACGCTAACCAGCAGGAGTGACCTGTACAAAGCAGACAAAAGCAAAACCACCAAACAGGGCGGACGTTGCGATGGGAAGTGAACACCTCGTTTACAATCGTAACACCCTGCACGAGAGATCGCAATCGATCACCAAAATGCACCGTGGCAGCGTGAAACGATCCGTGGCCAAAGAAAGTCGAGAAGAAATCCTACCCCCAAAAAAGAGCAAGTGAGTACCTTATATCGCGGATTCATAATTTATGAAGCAATCGGTTTAGCCGAAGGGCTAGCCGCGGCTGAGCCGGGTGTGCCACTAAAGGTCAAGCAATTAATGCACCGATCGGTCAAATCCGTGTGAACTTTCCATTGCTCGCCGGTTCGGCAGAAATATCGCACGGCCAAATTTATTACGTAGCTTTTGGACGATTGGTGGTTAGGTTTTGTAGGAGGTGAAATGTGATCAGCCTGGTACGATCATCAATTATGCTCTTTTTCTTCTTAAACGATGCGGAACTCTTTTTTTTTTCTTCCATGGGAATGCTAAAAAGGAAACATTTCAACCTTTTTTCCCTTCATAATCGATACTTTGTATAGATGCAGGTTTTACTGTTGCTCTAGAGCATTATGATTGATCAAGTAACGGCTTTAGAACGATTCGAACTGGCGAATGACAACCGGACCTGGTGGCCGCTGTACAGCAGAAAGAGATCATACGAACGATACGAAACAGCGTACGACATCGGTAAATGGTTGCACTCCAAACGGCCAGCATAATAATAATGCAAAACATTAAGAAAAAAAAAAGCTCGATCGCGCGTGTGCATGCTGTCGTGTTTGTTGCATTAAATGGCAAGTGCCGATTGGCGCAAAAAAGGGAAGACACACATAAATGGTTTTCTCCCTTTGTCTACTCTCCCTCTCCACCTTTTTCTCTTTTAGGGCCTCTCGGACAGAGGAAGAATCAAAGTTGCGCTGCTATAGCGTGCGGTGCGCAAGAATAAAAGGGTCTAAAAAAACAAGAACGCGGCACCTTCCGCTTCGGAACCGAACGGCCGATGCAGGCCCACCCCTCCGCGGAAAGGGTGGAAAAGGGAGGGTAGCTGGGAATGCCAAAAAGATGGCAGGCTTGGCGAGTGTAAAACGCACCGCACCAAAGCATAATAATGCAAAGCATCATTACGCTGATGCATTGCGCTGGTTGGCTCTGGAGGACGCTCCGGTTTCTGGTTCTCCGTTCTGGCGACCTTCTCCTACCAAGGCCCCTTGATCCCCGTGAAGATGAAAATGGGCAGCCAGACAAAATGGAAAACTGTAGTGCCCCGGTTCTCGTGAATGCGGTCGGTACCGGCCCGTACACGGAACATGAACCGAGCGGAGACGACGCTGGAACGCCATACCATATGCATGATGCTGATGCTGATGCTCTGAGTGTGTCGAGTCGAGCTTGGAACGGTCGTGCCCGTTATCGTTTGCTTGCGTGCTTTTGCATGGATGCCCTCCGGTGGGAGGTGTACAGTAATAAAATCAGGAGGAAGCAAGAAAAAAAACCTCCCCAACACACACGCACAGGGAGCATAAAATGAAAATATCCTGCCAGCACTATGTCTTGGCTGCACTTCGAACGGCAAAGGCTGCGTTTCACCTGCCCAAGGCGAAAATGAAGCATTCGATAATGTAGCTTGAAATATCGATATTGATTCAGCACCGTCTTGCAGCTTTAGTCTTTTTTTTGTGTGTGTGTTCTCCGCCTGACGTTGATTCCTGTTTTGTTCGCTCGCGGTCTGCTTCTCGCAAATCGTTCCCCGGCAGTATGGGACGGATTGTAAGTAATTATTTAATTTCAAGGTACATCATCATAATGTTGTGATCGAAAGTAGAGCTGTTGCGCTCGAGGGCCACCTACCCCCTCAAACTGCCCCCCCTTTCGCCCTTTCCTCCGTCAACCACCAAATATGGTTGTGAGGAACCATAAACGAACCGAACCTAATCGTACTGATGCGATCAAGCACGCCAGCTTGTCGTGGATGGATTGATGGAGCCTGTTCTGCTTTGTCTCTTCTGCAGCGTCGAGATGTTTGGTCGTTTCGTTCGCTGGATTGGTTAGGTCGGTACACCGAAACGGCTATTCAATTAAGGTGCCTAATGCATTGGCATTGGGGAGTTTGTATTGCATTTCACAGCTTCGGCAGAGTGAATGTGTCAACTGGAAGCTTGATAGCAAACGTGCTAATAGTTGATTCTGTCCTGTTGATACGATGTTATCAACAATGTTAAATTTTACATAATTGGCACGGAAAGGGCTTTTGGGGTGACACCAATCTAGAGGAAGATGCAAAAAGTTCTTATTGATACAGAGGCCAAATGACGAAAAATTACTCCTAATTTCAGACTTGATACTGTTCATTCATGTTCCCAATATCCTGGAGTAGTTAATAAGTAACTGGAACTTTTGAGTATTCAGTATCTCTAGCAAGACTTGCCAATTCTACACGAATCTTTTGTACTAATTAAATTACTTATAAGACACTACCTTCTTCATCTGTTGCTAGAGTGTTCTCCACAGATTTCGGTCATCCTTCCTCTGATAATCGCGCAGCCAGTCAATTCTCTAGGCAGGCAGACGTATTAGTGTCAGCTATCTTATTAAGAGTTTCCCACGCCTCGTCTGTTCAAATGGACAATTAAGTGATTTTAAGAACTCTTAATGCCCGGTCTAATATACTAATGGTCACGAATCGTATACCCCTCAGAAGAAATCTCCGATACAAGGTGATTAGAAATGTTGTGATCTGGGAATTCCGGAATGTGGAGAGATTGTGGTGAAAAGATCCAATGATTGATGGTCGAGAAAGATCAAAATTGAAATGACAATTGTTGTGGAGCAAAAGATCCAAACGAGAGCTTGAAGCAGATATCAGCTAACGAAACACTAGAAGTTTACTATGTTCTGATTAGAGCTGTGTTATTTAACAGAAGGCTAGCAATTATTCTTAGCTTGGGGACAATGGTAAGAAAATAGTAAAATCTCTGTGAATTGAGATATTCTATTCTAACTGAGGTTAATAGCATCAGAAGCTTAAGATCGCTTCAACTATCACCAATCATGTGATTAACCTTTGCCAAAAATTAACTCCATTTACAGCAAAGAAGCCCAAGTTATTCGGTTCAACATTTCCGGTAAACATTAAAAGACCCTTCCTTGTCATAGTTCCCGTAAAGGATTTTACCACGGCTAAAACAAAACCAAAAATGTTAAAGGTAAACCCATTTCCCTTGCTGTACGCTTGTACGCCCGTCTGTAATCACTTTCCTTAACAAGAATCATGTACAGGCCATTACGTCTTTAATCGCGGCCTTTTAATATTTCTCCACTTACAAGTTGATCAACGGCCAGACGGTGTGGTGTAAGAAATAAGGCAAACGTGGCCACAACGCCCAAACGCCTGTACGGCCGGGTTGGGTGCGAGAAAAATGAACCATACCACGAGATATACGTACTTCGATACTTTCCCATTTATGCGCTCGCTTATGATCTTGTGAGCAAAGGGTGAACAAGCAAAAACCAAAACACAAAAGTTCACCTGCGGCAGCAGGAAAAGCAATATTTATAACAAAGTTTAATAAAAAAAAAAACAAGAGCTTCAACATATCTTCACACAGGAGAAAGAATGTGTGTGTGTGTGTATATATATTCGATCGAACCCATAAACGCAATCCCCGGGGAGTGTGAGCGAGCAAATCGGGAGAAAGGAACGCCCGAACTGCATCTACACCTATTTTTTTTTTGGGGGCTGGACGGGTGATTAAGTTCGCGCTCAGGCACGCTATGTTGCGCTGGTGGCGAACGACAGATTGCGCGAACAAATGGTTAACCTGGCTGGTGCGAAAAAGACGTCTCACGGTCGATCGCGGCTCGATCGTCAAGGGAAGGATTTATAATCCCCACACCACCGACCGACCGACCGATGGAGCTAAATTAAAGTCCTTTGGCAGGGGGTGAGAAAAGCCGAGGATATTGGAGTGGAATCGAAAGGGAGATTAAAATAATAATAAAAAAAAATCCACAATAACGAACAACATGCTGCTCCGTTAACGATTGCATAGGGCACTCCATTTCCTTGGACGCATTACTCGCACTAGACGATGCAGCAATGCACGCGTTGCGGGCGAATTTTCATACCTGCTAAAGTGTTTGTATGAAATATGTTTCTCTCCCCCCCCCCCCCCCCTCTCTCTCTCGCAATAATCGCTCGGTCCAACGATCCAAACTCCGTGAGACTACACTTTGTCTTAAGAAGCAATAAAAATAATAACAATTTAGCAACAACTTCGCCTTTTTTCGGTCGATCCCCGTTACGCCCACCACATGTCCGAGGCGCGGGGAAACGGGGCACCGAGGGAAGGGACATAACCAAGCAGGGAAAGATGGCCAGATGCCAGACCCATGGCAGGAAAACTTCACCATTCGTTTGGGCCAAACGACACTATGGGCTATGGGAGCGAGCAGCGACTTCCTTTTTGCCACGGTGGACTTCTGGGCCTTCGGGTCGAGTTGAGTTGGGTGAACACTCTGGCGTCCAACGCCCATCTGGATCGACGTTCCCCAAACCCGGAGGGCCCCAAAGAGACGGGTGGAGACGCTGAAGTTATGCGCTGCATGCTCCAGTCTCCAAACACGATATGGTTCCGCCCCCATCGTTAAGCATAACATCCGACCGTGTTGGTTGGTGCCGGGACAAGGTAGCGAACGGTGCATTAAAATAATGCAAAATCTTGGCGGCCGTTGCCGGGCACACTCATCTCAGGCGGGGTCTGTGTGCCGCGGTCTATTCCGGTAAGGGTGTTCCGCTAACGCATGTCTGCTTTCCCGTTCGCAACCTTCGCTATTCGATTGGGGAGGGTTACAGTGTGAATTTGTTATTCACGAAAGACTTTAACCGCAACAACAGCAACGACAGGCAACGTTATCGAACCCAATAAAACGACCATTGAACTGCAATCGACACTCGGCCCCTCATTTTTTTTTTTTCGAGACGGTCGAAGGATCGAAGAGCCGGGACTGTTGTACGGTTGTTGTTATGGTGCAAAGCATATGCATCCCGATTCCCACGAGGCAAGGCAGCCCATAACCCATTTTTGTTGTTGTTGTTCATATTGAGGTAACGCTGCCGGGCAAGTAGTGAACGACAAACTTTCCTGGAAGGGAATCTGCCTGTTGTTTTGTTGTTGTTTTTTTGTGGTTGCTTTTTTGTTTACTCTAATTTATCTTGAGCTCGAAATAAGCAGACGGACCAATTATCCGACAATATACTTGTTTGGATATTACCGTACCGCAGTAATAATGATGCTCGTGTGTTGCTGTATATACAAATCTTTATCGAAATAAGTTATCTTTTTTTTATTTTTGATAAGTAACTGCAGTTATTTATCAGTTTGTTCGTAAATTTCTGTTGGTTATGAATGATATTTGATAGATAAATAGCTCAAATCAATCAACCAACCAATAAAGAAGTCGTACTCTTATAATAGACTCATCACTACACAAACTCTCAATGTTTGAACGTATGTTTCTTCAGTTCTTATATTTTGTTGCAGATCAGTGAACCGATTGGCTTGAATTGCATTTTTCAATCAGTGTCTTTTATTTATATTATTTAAACTTTTCTACTTTATTTTAGCAATCTATATTCAAATTTTCACTTGATTAACTGTGATCGCTCTCCATATTGTCATTTATAAAGTTTTTCAAAATCTAAGACGTCAAATACGTCGAAACGTGATCTAATTTCAAGTACTTTCAAAGTAATTCACAGAAATTTCAGGAAACTTATTAACGAAATCAGTACCGCAAACTAAATGTATCTTTAAACAATTCAAGGAAAAACTTATCACTGCGTAAATTCTTGGATTTTAAAGGATTTTTTTTTTAAATACACCCAATCATGTAAACTTTAATATGGAAAGAAATATTGTCTTTTCCATGGGCTTGTCAGTGTACATCTTCACTTAACCCATACGCCAGTTGATCACATTCCTTCATTTCTCCCCCTTTTTTTCAAGTGCATCTCGAAGCAAAATTCTTTTCAATATAATGTTTTTTGTTGTTGTTGTTGTTGGTTTAATATTCATTTTTCCCCATAAAAGAAACAAGCGATTGATGATGGGCTTTAATCACGAAACCATTGCGAACCGTGTGGTTTTATTTTGTTGTTTGCAAAATAAATAAACCATCGCAAGCGCGCGTCCGTTTGGCCGCGATAACGACGCACAGCGCAAGATCATCGAATAATATAGGCGGAGTTTTTTGGAGGATCTCGTTACGTCGTGATTATTATCCCCGCGACCAAGACCAACGGGTTCCCTTTTACCCTCTTTGCGCGCGTGTGTGTGTGTGTACTGCAAATAAGCCACCGCCTGGTACACCATTCTGCCACAACGGAGGGAATGACTACACTGCGTAAATGGCCTCGAGAAGGTCCCGCAAAATGATGCTCGTTTGATCAAGATTGATGTGTGTGCGTACGTCAAGGTCAGTGGAAGTAGGAAGGGAGTGGTGGAGACAGAGAGAGAGAGAGAGGAGGGAGGAATCTCTTCTTCTTTTCCCGGCAACAGTTTTGGTATTGTTCGATGTGCATGTTCATGGAAAACTTGGAAGGTTAGTTCCACTGATGGTTGTTTCGACATCATATTGCCCGTGGAAATGTTTACTTAGTTTAATCATTTAAATTTTTATTAGTATAAGTTTAAAGGTACTAAAAAAAGGAAAGGTAGTATAATTATTCACATATTTCCATATAGCACCACAAAAAAAAATTAAACAAAAAAAACACCCCCAATGCAATATTCCCAGTGTCATTAGCAACTTTCGGCCATCGTTCTGCCATCTACGAACGAATTGCACACCAATTAGCTGGCCAATAAATCAATTTTATTGCTTCCATTGATAATGCACCGTGTACAGGGGGGAGGGGAAAAGGGGGGATGGAAACGAACCCCGCACAAAAGGTCAACCCGCGCAGGATGGACCTAATGATCCACCGGCAGTGCTCGCCGAATTGCGCGCGATCAATTCGAAGCTCGAAAGTTTTCCACCGGCTTCGGTACCGATAAGAAAGCAAAGATGTATCATTTGCAGCATTATTGCACATAATGGGGTTACCTTTTTTCCTCTGTGTGTGTGTGTGATTTTTTTAAATTTTTTAAATGGTTTTTTTGACATTCTTCTTAATCATTCGTTTAATTAACCCATTTGAAGATGAGCCGACGGGGACCCATTGCTGCGCATTGTGTCCTGCAGGCGAAATGAATAATGAACCATATTGAACGTTGGGCGAGGGTGTATCGAAAAGTTACGCAGTGACCGTAATAAGTGTGATTTAATTTTAAGTCTATTTTTACAACATGTAAAACAAATTTTCAAAGATTTTATAAAGAATATAATAATTCTGCCTTATACCTAATAGCATTATTTTTTCTTATTTAATGCCTAGTGAATGAGTATTAATGTTTAATTATATTCTTTATATACTGTTTAATTTAATCATATTTTTCTTAAGGAAAAGGAGAAACTTTTCAACTGATGCACATTTACAAAAAATCACATAAAAATGGTATAAAAATGGAACGAATGAGGTAAACACACACACACACACACACACACACACACACACACACACACACACACACACAAGCCTCAAATCGGAACGAGCAAAATCCGCATGATTTTTGCTGCTCGTTAAATGGCTATCAGAGGTGTAATAAAAATTAAAAGTACGGAAAATTATTCTTTTTATCTATGCACCGTTTTGCAACCGAGCACACCAAACAAAAAAACCAAACAAAAAAGAAGCACATTCCTCCACCTCCGTTGGGAGGAACCGGTAACGGTTTTTTTTTTTAGATTTTCAACCCCATTCCCCTGGCTGGTCGTGGCCGAAGCCCATCCAACCCATCCACGGTGGAGCATTATGAACATCCAAAAGCCACAAGCTGAAGCGTGAGGATCATCTACCACAAAGTGTTTTTTTTTTGGCACACAAAAAAGAGGAAAAGAAAATGGAGTACCCGTACGGAGCAATATGGAGCGAATGGCATTAAGGAAAATTAAGAACGAAAACGAAAGAAAGGAAAAACTCCCCCTGTCAAGGGGCTGCCGCTGGTGGGAAACTTTGTCCGGCACTTAATTTCATTGTTCGTGGGTCATATTTTATTGCGAATTGCGGTTGAAACAAATGCATTTTCGGCCCAAACGGTAATCCGCACCAAGGTACCACTTTTTACGCCCAATCGGTAATCCTTACCCGCCATCGAAAGAATGGAAAAAGAAAAGTTTTATTTTTAAACCAAAAACAAAAAAAGGACATTAAAAACTGTCCATGTTTGCGTGCTTTCGTTAAAAAAAAGGATTAACCATAATTATCTGATAATGTTCACTGCTAATTACAAGCCGGTGCGAATGGTGCGATGTTGGCGTTCGGCGTTTTGATTTAGGTAATGGCAGCAGATGAATGAAAAGTCGCTTCGTATTTATGGGTTAATCGTTCCCACACACTCCTGGTGTCTGGCCTGAGCTGTCCCAAAACGATCGTAAGGCTTTATGGAAACGTTAGCTGCGATGGTCGGCGTGTTTTGTTTGTCCTTTCCAGTATGCGAACGCCATAAATCTAGCGGTGCGTAATAAACAGGATTACGATACACATTTCACATCATCCTACTAGTGGCCCCGGACAGGCCTGTCCGCTAATTTCCCTTCTAATGCTGCGCATTAATGCGTCGATCCGGGCTCGAAGCGTGCAGCAATGGTTAAGTAGAGCACACGTCCAGGATCTCCAAAAGATGAGAATTCGAAAGATGTCACAGAAAAAAAGGGCAACGGAACTCAAATAAAGCAAAAAAAAAATCCTGATGCTACTCATCACAACCGTCCTGTGCCAGTGCACCAGGCAACAGCAACGCAGGTCACGTGGCGCTGGTTTATTTGCACAATAGGAAGCATCTTAACAGTCACTTGTGCCGGCGTTCCCTGTACTCTACTCTACGGCGATTTTTCGAGGGGGGAGGAAATCCGATGTCATCGAAACCGGAAAGTCATCAACGAAGGCAACGTCGTACCACCCATCCTGACTCCCAACAACCCATACTCCCTTGTGCAGCACATCAAAATCGGATTTATTTTACATATGTTTCGAATATCCTCGTGGGAGTGTTTAGGTTATTTATCCACACCATAGTGTTGGGCGAAAGGAACTTTCGGAAGGACGGGAAGAATGGACGCGGAACTTCAGCTCCGTCAGGGCCGTCCGCTGTTCGCTTAGGGGAGGGAAGATTTATGATCCCGAATGGTAGTAAGCAGCAGTGCCGTCACCCTCTCGGTACATACATCCCGGGGAAATCGGAGTTCCTATGTTTTTTTTTTTTGTTGGTTCGCCCTCCCTATATCACGCGCAGATATCTCGCATCAAGGGTTCAGCTCTGCTTACTGTGAGACAGATCTACCAAAGCGTTTATCAATTTCTTTGAGCGAAGTTTGTGCGTGTGTCCGTGATTTCTTCCTGGCCCTACAGGAAGTGAAGTTCCGCTCTGTCTATCGCTAAACAGGGACGACCCCGTCACGACACCCGTAATTTTATTGTTGAGTCTCTTGAGGGACAGACGGCAAGGGCTCGAGAAGCCTTCTGCCAGTGAGAGAGAGAGAGAGAGAGAGAGAGAGAGTGGCGCACGCAAGGAAGCTGTCCGGCTTTTCAATCGCTTTTGACTCGGTTTTGGAAGTTTGTACGAGTTTCCTTGCCCGAATGGCAAGCCAAACTCACACGCATTTTCAGCCACGTTTGCGTCATAATCGGTTAGCAATGAGTTCTCGCACAAACCGCTTTTATCAACCCCATTCGGCGTGGTTGGCGGCGTTGGTGAAGGTGTTTAAAAATTTAAAAGTCACCCCAGAAAAACAGCCCAAACCCCATTGCCGAGGGCGACGAGCGTGTGTCGGTTTGTTTCCGGCAGGCACAATGCGGACCGCGCGAAGTAACCGACCGGGGTATGGTTGGTAGCTAACAAGGATGATGGATTCGTATTAGGTTAATGTTGGTTATTGCGTTAGTTACGGGTTGAGGGTTGACTTTTGATGGGATTTCGGTAGCGTTTAGGCGAACGGTGGATGAACAATCTTTGCTTGGCTTTTCGTGTTCGGTTTGGTGTTTGGTGAGAAACTATCGGTCCAGAAAAAAAGGTTTCTAATCGAATTACGAACGAATAAAAGAGGGTCGGTTGAATGAGGTGGGATTTTCTGTGTGTGTACTGCAAATGAGACATATCTTACCAATTATTCACACTTGCTTTAAATTAACTACTGGGAGGCGGATGATTTTGCATCGGTATTTTTAAAGATGATTAATTATTTATTGTTTACTTTCCATTGGAAATTTTTTTTGTGAAATATTACATTTTTCATATTGGACGAAGGAACTTTTAGATTAACCACACTTTTATCACTCTTTATAGGTGTTTCGAAAATTTAATTTCATCTCAAAATAGTTTTTATATTAAAATAAATGTACAAAATATTTTAAGAAACTAGAAAAGGATAAACATGATAATTAAAAAGGATTGAAATTCAACGCCAATAACAAACAAAAACTGCAAAACTGAACAAAAATACAAATAGTTGCACTGGATGATTGCACTTTATCATGAAAAGAACTTAAGGGAATGTAATAATAAGAAAATAAAATAATTTAAAGATAATTCTTACTCTGGCGACGAATACTCATAGAACCTCTCTGAATAATAGTTAACTCAATAATCATTACTAAATAATTAATTTGAAATCAATGTAGTGCTTGACAAGATGAAATTGGAAAATGTATATTAGCTGATAAAGTAAAAATAGTAAAACATAGGTAATTATCAATTTGTTAGTATTTTGTAAGAAATGATTGACATGTTTTATTAAAGATTAATAATTTCATCTTTATTTATTTACCTAATTAATTAATTAAATTAAGTTTTTTATCTCACTCAACACATTTTTCCTGAATAGAAAAGACCCGATTTACCAATCGTTTGCCATTTGAAAAAGACTCTTTTGCACATTTAAAAAACCAACTCCATCAGAAACACGTCGAAACGACCGGAAGGATTGAAAAGATTAAATATTCGTTAAAGAATTAAAAGTAAATATCAACAAACACATAAAATTAATCGAAGTCGAACAGCCTTGGCCCGACCGTCCATTCCTAACGAGCGATGCATTCCCTTACCATACCGGACACGGGTGAGCAAACAGTTCGTTTAGATAGTTTGAATTTAAAACAAAACAACAACAGAAAAAAAACACCCCGGGTTTACACGGGGCTCTATGCAAAAGGATATTGGTAGAAAAATGGGTAGTAAAGTGGGCAACACATCCACAGGACGACATATCCAATGCACACAGCGCAAAGCAGGCAGCACGGTCCGGCTCCCAGCTGCAGGAAGTTTTGCGGAGATGTCCACACTTTACTGTATTTGTATTTCTATAATATGTGTTTTAATCTAACGAGCTGATAACATGTAAAACATGTTTGCACATTATGTTATCTGATTAATATGCGGTTCTTTTCTTTGCGCCCTTCTCGCCTGCTCGGCTGCTCGGCTGCTGGTGTTGATTTTCTTCTCCTGCTTTTTGCTTACCTTTCGAGTGCTTTCGTTCACTGGTGTGGTTGATTCTTTTTCTTTACTTTTTTGTTGTTGTTGCGTTCATTCGCTCGTTCGTGTGTGTGTGTATGTGTCCACACGTTGCAATACCAATTTTTATGCTGCCGCTTTCCTTCTTATGCTTATGCCCCGTCGGTTTCCATGCCATTTGCCTTGGTGGATGCCGTGCCGTGCCGTGGTTCTGGTTCAATTCAACCGGCACCCTTACCCGTACACCCTGTGTCCCTTCCTCCAAACCCCCTTCTTCCTTTTCCTCCCCTCCAATTTCCTCCACCTCATGATTTTCATCAGGCCACTTTTGCACCAACATAACCGCGCTCGTATCAAAAATCCCATCAACGGCAACCGATGCCGTTTGCAGAAATGCTGCGTTCACTTGCTCTTGCTCTTCAGTACCACCCGAACGCCTCGGTGTACGGGCGTTCTTGCGATTTTTGTCATCGTTCAGCCACCACCACCACCCGTCAGCCAGCACCGCGAACGGAGCGCCCATGGTTTCGGTGGCATTCTCGTACCGCGGGGGCTACATAATTTCGCAAAAGAGAAGGTTTGAAAAGAAAGAACGAACAGAAAAAAAACAGGCAGGCAGGCAAAGGAATCCCCTTTTACCACGCGGTTCGCGTTGCGGAATCGAATCAGCAGAAGTGCATTTGGGGGTGGGGGTAACCCCGGAGCTCTGGTTGCAGTTTTGTCGCTTTCTCGCTTGCGACGCGAGGCACATTTTGCAACATTTTCCGACGCTGCCCACCAACCTCCTCCACGCCATCGGCACGATCGTTTCGCGCGACGCCACCGACGGGGCATTTTTGAGCTTAGCTTAGCAAATGCGATGGTGGCGATGACGATCGTTTCGGGCGTACGCTGCACCGTACACGGCAAATGGCGTGCTAGACATACATACACACACAGGGGGATGCATTTCTTTTTTCGGGGTGCTCCAGTGTTTGTGTGTGTGCACCGTGCATCGCCCATATCGCTTTGTATCTTTTGCATCGTTATACATGTACACGTGTGGCGTGTTGCCCATTGCACCTTCTCTCTATCCCCACCCATCAACCCCCCCCCCCCCCCTCCCAAACTCCCCTTTTGGAGAGGGGGAGTTTAGATTAGGAAATCCAGGAAAGCCCACGAAACCTGGCCAACGCACCTGGCCCCAGATGGGTAGTGGCAGCAGCACGAAGGGTTCCCATTTATCGTTGCAGTTTTGCATCCAAAACCAATTTTTTGCACCTTTTTTTTCTGCACATGCTGCGCGACGGGTGTGGATGGTTGCAGTGAACCAGGCGACGACGTCATGGGCACACACATGAAATATGTAATGAAAAGCACCATTTTTTTTGCTTGCTTCTTTCTTGTTTTAAAGTGGGGGTTTTTTTTTTACTGCACACTAGCGTATTTCACCTCGGTTACCGGTAAATCGGAGGGAAAAAGTGCATATGCTAGCCATAAAATAAAAGTAGCAGGTTTGCTTTGCGGGGTTTGGGGGTTTTTTTCCGCCTTTCTTTTCTTTTGTTTTGCTGGTTGCTGCAGGTGGATGCAACGAGTGCGAATGCACTTGCACGGTGGAATGCATCCGTGCACGTGGATGGTCAAAAATAATACTATTGATGTTGAATAAGAACTTCTTTTCCTTTTTGGTAGAAAACATGTCGCAAATTTTAGAGATAAATATTACTTACTTAAAAGTTAGTTTAAAAAAAGGACTTCTGCAACTAACGTCAAGTTAACTAAGTGAAATGAAACTAGTTGATCGGATTAAAGGGCAAGAGATGAAACGAGGATCTTAAGCATAATTATATGTAATACAATTTAGTCATTCTAATTTATAATTTAATATTATAATAATATTTTGTATTATAAGTCATATAACAATTTCAAGACAGTTATGCTTTAGCGCTTATTGTTCTAATCTATTTATAATTTCCTTACTTTTATGTGACTAATGTCTTTCATATTACTTCCCCAATTATTCATCTATAAATGTTCGCATTAAAAAAAGGTTTCGTCCATTGTGTCGAACTTCGCAACCGCTGACGCTGAACGCTTTTGCTACGGCGGTGGTCGCCACGAATCCACTGGCACAGCTAATCACTAATGCAGTACTCGCACCGACCAAGGGCCATGCCTTTATCCTTCGCTGCCGACCGCGTAAGGGGACCTACCGGTATGCCGACTGGCCAGCAGCAGCAAGGCATTATGCATTCTGCTGCAATTCCGTCCCGATGCATTCCGGAATCGCGCATGATGGGTAGTCATTATTTTGACACTAAACATTACTATGATGCACTATCGCAAATGCGTGACGGCATGAGCTATTGCAATGTGTTTATTAGCGCAATGTTTCAAGCTTCGGTTTGGCTCAGTTGGTTGGACGAGGATGATTGTGATTGTAATTTGTTGTGATTTGTACAAATCACTATTAAACTAATGTAAACAAGTTGATGAGCGGTGCGAAGAATAAGCTTATTTACTTAGTTAAGCTTGTTTTGATTAATTAAAATAATATTTATTTGATAAAACCACTACTCCATATCGAAGAGCAATGTAAACCTAAAGTACACGAACCGCACAGAGAGAGAGAGCGAGAGCAACTCCTAAATATTCCCCTATCTATCACTCGTACATGAATATTCCAAAATTTTAACCACCCCGATAAGAACGAATGCTTGCTTATCAGATCTATTACACGGTTGACACCCGAGCTTCCTTGCGGCTGCGAGTGAGCCGTACAATTGAGCATAACATTATCCGATGTGAACTAGCATTGGCAATGGGAAGGGAATGGCTCTCCCATACGAGTAACTGCTCCTCGTTGGTAAACGTCCAAACTCGGGAGATCGAATCATTGCTGGGACACACGGGTGGTCTGGCTGGGAAGGAAGCCACACCTTGCCGATGTGCGAAACCGCAATGGGCGAAACGCTTTCCAGCGAGCCCGTGGTGGAAAGAAATAATAATTAATAATTTAAATATGTACACACGGCAAATAATTCATGGGGCCATTTTGTTTACGTGTGCTAGAAATCTAGAAACAAATAAATCTCACTAAAATATGCATATTGAGATTTATTATGCGAGATTCTAGGCCGTGTCGTGGTGTCGCTTTCGTACCGGTGAGATGTTTGTGTGTGTGTGCTAATGTCACATAAAACCACAGAGCCTTTGGATAGATATTTCCATGCTTACTTCTTCAGCCGACCGTTTGTCGCACGGTTTTGTAGCGAATGTTACGATGAAGGGCCCAAACAATATATCGACTTAACCGGCGCTTAGTTTGCTGAACAAGTGCAATTGTGCCACCGCCCTTTTACCCTCATCATCCCTTGAGGGGTGAAGTTGTATAAGATTTTTGGAACTAGCTGCATGACCCAAAACAGCCAGTCCCAACTGGACATTGGTTAAACCTGCACTCAACCATAGCCTCTGGGGCGTATCTTTTAATTTTAAATTAATTGTTTAATAAATATTCAACACCGGACGCGTGGATACACACATACTGCATCGGGCATTGGGAAAACTGCAATTTTCGTACTTTGCAAATCTATATGCAAATCAACCCATCCCTAGCAATGCTGCTATTAAGGAGTACTGGGGATATATCATGATCTTGTTGATTTTGCAACTATTGCCCTGCTAGTAGCTGGTAGAAGAAGTTGTTCTGTTCAAAATGGATTGTCCCGATGCAATTGCAGTTAGAGAGCTAGAGTCCAAAAATGCCTACAAGATATTAGGGGCATTCATGGTTCTTATCCGTGTGAGCTGATTTTGGGGTATTTGTGTAAGATTGGAGCTCCAAAATTTTGGGCAAATTTCAATTTATGCTTGCAGATATCTTATGAAGAAAGTGGTCAGCAGTGTGATACATATCACTATTGGGAGTTGCTAGTTGGTTGAATTGAATAGATAATTGAAATTGAGCCTGGCTTTATGACTGTACCAAGGTAAGATATGTACATTCCTAGAATTGGTTACGTAGTCTGCTAATAATGGAAGGCATAAACAAGGATGATACTAAACCTTGAAGTCAGATAAATTTGGATTTTTACTATTCTAAACACAAGGTACGTCTAACTATAACGCTGCACGATTTTAAAACATTAAAAACATTGGAACTTAAAACCATTGGGGTATAAACCAAGGAGATACAGACGTACAGACATATCAAAATATTCATATCCTATGTCCATGAATCCAATTCTGAGTTCCAGTGTGATTGACAGTAGTCCAAACTTTAATACATAGAAGATTTGTTTGGTAAAGTAGAATTTAAGAATAAGAAATTCTTCATTGCCGTAGATATTTTTTGTTACTGTTCTACCCCAAAAGCACACACTATCTTCAAAATGTGTTAAATGTAGAAAACATTTCATTAGGCCCATTACACTTAAAGCAACAAAACCAACACACATAAAAAGAAACAGATACTTATCCTGACATTTTCGTGCGGCCATTAATTTTCATCCGAAAAAAAAACACTTCATAACCGATCACGCGATCCATCTCTGCTTTCTGCTGGCGCGGCACTAGAGCTGGATCGAAATGGATGGTTTTCGGAACGGAAAAACCTTACAAAAATCCGCAACCTACGGTTCTTGGGTGCGTAGTGAAAGAAATGCGCAAAAGGCATGCAGAGCCTTTCTTTTCTTCTGCCCGTTCCAGATTCCTATTGCTATCATGCAAATTAATGTCGTAAAAAGAATGCGTTGCCGTTGTAACGGCGCACGGTAGCAGAAACAAAAGTGCGTCTAATCATAACAAAAGATGGTTTTAACAAGATGGCGCAGCCAGCGAGACACGAAAATTGGGCAATCCTTGAGCAGTTTTTGAGACAAAAGCCCTGGAACGGGGCAACAAGGAAAAGGGAAAAGCATGAAAGCTCCAGCGGTGAAAGAGGTCACCCATGGCACGGCACATAATGCGTTCCCTTCGCGTAAAATCGGAACAATAAAAGTGAGCATTAAAAATTTTATTACAATTTTTAATGCCCAGGGTTTGCGATGCGATGATAAACGGAATTCCTTCGGTGTTTGCCAGCGGGGACACAACCCCGACAGGCGGCAGCAGAGCCCGAGCAGCTGGTGGGTGCTTGTTAGTTCAGCCGCGTGAGCATCAAGCGGGAATATTGAAGATTTAATAGTTTGGCGTTGGCGAAGTTGCTTCATCCAGACGTTTTCCGGTATGGTGAATTTTTTGTTTTGTTTTTGGGCCATGGAGCTAGCGCGTTGGAGTTGATTTGATCTGCACATTTTTGTGAGGATCGGAACGTTTAATAGGTAAGTTTGAACTGTTAGCTGAAGACCTCTTGCGTGGAAGTTGATTTATGGCTACTAAAAGAAAATGCCCTTAAAAAACCTAACCATAAGAAGAAAGTAATGCTTTAGTGCATTTGTAACATAGTTTTCCTTGCGCTTATCATTTAATCTAATTGGGAAAGTATTTATTTTCAATTATTTTTTGGAACTCAAATTTTCGTTCCTGCAAATGATACAATGTTCGGTACCATTGGACGTACAAATAGTCCTTTTAAAAGTTCGCACGCTTTTCCTGGCAGTTAAAACTTGATATTTAGCAACAACGTGTAGCTCTGTCACCCTTACGTGTGAGTCACTTCTCCCGGAGTCGTCGGAACCATAATTTTACACAAAAAAGCAATTGAAAGTATCGAATATCACTACACAATGGATGCACAAAAAAAGGGTAAAAAAACTACGAAAAAGTCCATCAAACCTTGTCGGAAGCTAGGAAACCGAGTCGAGTGCCACAAATTAGGTGCAAGTGCGTATGGTACTCTCGTACCAGACAGGCTGCATCTTGCACACGTCGGAAGGACTTCATCAAATGTGACGCAGAGTTCGTTCGCTCGCGTTTCGACATTTCCGCCCGTCGAGGGTGAGTGTGAAGTGTAATGCAACCCTCGGTGCGCATTATCCTCCGGCAAGCAATAATCCATTGAGCAATAGCACGTCGCGGGCATTTAACTCTAGCGCTGTCGGACGGCGAATAAATCGCTCTAATTTTATTTCCTGTCGCCGGATCATCTCGACCCGCCTGGGAGTACCACGGAATGGTGTAAAGGTCGGGTCGCGGTGTAGTCACGTGTGCCAAACACATTTTCGAACCACGGCACGTGGCGACCGCAAACTGTCGCGGGTGCGTGTGCCTGTGTGTGCTGGGTGTGATAGGATAAGGCGAACAATGTGATCACGGGCTGGTAGAAAGTTTCAGCCCATCAGCCAGGATGCTAAGCGTGTCTAACTCTTGGTTTAGTTGCACCAGCGCGTTTGTTTCATGCTGACATTTGACTTTTTGTATCGATTGATGAAGATTAGGCGCAAATCTTACTCCATGCGTTGATGGGAGCCTGTAAGGATGATGGTTGATTCATGAAAAATTGCATTGTTTTGTTTACTCTATAATGTTCATGGTTTAACAAAATAAAAAATTGTAAAATATCGTAAATTTAAAAAAATCTTCATGAAAATAGCGTCTAGCCCCGACCTAAAAGTGGTAGTATGGTATTGGTATTATTTTGGAGGTTTTTTGTGAATTTTATGTTTTTTTTCTAATGTCCTTTTTATTTATAATTTTGCCGGTAAAATTAATAAAAGTTTGTTTTTAAATCAAATATGTCGTTTTACAACGATTTAGTTAATTAAAAGATCGATTAAATTTATATTGTTTATTCGAAACGAATAAACGTAAATGTTCGCAAAAGATTCCAAGTTTAGCAACAAAAAAGATGCAATTAAACTCAGGTTTTATTCTTAAAAATAGTTAAGTAAATGAAGTATTTATTATATGTACAGCTGAGTTGATAGGAAGGACGTTTTTTATTCTCAAAATGTTAAATGTTTACCATTTATTCTTTATTTTATAGAAAATAGGGGAAAAACTACGTCCACAAACGACAAAAGATAATGCAAAAATTTAAAAATAATTTTTTTTTTTTTTTTAGTATGTTAGAACGGACCAGGCCGTATTAGACTAATTTTACCACGTAGCAGGCTAGTCAGACCGTGCTACGGGGGGACGGTCCGAATGGGATTTGAACCCGGTCCGGTCGTGTTAGGAACTGGCGCCGTTGCCAAATGCACCACCGGGCCGCCCCAATTTAAAAATAATAAGATGGGATGAAGTAATTGACAGAATTTATTGAAAAAATGACATATTTTTGAAAGTATGAAAAGTTACATTATAATTTTAAATATTTGCTTATACCAAGAATAGTAATAAGGAAAAAAACTTGGTTCTTGGTCTCACACTAGCAAACACCAAATGCGTTCAATTAATGAGCAAAGCGAAATGGCTAATCGTTTCTTCGAATATATTCGTTTCCTAAATAAATATTATTTTGTATTAAATGTATTAAAAATAATAAATATATTTATCAAACAATTATTATTAACATCGTTTTAGGCAGGATAAACACAATCACCCGTAAGCGCTGGTTTAACAATTCATTACTGTCCGCTGTTCTTTAGGCACAATCAAAACCATCGCATTCGAATCTCTACGATGCGGGGGAAAAGAGCATCGTGAGCGTGGTGTAGGCGACCATTTTTTGGTTTTGTTTTGTACCTTGTCACACCCCCTGTTTCCTACAATAAATATTACATGAAATGTATAAATTTTATTTTTATCTCGCAACAATAAATACTGCATTTTTAGCGTGCATGGGACAACAATTTATGGGCTTCGTGCAGAATCCACACATTGCATGCACACTATCCTACGCTAGAAGCGATTGGGGATGGTTTTGTTTTTTTTTTTGTTATGGTTTGAATGTATTTGCAAATAGTAGGAAAATATTTCGCAATTGTGGAGTGGAAAGTGAGTGAGAGTAGAACGGGGGACGGATTATTTTTTTAAACTTGCCTGAATGATGAGGCGAGAGTTATAGAGCGTATTGCGATAGTGGATTATAGGCATCGGGTTAATACAGGCTATGGTTAGTGTGAAGTCTTTACAAAGGAGTTGCAATTATCAACTCTTGAGAGATCCTTCTAAGGTACGTCAGGAAAAACGCTAAACAATTCAAGAGTTTTCTTACGCTAGAAAAAAGATCACTGTTCGTGCAGTCAAGAGGATCATTAAACCTCTTCCCGAACATAAGATTGTTGAGCCGTGCTTTGTTGTAAAACACATGTGCACACTCGCACCGATCTGCCGATCGCCACTAATCCCTTGCCCAATGGACCCAATTTCAATGTTATCATCAAACATCGAGGTTTGGTTTACGCCAAACTGTCACGGTAAGAGCATGTCCCATGCCCGAAAGATGACACTGTTGCCGCCATCAAAAAAGGCATACCGATATACATAGCGTTTTTGTTTGGTTCTCTCTGGGTCCTTCCCACAGCAAATCGCTACATTCGAAGAAAACACTTTTCCCCGGGACCGGGAGTTCAGGTTGCAGGCCCCGGTTTTTAACAACAGCATCCCAAAGCTAGAAATGGCGAATGGCGGTTTTTCTTCACTAATCATACCAAACAAACACCGAAGCGC
>STHB01000004.1:6439950-6461908 GCA_018908115.1 Anopheles rivulorum
AAAAAAACCCCTTTTTTTGGTGGGCTGATGTGAAACGGGCAGTATGGCAGCCGTCCCCGGATGCTTTCGCAACAAAGCAAATGAGATGAGGCTGACGCGGTGTGTTGAAGTTGAATGAATCGATCTAAAACACCAACATCAGTCTAATTTGGATGAAAGCATCACCGGCGAGCAGAAGGTTGTGTTAAAGGATGTGTCTCGTTACATTTACGAGATAATTGTACAAAATAAGACATGTTTCTAATTATTTAAATTACTTTTTCGAAACATTATAATTTCTTTATTTCTCTTTCACATCCCACACAACTGGTTTCGATACATTCTTAATGTTATGTCCATCTCTTTAGTTATAAATGGTTTTATCAGCTTCCTCCGTACGTTAATTGCTCCGCAATCTGTTCCATGAATGTGCCGCTGCACAATGATTCGATTGCATCGTTGCGTCAACAATTTCATCAAATCTGTTAACAACTAATTTTGGGACAAAGCTCCGTCCACTGTTGTGCATCAGCAAAATCTCCAGCAAAAGGTCGAGACCCGATAGCCGATGACGGCTAAACTAGGCGATTCACTAGTGCTTCCGCAAACAGAAGCAAAACGTGCTGGTGCTGGTAAGCAAAAGTGAAACATATGAACCGCAAATAATAATAAAATAATTGTCCCTCTGCACTTGGCCACACGCGTTCTGTGCTGCACACAACGCAATGCATGGTGCAAGGGATGAGACAATTGGTTGGTTGAACGGGGTGGGTAATTTAACCCATGGCAGCCGGCAAGTACGGGTAAACCGGGTAGGGATGTTACCGAATAGGTCCTTCCGGTACTCCGGAAGGACCGGAGGACCACCCGCCAGGATGACACCATACCAGCACCTCCAGGGAATCCGAATCCGGGGGCCCGATTGAAGTTGAACAAGTGTTTCGGAAGCAGAAGAAACTCTAGCGATGCGCTCTATAGTTCCAAAATTTCCCGGGGTGCTTTTTTTTGATGTTGTTTTGTGCGGCGATTGGGTTTGGGTTTGTTTAATTGTTAGGGGTGATGAGTTTTATTTGATTTCATTTGCTACGCACAATATCCGTCCGTCGGTCGGTGTCCCCAGGGGGTTTTGTGGTTTGAAAATTGCCCAATTCTAGCCACAGCGGGACGGCTGAAATTGAGCAATAATGCACAAATGGTACGATTTCGGGTAGGATTGTTCGGTGACGATTGTTTGGAGTGGAAAGTTTGCCCGTCGAAAGAATGTTTCAGTATCAGCATCAGTGAACGATTTGCCTCGATTTATTGTGTCCATGATTTAAGTTCGACATGTTTTACTGCTGTTATTAATAGAATTGGTGAACAATTTTCACCATTATAAAACTCTTTTCATTTTAGCAATGTTAAAAAATAACACCTGAAATTGAGATGCAAACATGGCGACCAGGACACATTGTGATCATTCCATTAGTGCTTCAGAACGGTCACACGTCACAAAGGATCGTCCAAACACACAAAAAAAGTAACATTCCTCGCTGCGATGCAAGTTGAATTTCCGAATCCTTAACGAAACCTTCGTCAAACGAACCGCCTTTCGCCAGGTAATGCGAAACCGATCGACGCATACGATCGTCCAATGCGGTCGTCCATTCAATGCCTGCAACGCACCGCAAAAGGCTCGATTTAGATGCGTTGATTAACACCTCCCGGCACCAAAGGCATGTCGATCGAGCAGAAGATGGCCGAGATAGGCCGAACGATTTTACTTGTTTTTTTTTTTTTTGTCTTCGAATTTTCGAATGCCAAAAATTATTTCGTTCGGTGCTACAACACAACGTCGCCGGCTGTTCCTGATCCCTTTGGTATGTTATTTGCGTTCGGAATGTCGGCATTCTTTTCCGTTTCGCACAGTTTCGAACTTTGTGGTGCGAGCAAATTCGATTACAAATTGACTGCTTTCGGTGTTGTTTGGCAAGCTAATGCTCGCACCTTTGGACTGGAACGATCGCTTTTTGGGAGGGGGGGAGGGGGAATTTGTTGGAGGCACAATTAAACAAACACCCCCAAAAACTGGCCGACACTAGTGTCACCGATGCAACGCATTCAATCTCAATAAATTAGGCAAAGCTGTCATTGTCAAATTAACGATCATTATCTAAAATATGGACACCACCGCACCGCACCAAAGGACTAGTGGACCTAAACGGCCAATCAGAGGCCCTTTTTGGACAGCGCTGATTTGCATCTTGCATTATGCCCAATGTGTGCAGCACCGGGCAGCACTAATTATCGCTACCGTGAGTACACCGCCGCCGTACTAACGGTGGCGTAATAATAAACTAATTAAATAATTATTATCAATCAATACAATCTAACGATGGCGGATCGAGGGTGGATCGACATTCAAGGAGAGGGCGGGTTGGGGAGGGGAAGGGGAGGGTGTAAAAGCCTGGAAGCATGTTGGCAGTGGATTTATTTCGTTGCGGAGCACAGATCCGTTATCGTGATTTCGATTTGCTATTGGATCGTCAGGTTCATTCGGATCGATTTGCAATGCAAACCCCCATCCCGGGGAGGGGTTGGGGCCATTTTTTTCGGGATGCCTCCCCCCCGAACTCCACACCAACCACAAACCATAACGAGCTGATTTGACAAACTGGCCGGGAGGGTGTTTTCGGTCTGTCGCGATGTGCGCGACGGCAGATGATTAAAATGTAAATTTCGTTGCATCGATTACCACCAGCCCAGACCTCCCGATATCGAGGTATCTGTCGGAAACATTGATCTGCCTGTGTGTGTGTATGTGTGTTTTTTTTCTGTTACAGAACGAGATGCAATTTTCGCGGCCAAATGGCGACCAAAATTCCGGGCAAAGCCCTCACGCCACACTGGATCAATACAATCGTAGCTGCGTAATGCGTGAATGTTTACTCACTTGTTTGTTTTTTTTTTTTCAAATGTATTTCCATGCACTGTTCCGGTACCGGCCAACTAATTGGAACAACTGTTTAAGCGTATGCACATTATGCTTGCGCACATTACGAGCAGCGACGCGATAAGCGGCCCGATTATCGCGACCATTGGCATCGCGCACACTATTGGCAGTAGAATAATTCCTTCGAGATTGATACGATTGATTTGGCCGGTTGCAATTGAACTTAATTGCAGCAGCACCATGTTGTGTGAGCGGTCATCGGCAAAGCCATTCGCAGTTAGTATATCATAGCGGAGGCGAAAGAATTTTTGTTCGTTGTTTCTCGCCCGTGAACGGCAAATTAATTGATCGATGAATGGCTTTTTTTAAATGCAATTTGGATGAACAAAGTGATTGATTTTGATGATTTTAATTTTAAACAGTCAAATTTTAATGGTCAATGCTTGGACAATTTATATTTTGATGTCTAGCAAAGCCTAACAAAATGCATAAATGTGATGAAAGAATGGGCTGGAATTTGAACTAAACGTTATTGATTGTTGGGTAATTGACAACTCTCCGGAGCGGACGGATTCCTAAGACCAACTAAAGCAGATGAAGGATGAAAGGAAGCAACTTGCGAGACCACTGACTGTTTTGCTTAACCATAGGGACAAAAACACACTGAGCAGTGTTGCTTTCGTAAAACTCGTCCAGAAATCGACCACAAGGCACAGGTAACATAACCTCAACCGCTTGACCTTCTTACGGTGTCCCGGGGTCAAGAGATTACGGACCAGCAGCAGCAGTAGTGGCAGCAGCACCAGCAATCATCGGAACCATGAAGAAAAGTCCTCCTAATGCTGGCGCCAGACAGCAGGATCCGTTAAGCAGGACCCAGTGCCGTGCGTCCTCGATAAACCGATTCTCGGGGAACGCTTAAAGGACGAATCGCACCTTCGGCCGGTACGTGACAAATGATGAGACAACTGTGTTTTGTACCACCTAACATGTTTTCCATTCGTTCGTGTTTTGCGAGTGAAAAATCGAACATCAATCAATTCTGGCCCAGCTGGATGCAGGGGACAATAATACAGCAATATGGTCCTACAATGGTCACACACGCTAACGGATGGTGGTCGTCGAATGTGAATTCCACTGCCAAGCCCATGCACACAAACCGTGTGGCGTGTAGTGATCATAATATTTTCTTTCCCCCGTATTGATGGAATGAGTGAAAAATCATCGCCTGATTGTTGGCATCCAGCAAGGCAAACAAACACGCAAACGACTGCCCGCAAAACGGCCCTTGGCTGCAACCCAACAATTAGCTCGTGAGAGGGATTTTTTTTTGTTTTGCACAAAACCCGCACCGTACTGCCGTACCATCTGGTTGTTGTTTGTCAAGCCCACCGCTTCGGAAAGCGCCCTATACCGGGCGAAATGATGATATTTCCAACAAAAGGGTCCAAAATCTTGCGGTTCCAATCTTTGCGATGGAAATCTCTAATAATTTCATCACAATATTCGTACATGCGTGTTCCCCCCCGGGGCATTCGTACCTGTGCCAGCAACAATCGTCGTCGTTTTCGACATCCCTGGCCGAAAGACAACAACTGCTCGCATGGCTTGAGCAGGAACTCTCGTTCCGATATCTGTCCTTAGGTGCTTTGCATACGTCACACGGACGACAGTGAAGCCATCTTCCCCATCGCCTAAGCAAACTAAACCTTACACATATATGCGTGCCCGCTTATGTACGGCGAGGCTTGTGCGAGGATATTCAGTTCCCAAGGCCCGAGTACAGAGCGTTCCAGCGTGTGGCACGCTTATCGCGTTTGGTCGATCGCAGGATTTTTACCAAAACCACTCACCAAACACGAAAGCTTTTGATGTTAATGCTGCTGCTGCTGCTGCTGTTGTTGCACTATTGTTAATGGCTTTCTCCATGCGGTTGGCAGTTTTTTGTTTGTTTGTTGTGTGCAACGGGCTTTCCAACAAGAGGGCGAATTCGAAGGATTCGTGTTGGACGTGTAACGTCTTTTGATCGTACGGCGCAGCCATTGTTTAGCCGCCGGGAACCGTGTGTTCCAATTGTTCATGGTACTGGCATCAAACGGGAGGTTTTTATTCTTGCTTTTCAGTTGCCCACAGTGAGTCAGTGAGCGCAAAGCGTCACAGGACATTGGGACCAGCAATAGACAGCCATCATAATTTGCAAGCGTCCTGCGTATTTAAATTTTTATTCAGGGGTGTTTGAAGAAGTTTTGCTTGGAGACTAATTCTTGTTTATGAAATATGGAATTTCTATACTACAAAATATATTTCATCACAAATATACACTCCTATTGCTTACAAGATCCAGAGCTACTCGTAATATCTTACAGACATTCTGAACATTTCCCATCTGTGTCTAACGTTAGTAGGACCTCCACTGGTATGGTCGAGAATTCCGGTTCGGTTTGATGGTTTAGTTGAGATTAATTTCCATCAATGAACGCTAACGAATGGCAAAAACCACACTACGGAACCACCCTTTTGGCCGGACCCAGCACGGGAACGGAAACATCTGCCCGGTTGCCTCGAACAGGCAAAATATGTCCGCCGTCTTCTATCGTCAATCTCTCTCAACCGTAGACTTGATTAAAACATTCACACACCGTAGGTCACACCCGTACACCGTACAGGCAATGCCACCGGATTGGGCATCGCATTGCCAATGGTTTTTCGGAGTTCCAACCCACACTCTCCCCCCCCCCCCCCCCTCCCCTCGGGATTGGCTTATCGTGCTAATATGCGTGAGCAAACACGATTTCTGTGCACCACAACACAAACAACAACGGTCGACGTTCCCTGGCATCGTTGGACAAAAGCAAAATCAAAAGAGCCTATTCGGGTACTCTGTTCTACGGTACCCAGGACCTGCCGCAACGTTTTTACAACCGGCAAAACAGCACGTTCCTGGCGCCACTTCAGCCAGCCAGCTGCCGACAGGCAGATGCCACGGGTATAGACCGAACCCCACCGAGAAACGGTCAAGGTTGCACGCCCGGTGGAAGAAGCATCATGCGTCTCGGTTCTGGTTCTGGTGACGTACGAAACCCCGAATCTTATCAGTACACCGTGCTTGGGTGTGCAGTTTTTCACATTCGCCCGTTCGGTTTCGCATCTTTTGATTTTCAATTAAGCTAATCAGGAACGCATGTTTCTCTTTCCCGATTGCATCTCCTGGTTCGCACCCCGTACCGAAACACAAGAGTGTTTGGTGCTTTGGTGACACCCTGCCAACTTGCGGTTTTAGATAATTTATTTTACGTTCTAGTGACGCTTCAGTGTACTTTTTTTTGAGGATGTGATTTATTTTAAAAAAATAACAAAAAGCAGTTCGTTACTCTACCGCGTAATAAATACGCCAGAGGCGGGAGTTTCTTAAACTTTCCCACAAAACTACGTAAAATGTTGCTGCAATAAAAGCAGCTAGGCATCACGTGCCAGATGCAATCTTATCGCAACCGAGCACGAAACGATCGCTGCCAGACCATCTAGGTATCCCAGTCCACAGTTCGGTTGATGGTTTCTTTTCCATGTTCTGCTGTTTTTTTGTTGTTGTTGTTGGTTTGCTAGGAAAACAGTACATGTAACATGAGTAAGCATGGAATCGGTATGTGACTGATAAGCGAGAACCCGGCGAAGGCCAAGGTGACATAAGGAGAGCTCTTCAGAGAGATGTGTGTTTGCCGCTTTTTTGTCTGTTCGTTTCTTTTCTTTTTTTTTTGTTCGTAATACATTCTCCTTCCGTCTGGCACGTACCGCACGATTTCACCAGCAGGTGTAGAGATTTGTTGCAGATCTTGCAGATATATATATATTGGTACGATATTCGGTGTAATCGGCTGGCTGGTGTGGTTTGGGAATAACTTAATTGGACCACTAATTGATTATGGTTGCGATCGGATCGCAACTGCATCGTACATCGTTCGGTACGTGACAGATAGTGCGAAAGCCATGAAAAACACCCTCGTACACACGGTGCACAAGTTGTTCTTTTTTTATTATTTTGTGTGACGAAATGGTGCTGTAGATCTTGATTGAATGCAGATAAGTGAATGCTGTTACTCCACTTGCTTGAGAACAGACGAGAAAGTTAAACCGATCAGGAAAGTAAACGAAGATGAACATATTTTTACAATTTTGTAATTAAATATTAAAAAAAATTGTATAAAAAAATTAAACAAAAAAAACTTCACTGATTTAATAAAAACTAAGGCGATAAAAGAAGAAATCTTGTAACCTTTCATAAAAAACAAAACATAATAAATTAAGAATAATATATTAAAATACTGTCCAAAAACACCATTTCTGACATATAAAGTAAGAGTGTAATAATATTTATTTTATAACTAATTACGAATATTTACCAATTTGTTTCAAAACATAAAACATACAAAAGATGTTTTTATTTTTTCTGAAGTAATACTCATATTTTGTAAGCACAAAAGAACATTATGCCTACAAATGACAATGTAAGGAAATGTGTAAAAGTACCTGATATACATTTCGTCTTGTGCAAATAAAGTTAAAGTAGTTGTGCTTAATGCTGTTATGCAGATAAAAAGCAAGTAAGAAATGTTCATTTTAAAAGCAGCTAAAAACTCAATTTGCACTAGAGATGTTATTCTCTTCAGAGAGTGAAAAAGGAATGAAAGAGTGATCGTAAGAACGTCAGTAAGAACATAAACTTCATTATAAAATACAACGATAATCCTGCTCCGACTATCTACAGACTTTGTTACATTTTATCTTATTTACTCACTGTGTCGACTAGTACCTTCCTCATTTTTGTCCTAAATCACTCAATAATAGTGATTAAAAGTAGTTTAGAAATACCTACGAGGACACTCAAGAAATGTAAATAAAAATAATTCATGCTATATTAAAATCAATAACTCTTTACGAGTGAAGTACAGAATTAAACTATTTCACTCACTTTTAAACAGTATACGCCTCTCCAAACGATCGTATTGAAACGATACATACAGTACAATTTAATCAAATATTTGACTCATAAATTGGCCCTTAAATTACTTTTAGTATTTTCTATTCCAATTGTAGCAAACTGTCAAAAATAGAGCTTCTTTCAAGAGTTTGCATTCAATCGTGTGTCATGCTTCTCCTTAAAAGCAAACGCATTGAAACATTGTACTTGTGCAGCAACAATTTACAGCTCGTTGATTTTGTTGTGGTTGGAACCGCTATCAGCCCCTTCCAGCGACAATAACAATGAAACATTATTGAACAATAATTAATAGAAACAATCCTAGTCTTTCTTGCCCTGTCTCGACTAAAGCTACCGCCACTAGAGTGTGTGGCGCTCTCGATCAGCGATCCTCATCGTCAGTGGTGTTTTTTTGTTTCAATGCTCATACCCACATTGTACGGGATCTTCCCTAATTGGATGCTGGTGAAGTGTAAGAATCTCGATGATATGATGTCGGGGAATCAACATGACACACACACAAAATTCTGAAAGTCATTCCACCGGCACCGATCAACCGATGACGATGACGGAGCAAACCGTGCAGCACTCGATGCTGCCGAGCAATAAAACGCAATGCGCAGCATCGGTAACACAGCCAAGCCAGCGGCTGAGTGGTACGGCAGGACCTTTTAAGGACCTCGCCGTCAATTTGGCGCATCGCGAAAGCCACTTTAGGCTGCGGCTTCGGGTGCTTCGCTTTGCGGATGGATGGCGCTTTCGATAGTGGGCGGTTGACAGGTTGCCGGCCCGTGATTTTTGCGCGCTCGGAACGCGCACGCCTGCGTGAAGCGTTAAGAGCCCTTCGCCGGCTCAATGCGGTAGCCGCGCGAGATAATGTATCTTAATGAAAAGGGTGGTTTGATGTACTAATTAATGGCCTTCAGAAGGCAACCCCAACCTCCCCGTGGTCGTGGACGTGCTGTGGACCTTTCAACCGGTGGCCAACACGCCGCAAGCGCATAAACGCTTGCGGTAGAACTGTCCGGTAGCCATTCGCCACGGTTTTTGCGTCTACCGTGCAGTGTACCACCGGCAGCAGTCCAGTGTATCAAACCAGTGCTGCTGATCGATTATGATCACAACCGATTTCATCGGTTCGGCGCGACGGTGCGTTCCTTTAGCGGCGCATTCAAGATTACGGGGATTAGAAGTTTGCTCCAGATTCCACGATGTAGTTTGGTCGCGCTTCTTTCGGGGTTTCGGGTTGGGAAACAAAACAAACCAAAAAAACGACAACGAAAAAGGTCACATCTATCTGTGCCTTTCTGCGGGCTTAAGATAAATGAGCATCGAATGCCGCCCTTTTAGTTTTGACAGATTAATGATTGCCTAATAGAAATTATACACTGCCGCCGCTGATGATGATGATGATGGGGCGCATATTTACGTGCGTGCGTTTTTAACGTTAAATTTTTAAACATTTCCATTCTAACCAAGCACCAGAATGGGGAACTCTCATTTTGGGCTTTGCGCGATAAAACCGTGCCAATGCAAATTGCTGCCAGCACAAACAACGGCGCAACACCTGCACGCACCCGCACCTTACGCTGTCCACAGAGAGCCAGCAGTCCAGTGAGCGGTCGTGGCGAAGAAGGTTAGCGATCCCGTGCCCCGGTATCGGTTAATGAAATCTAAATTTGGCTATAAAAATTAAAATTAAAAGATTAACGACAACCGCCACTCATCTGTCGCCGTTCGGATGGCACTCAATAAAACATGGCGCATTTAAGTATCTAAAGAAAGAAGCAAAAATAAAACATAAGGCTTTGTATAAAACAAAAACCGAAAAGAAAAACACACGAAACGCATCTTAACAATCAATCGAGCGTGGAACAAATCCACCAACCACCTCCCGGGGGGGGGGTGGGTGGTTTGGTGATGGGCTAAATCAACAGTCGAAAAAGCGGCGGCGGCACACCCCAACATGATCTTGCGGCGGGCGACGTTGCTGCTACCGGTGACTTCGACGCGTAAACGAAGGAAAGCTCTAAATCTCTGCCACGTTTTATGCATGGCCATAAAACATTATTATCATTAATTTATTTCAGAATCAAATTATTGATTTTATTGCTTTTTTTTTGGCTTGCCTGTCGCTATCGGCTTCCCGTTGGCACGCATCAGTGCACCGGCGGTGTCGCCACATCACAACCGAGAACGTGGATGATCGCAGTTCCTGGAAGTTCAAATGGTCCAGCTCTGCCAGCTTTTACCGCATAAAGATTTGTGCTCAATTTTTATAGCCATTTCTTTGAGCTACCACCACTATCTGGCAAGACGCAGCGAAGAAGCGTCACGTACCCAATGTTTTGCTTTATCGGGTGGCCTGCGCACACGGACACGGTGCGGACACGTGTGGTACTAAAATTAATGCGTATCTCCAATCGGCCATTTTTTCCTACGCATCAGTGCTGGCATGGGATGGTTGGAGAATATATTTATACACATCGAACGCTTAAACGGCAACGAAGTTGTGGCGATATCGCATGAATTGCTGATAAAGCGCGAAGCAAAACAGTTTTGTGTGCTGTTTTATGAACATTTTTGATATTGCGATCGGGCTGACTGAAGGGTGCGTTGCAGTTCGTAGTGTCAGTTTTATTCTTGTATTACATCTTTTGGTACAGCAAGCAGAAATGCATTTCAGTGTCAAATCGTTTTTATTAAACTTCATAAATTATTTATTACTATTAATATTAGTTATATTAATTCATCTGTTATTAATTCTTTAATTATTGTAAAGAAGGAAATGGATTTCTGAAGATTGATCTTACCAGTAAGGTGATTTTAAAATAAAATTTCAATGTTTAAGTCTGCATCCAAACTCTACAACTCTTGGAATGGATTCATATATAGAATGGCATCAATATATTAAGACAGATTCGAACGTCCTAATGTCCTCTGTCTACGGCCACATACTAATATCGATAGATGGGTATCGTAAAGTGATGAAAATTCCGTTCCGAACCTACTACTTTCGTCCCGGTCCTTTAAGGGAACAATCGAACCATGTTTAAAACAAAAACAACCACAAAGCAGATTTCTCGCTCCCAAATGTTGTGACACATGAGTTGGTGGGAAGTTCTGGATTAGGATGTTAACGCTTATTTTATGATACTTTTGCTCAAAACTACTGTATACCGGAATATATTGAATAATTTTCTAGTAAATCGATACACTTGTTTAGAGAACTTACGATATTATTGTCTTCCCATCTCATACGAAACGACGAACGAACCATAATCACGGTTATTAGTGGTTGAAACTGCAACAGATTCAAATTTTCCATTTAGAGATTGCGTTTGCGTCATACATTCGCTTATTTCTTTGTTTTGTTAGTTTAAATGTATTCTGATAATTGGAAGGATTTTTCAGAACTGTCTGGATTTAACTCATTCTTTTGTGTTTGCAACGGGTTAGTTCAAATATAATCGTTTTGACAGACGAGCTGGAGCGGATCTACATAACTCATTTTGTAATTTCCGTCCAAACTGTTTTCTTCGGGTGGTCTGGATAATTAATTTTTAGTTTCAATATTGAGCGTATGTCATTAAAGGTTGAACAGCAAATGAGTGTTTGGATTACGCAGATGAAGTTATTTTACAGAAACGTAACATAGAAAAGAACATAAAGCAAATGTTGCACAAATCCGGAAGACAAACCATCATTAAAACCTCTAGGTTCGCTATGTTCCGTTCCGAACAATAGTGCAACTTTCCCATCACTAGTGTAGCAAGGAACAGATCGCTCTAGTGGGATACATTCTCAAAATGTATGTTACAAGTTATTGAAAAAAAGCGCAGTTTTTAACTGCAAACTACAATCCAATGCCCAACCGAAGAAAGTGTTGTGAATTTTCGCATTATGCAAAAGAACGATTGATTTTTAAACACATTTTCTAGCTAAATATCGAATTCTCGCAGAAAACAAAAGGATTTATCGTGCCAACGTCGATCGCAACGGGCACAACGTTGAAGACCACCGGGACGCCTAACATCCGCTTCCTGTGAGCATCCGGGTGGTGTAATTTTTCCATCATCTCCCATTCGTCGCTGTTGCGTCCCATTGTGGATGGTAATGGTGCCAGCCACGAGGCCTGCCCGACACTTCGCTGTAGGTAAAGTGGTTTTCGGCGCGTGCCTACAATCTGGTTTTAAAACAGTAGCTAATAATTTCAATCAAACCCTCCTCGGTTACCCCGAACACGGGGGTGGGTCTTTCGGATAAGGGGTGGTGCTAGTGGTGGTGTGTCACTTGAACTTTTGCCTCAACAATGGAACCTATTTGCCGACCACGAGCCAAAGCCGTGTGTGTGTGGCACTCCTGTGAAGCGCCAGTTTTTTCCCCATTTGCTCTTGATCCTTGTTTGCCAAGCATCGTGATTCTGATTAGGGAAAGAAAATGAAGCAAAATGCCCACACACACACATACACACAAATATGGCCCGTAAACGCATGCAAGTGCGCAGGAGTAGGTGCAATACACACACCCCAAGTATGTCGCACTGTTGTAAAGCAGAAAGCAACATGAAAAAATAAAACCACACACATGCATACAAGTTCCTTCAAAAGCACTTGCCACACAAAGCAGTGTGGCTCGTGTGTGTCATCTGTGATGTATTTCTCCTTTTTTTTTTGTTTTGCAGCTGAAAGCATATCCTGCACTGGAGGCCCGCTTTTCCTTCATTACTCTTTTTTTTTTGCCACTCATTCTACCACTTTGGGATCGATCAATCAGCAAGCATTTTCACCTCACCGTACAAGAATGCGCTCGCTGCAACGATGCATCGGTCCCACACGTTCGCCCTACCATGTTTCCTTCTGCACCAGGAGTCTTGGTTTTGTTTCGAGTGAAGACGTGCAATACAAAAAAAAAACAACCACAGCACTGCACCGTACTGAAGCGGATCGCATATTTCAAGAGCAAATTGCACCATACGCTAACTTAGCGCGTCGGTTTTGCATCGCTACGAGCGCGGCCTTATTTGCTTGCGACAAGGATTATTACTGTGACGAGAGGTGGGGAAAGCGTGGAACCACAATGCCACAATGCCACCATCCATTATGGTTATTATTAGTTTGAGGAAGCTGATCGATATCACGGATCCCTTGAGTGGAGTGGCATGAGCGCGTGCTCATGTGAGCATGAGACCATGTGGGACGTTTCGCATTGCTTTACACCGGTACGGCAGGCAGGCAGGCTGGCACACATGAGACGTTGAAAACCTAAGGTTGCTGCAGTTGGTGTTGTATTGTTCTTCAAAAGTACGTTGAAATAATTACATTAATAGTTAGGTTTTCAATATTCAATGTTCAATACAATTTTAAATATTAATTTGACTCGTAAATATGTTTTGTACTGTACCATTATTATTAGACCAGTAATTAGGAGGAGTGTTCCTTTTTGGTGTTCTTTTTTTAATAATAGCTCAAAAACCAAAATCTTACGACTGGCATCAACCAAGAATTGCTTCAAATTCCTTGCTATTAGTTCCTAACCAGACTACAAATTCCTCCGACTTTGGTATTAAGCTAATCACAGCAGTACTTCAAAATAAGTCCTTAGACGAGTACATTCCATTACTTTACGCCTCTTGATTTGTAGATATGTGAAAAAAAGTCCTGCTTTAATAATTTTCCACCCATGGCTAGAGATTATTTATCACGTCTCGTCTAATTGATTGGAATTCATTCATATTTGTCACCTACCCACCCAGATGTTTGTTTGTTTCTTTCCTTTTCCTCCACATTTTTCTCGGAATACCACCACCGTGGTACATCTTGGAAGCAAGATGCATGATAATTTCCTTCCGAACGGTAATTTTTCGGTCAATGATTGAAAGATGTACAGTGGCCAATACATGCGCCCGTCAAACCTCATGCAAATGATTAAACGAACTAGATTCCGTCTATTCCGAGCTCGGTTCGGTTCGAACTATCGCTCTCGCTCGTTATAAAAGGTGGCAACGCAGAGCAGGAAACGCGAGAAGGTCTGATCCACCACGGATGCTATCTTTCATCTCTATGGTAAGACAGAAGCCTCCGGGGTTGACTGATCAGTTTCCATCACCATCAACGCCGTTGGCGACCGAACCGGACCGTTGGCGACACCGTTCTGTGTCAAAGAGAAATGTAGGAAAATTAAATGTAGTTTTCTACGCTATCCAAGTGAGGCCCGTGCGCGTCGAGGCGATCGATGGGCGCAGATCGCGACATTCATCGGGGGCCACCCTCGAACCATTTGCTTCGTGGTTGCTTTATGAATCTATTAAGGATGCGGATTTGGCGCTTCTGGTGTTTGGATCGAATCGAATTCCAACGCGCCTTCGACGTTTGGGTTCGGTTTTTGCTCAACGGAACAAACATTCCTTGATGGCAGAATACTTTTGACAGAATTGTTTCAAATACATCTTATTTAGTGAAGGATATGGAAATTGATCTTTTAGATGAAAAATAAACTTGTTAAATAAAGAGATCTATTATTTCTGAACTTTAACAGAAATAATAGATCTCTAAACAGTATGGTTGACTTCAGGAAACAAAGATTAGAATAAGAATAATTTAAGTAATTAAATTCCAATTTGAAATAGCTAAGCAGTTTTTTAAAATTTATTTCCTTTTTCTTGGCATTGTTATGATCTTCCAGTTAACAATAGTGATAATTTCCAACTTTTCCTCTCATCTTTTCGATTCTAAAGTTAACGGTAAACGAAACACCATTTGTCACACAAAAGGATCCTTTTGTTGTCCGAATGTCACACGGTAAGGGCAGCCAAACAAATGGCATAAACAAAAACGGATCCCGCATTACGATTTTTTTTTCTTTGTCAAACGGTTAACTCCCCGTTCTCATCGGGATCTGTACTCTCGGCCCAAAAGTGTCCTTTTCACACAAAAAAAGGATTCCTTCTACAGATCACCGATCACCATTTGGTTTGGGTGTGCCAATGTGTCAAAACAATTCACAGCTTAATCGTGTTGTGTCTAGTTTGTTCGAACATTCTTTGCGTGTGTGGCCATTGTGGCCCAATGTGAAGTGGTTTGAAGTCCACCCCACCCCGGGACCGTTACGGTCCCCGTAGGGACATCGTACGAAAATAAAAGGCCAAAATTAACTTCATATTATTGGTCTACCATTGAAATTGTTGATTGGCAAGCGTACAACGACCCAACGGCTAGAAGAATCAAAAGAGAAGCATTTCCACCCTCCTAGGTTAGCTAATAAAATGGCACAAACGCACACACACACACAAACACCAGTAGGTACACGCTGGTTTAATCACCAACACAACAAAAAACCTTCCGATTACGGTTCAGCCCCAGCTCGAACGCAGAAAACGTTGTTCTTCTTGTTGCACCCTTTTTGCTCCTTCATCACCGGGTGGGCTTCGGGACCCGGGATTGGGCTCTCCGTTGTGGGTTTTTGATGTCGCACAACAAATCAAATTCATGCTGAGATTTTTACGACCTCTCGGAAGGGGTCGCCAGTGAAAGACAACGGCCAGTGCTGGTTTTGCTGGAAGAAGGCACCACATTATGTTGTATGGATGCGATCCCGGGGAACGATGAGTTATGTTTTGGTGCGCGAGCGTTCAGGAGGGCGCGAGGACGCTGAGGACATTGTGCTCTTGTTCTCGGGTGTTCCACCCACAGCCAATCGTAAGTGCGTCTAATGAAGAAGATAAGCAAAAGAAATTTACTTCTGTTTCGGTTTTCCGGGAATGGTACGGTCATTTTCATCTGTTGGGTTTTAGTGGGCGTTTTGTTTGTTACGTTTTATGTGCTCTTGTTTTATTGATAGTTTACCAATCTTTTTTTGTTTTATTATTGTTATCGTATTACTCTTTTATGTTTTCATATTTTATTAAGCTAGTTTAGCACAATTTTAGCTAAGAAAGGAGATGAATGGTTGAACTTTTGTAATATAAATCTTAAATTCCACAGTCATACTTTTGTTATGCGAAAACTAAAATTTCTTCCTAAAATCATAAAATTTACCATACATTCCTAATGTTATGCTACTCAAACTCTCATGATTAGCCATCTCCCAGTGGCATTAAAATGTTTTCAAACCCCGCCGTTTTTAGAAACATCATCAATCGCAAACAGCAAACAGAATAATTATATGTTCACCATCATCACCGCACCAGGTCGCTGTAACGAGTGTAAACAACCCTTGTAACTAATGTTTTATTTTTTTCCTTACTTCTTCTTCTTCGTGCTTTTTTCGTCCCTACGCCCACAAATGTGTGGCCAAGGTAGGGACGGCTGGGCCACCGGTAGCTAAAGCCGGTAATAAATTATACTGATAAATTGTATGCACAATCCAGTGACAGTGCCCAGTTAATAATGATACTCACCCCGTGCGCGCTGCACCGGGCATCACAGTCCGGAGTGCATCTGTACCGGAGCGCTATCCTGAACCTGAAGCATGTCACGCTGAATACACGACCGAGCACCGACCGAGCGTTTTCGGTGTTAATTTTTCACCATCACCACAAGCAGGCCACAGCCCACACCAGCTCAAGCAAAATAAGCGCAAACGATCCTGTTGGCTTCGGGAACTGATGGCAGTGCGCTTTTCCATCTGCCTGCGGGTATCGAAAATCTCTCAAGATTGTCACGAAGGGGTGAGGGAGAGGGTGGAGGAGTGGAGGAATGGGTCGAGAATCTGGGCAGGGATCGAATTCCATGGCTACTGAATTTTACCACTTCTATTTGAAAATCATTAATTTTGTTTCAAACAAAAAAATAAACTCCTTTTAACGGACGGATCACCGCGGACGACGCTCTGTTCGTTCTGGCGCTGGTTACGAACCAGCTCGTAACTTCGATCGATCGCGATGCCCCGCACGAAATTAAAACACCATTCACAATTTCTGGACCCGCGATCGCGATCGCGCACCATGCTCGATTCCGGTTGTGATCAGTGTTTTAATAAATATCATTATTGTTCCGTCAGTTTGCGCTCTATCTGGCATCAATCATATCACCTTCTGGTGGTTCGCCTGGCCAGGCCAAATACTCAAATACCTTCGGGTGTATTTACATGAATGTATGTGTGTGTGTGTGTGCGCGCGTATGTAGTTATCGAGATTTCTCTTCACCGCTTGGGCTTATATTAGGCCCGGAACGACTTCTCGTGAATCGAGACATCGTCAGCAACCTGCTGTTCCTGCTGCGTCCGTTTGACTTCTGCTACCGAGTGCTGCCGTTGCTGCTCTAACTCGACCAACCAGCCGATCCCTTTTCTCTCTCCTCCCATGTACCCTCTAGTGTCCCTTTCCTTCATGCATTGCAAGTGTTGATCGGTGGTGGCTCGCGGGCTCCACAAGCGCAGAGTGCTGCCCAACAGAGCCCGTCCAAGAATGCTCCGAACAGTCCAAACGGGACGGAAAAGAAATCAATCTTAAGCACCACATTCTGCTTGGAACACACACACACACACAAACCCCAACGACGCGGGGTGGGGTAACGTATCGGATTTCAAAATTAATGAACAGCATCGGACAGAGTCGGTCCTGACGATCGCGACAATCGCGATGAATCGCGCGCCCTCGATGCCTTTTCTTTCCAGCGAAAACCCGAACAACCGGAAGACCGGTGTTTCGGGCGCTGGCATGACAATTTTGGGTGATCCGGTCGGCCACGGCTAATCTGACATGGTTCCTGCTTAATCGTTCGAGCCAATGGGAGAGCTTACGGGAGCAACCTTCTGGATCCGCCAACACTGGTTGACGCATGTGGGCCGTTTGTAGCTCGCGTACGTTTTAATCAATTAAATGACTGACATCGGGGTAAAGTGTACGCAACGTGACGTGATGGACGGAAAGGGACCAGGGAAAGGGAAAAAGTATGAAAAATTAAAACAAGAAGACATTTAATAAACCGGATTAGCGTGAAAAATTCATTCATAGTTTTTGACCGAAAACAATGCCGTTTGCTGCTGCGAAGGTACGCATGGGATGGTTTTTTGGGTGAGTTCGGAATGCCCAATGATGTTGGCTCTACTAAAGGTCTATTGACATCGATGACTTGTTTTTTTGTAATGCGATAATGACATTTTTATGGGATTAATTAATAACTGCTCCTCTCTAATGATCATATTATGCAAGTGTTTCACATGTGAAATAAAAACCATTTATAACTAGAATTATAATAAATAAGTAAAATCATCATGATTAACATCTTTGTTATGAAATCAACCGAGAGTTTATTAAAATTTTGTTTAAAGTTAGGAAAAAATATTCAATATTTACACAATTTGTTACGAACAGAACGTAGAATCTTTTAATACGCTCTTTTTAACACTACATTCTTCTTGCTGTGTAATTATTTATGGTCTATATTATGAACTATGTCTAACGATTTATAACAAAACCCTTATTCTACAATATCTGCGTGTTAAATGACATCTTTTAATCAAAAAAGACACAATCAACACTGACACTCTGGTGCATCCTATTAACACACGCATGATTTAAAGATTTTTACACCAGCAAGTTAATTATTATATCCCATTTTGTGAATCAAACCCCCCAGATGAGCACTTTTCATTTACCTGCTATTTATATTTATGAGTCGACATGTGAGAAGGGTGTTGAAGAATGATTTTGCTTTTCAAAATGGTCGCTTGCTTTGCCGAGTCACTCAACACTACGCACTACGACACGTTGCCTCCAAAGACAAAGGACCATATCATCCAGATACATAATGTAACCAGAATGGTCCTGATAAAGTGGGGAAATGCGAGGGTGTCTTTTTGTTGCTTCTCCCCGCTTAAAATAACGCTTTATTGGTAGAGTACCCGTGGGGGATACTTAGGGGCGAAACATTAAATGCACCAAACAGTCGAGAGCGCAATAACATCTGAAAGGGTGCAAAAGTACGCTTGTAGAAAAGGTATGCTAATCTTTATTTTAAACCACACATTTTACTTCTTACATTACCGAAGTTTTTATTTTGTATTACTATAATAAAAAAATACCATTTTATGATTTTCTCACTCAGTGAATAAAACTCAAGCTCATTGTCTCTGCTTCGTTTCATCATACGCGTAAGTCTTACTGTGAGCGCTAGTGTACGCACGGACATTACTCCCCTAGCACTGTATCATCTAAATCTAGGCAAAATGTTAAACGGTGGCAATCAGGCAGTAGCAAAAAGAAAGCAAAAAGCGTCACTGATATTAGCCAACAGATAGCGCACCAGATTGACGAGGGGTTGTTTATTGCGAGTGCGCTCTACGACGTGATCTCGGGCGATAGATTTCACCAGGAACGCACCATACCCGGCGCGAGGGTGCATACTAAGATACTCGCTGCGAAGATTTTGATGTTCTTCGTACCCAGCACCAACGCCAAGGTGCGGTCACCACCACAGCGACAGCAAAGCACAAACATAATCCACCCACCCGGGAGGAAAATGGAGCAAAAGGACCGGGTTTGTGTTTTTTCGCCAACACCACCAACAAGCGCTGCGATTGCGTGTTCTCGTGTCCTTTTCAATGCCCCATGCACACGTAGATATATATCCTTCCAAGCTTCAGTAGAACCCGTGTGTTCGATTACGTTTGTTTTTTTTTTCCTTCCATTCTGCCCCCGATTTCCAACCGACCGATAGTGAACTTTCGCCCGCCCGATGATGATGGTGTTATTTATGGCGCAAAATAAACAAAAGGGTAGCGTCAGCAAACGGACACGGCGCGTGTCTTGCCCGGTTTAATCCGATTATAAATTGACTATTTAGGTGTCTAGCTTCTTTTTTTTTTGTCCTTCTCCCCGGGATGGGTCCGGCGGCACGGATGTTCGCTCGCTGAACGGAGACAAAACAACAATAACAAAAGCTAAGCCCCCGGAACCCCGGAACGGGTGGCCGTTGATGGATGTGTTGCGGAGATGCGCAGTTTCGGACTGGGTACGATTGACGGATTGACGCTCGGCCCGCTGGTAAACAATCGCGCACGATAACGATCCCAATATTCGCTATCGAGTGCGAAAATTTGGTAACGATTCCACACTTCAAGCGATACTTCATCGGATGTTGGGCTGATGGGATGACACCAAAAAAAAAGGAAAAAGATTGCGTCGATTGCGCAAAAAGAACAGTCGGTATATAACTGGTGGAAAAAATCGGCCCGAAAAAGGACAATCGATGGTTATTTGTGGTTTGGGACACTTTGTCGAAAATCCTTCAAAATTCCCACAATTACTCCTGCAATGGAAGAAACTCCTTCAACATTGAAAGTTTGAGTTTTATCATTTTATTTAATCTATTTCTGGACATTTTCAATATAGCAATGAGCTCAAAAATGATGTAGTATTTATAGTACTGATACTATTCTCCACTTAAATCACAATAATTTCCCAAGTGGTTTAAAAATCGATAAAATTTGACGAGAAATTATCTCAAATTTCTGTAATTTTATGTTTTTATTTTATTTACTTTATCCATTTCAAAATGGTAGTCTGTCCATTTCAAAAGATGGACTGATTTACAATTCTACTTTACGTCTCCAAAAACAAAGCAAAATAATAATTTGTCAAAAAATCCTACTTCTTAGACAATGTTTAATATTCAAATGTCTTTTCAAATTTGAAAATTCTTTACGAATTTATAATTCTCGTTTGTTTGAAGAAAAGACATATTTAAAATCCGTAGAAAATATAAAGTTGCTTACGTCTGGAGACTTAGAGAGAATTTAGTACGTTGCAAAGCGAATTGGACAGCCCTCAGAGGATGGTGCTCTTGACCTCTGTAGAAGATTCTCTCTTCGGTAATCTAAAAAGAGAGAATCTATGGAAAAGCTTTTCACTGCTTTCACGAGCACGATGTTCTATTTTATTGTCTAAAAAACAGCGTAAACTCCCTTTTGAAATCGTTTTTCGGAAAAAAAGATTTTTTGTTTTAAAATTTTAATTTGATTTAATTACAATTTCAATAACAATTGTAAAATGAATCTCACTAAAAAAAGTTATACAACACTTTTTTTATATATCTGTAATACGATGCAATAAATTAAGTTCTGTTAAGTACATACCAAAGCCACTAGATGTGTAAGGATGCAAATTTACCTTCTATCACTAGTAACATTGACGATCCACATGATGAAGCTACATATACTGCCATTTTTTTCTCTCACTTCGTTCTGTTTGTCTGCTCTGTGTGGTGCGAAATGTTCGTTCGCGAATTTGCGATTTTTTTTTTCATTCTTGTGCGTTCGTTTTGGTTTATCACGATGCCCATAAATCTTGATGGTTTGTACTAAGAGCGCGTTTATCTCAGCTCCTCCTACTTCTTGGTTAATGCTCTGGCATATCATGGCATTAAAAAAAAAACCCCCCGTTGGTTGTGCTTTAAGGTTGGGTGATACAACTGGTAGGTCATCGCGAATTTTTTGTTATGCTGCACGATAATCCATCAACGCGAATTATGCTTCACAGTTGGAAGTTTATTTAAAAAAGAAAAAACAATATGAAAATGCGAAATTCTTTCGAAATTAGTGTGTCTACTGCTAAAGAAGCTAAATAGAATACAAAAATGTACCACAAATCACAAACAATTCCATTTAATTATGTTCCAACGTGTCACTGAAGCGTGTTAAAAGTAGCTTAAACTCAACAGCATCTGGCAGCTACTTTACCATACAGTTCCACCACCGCCTATCAAACATCAAACTACAACCCAATTGGAATTGCGAATGGTGCAATGTATTCAAACTTGTTGATTAATATGATTTCCCAAAACCCCACACCCCGGCAGCGACAATATTCGGTTGAATAAAAGCAAATTTTAATCTAACCATCGTAACTATCTTTCATCGTGCTTGGCTTCGCCATCAGACTTTTGCCATCCAAAAGTTGCTCCTCTTTCGCAACAAAGGCGAAACGCAGCCTCCATCTTGTAAACGCAAAAAAGAACCTCCCACCCCCCCCTCCCCTCATTCCGAGAACGGAACCGTCTGCAGCGTGTCAATCGTGGCGTGCTCGTGCGATCTAGGCGAAAAAGGATCTGAAAAGGGATCACTCGTACTCG
>STHB01000004.1:6507444-6539791 GCA_018908115.1 Anopheles rivulorum
CTACAAGAAGAAGCAACAAAACAAAAGAAAAAGCGAGAAGAAAAGAGCAAACAAAAAACCCGAGAGAACCGCGCAACGCATGGATGGGGCCACACTCGCACAAAACAACAATGCAGTCGCGCGAATCATATGAAACTGTAATAAATAAATAATAAATTAAATAACTGAACCGGGGCCCGAACGTGCGCCGGTCAAGAGAAAATAAATGGCACCGGCGCATTGGCCACCAAACACAATGATAACGACACTTCTGCGGGCCAAAAAAGGGGTCCAGCGCGTTTTGCGGTGGAGAGCATCGGCGAACGCCATCGGGGACCGTTCCTCGAGAGTCGAGTCGGTTTGATTCTCTGTTTTTTTTTTCTTGCTGCCGAACGACACAGCAAAGCGATCAGACAGATGAATTTTTGATTTGATTTCACAGGACGCGTTTTGCGTGAATCGCAAAACATCCGCGTACTCGCGCTCGTCGGGCAGGAAAGCTGGGAAAAAGGAAAGAGGAAAAAAAACCCTCTCGGACTCGAACATTGGGAATTATGCATCAAAATTTATGATGCGATTTCTTCGCGTGCGCCGTGCGACGAAGACGACGACTACTGAGGTGACGCTCAAATGGGAAGGATTTTAATAGATAGAAAAAAAAAGAATGGCAAGTGAGCAACGAGCTACGTTAAAGAACCAAGAAAAACAAACCCCCCCAACATACCAACTGTTTGCTCACACTGCAGCCGGATCGGAATCGATCACATCGCACAATAATACATGTGTAAGCGATAGGGTTTATTGTTAACGAGACAGGTCGCAGATAGCAGTGTCGTGCGGTTCCTGTTGGGCAGTGATCTCGGCGATTCTTGCGGTCACTTGACGCACTGGGTAACTTGCTTATTTTGTTTTTGTTTCCGCTCGTTTCCTTTTGCCGTTTTGCACAGATGATCATCAGCCAGCTTATGATCGATATCGATATCGCCGGAGATGATGACGATCGGTGGCCTTGTCTCCCATTCTTCCCCCAAGAAACCCACCCGGATTGGGAGATGTGGTCACAATGTTTCGCGCGACAGAAGCCGGCTTCGGATGAAAAGCCACCAAAACCGTACAGCCAACGTGTCCGGCGAGTCCATTTATCATCGCACGGCTAACGAGACAAAGTTTCTGCCGAAGCAACCTGGAAGGAGATGATGAACCGCGCTTGATTATGGTTTCCTATTACCGAGAGCTGTTTCTTTTTTATTGTGTTGACCGTTGGTCAAGCATTCATACCCTTTGGGGCCCAAACTTTGCCGGTGCATTAATGTATGAAATTTGGCGGGTTGAATTAATATCGCGAATGGGAATTTTCATGAGACACGTTCGCAAATATTTTAAAGCCTCCTCCTCCAAAAAAGTGTTGGAGGCCGGCGTGGTATAACCGGTGGCTAGCAAATTGCAAACGCGAATGCCGGATCATGTTGTTGTTTTTTTGTTTTGTATTTTGGCCATCCGTTCTTGATGCGCATTCCCGTGGAAAACCCGTTGGGAAGCGGTGTGATCGAATTTTGACAAGTCGATCGATTGAGAGCAAAAAAAGAATGTCGCAGGAGCAAAAGCGCAGGATTGCGCCACCACGACGGCACACGGTGTTGTGCGCTTCACAGCCACCACAGGTTCGAAGTGTGATTGGGTATATTTATGAATTCCAACCATTTCTCGAATCAAACCGAATTGGAGATCATGAAAATGTGTGTGTGTGTGGGTTTTTGTTTGTTATTGGGAAGGTTTCTTCGTCTTGCTTGTCAGAATTCCATGAGCGAAGCACAATGAGCCCCCGATCCCGATGTGAACCAATTTGGAGTGTTGGCGGTACAGGGCAGTTCACGCATTCGATCGAATTGCCTTTTCACATCGAACTAGCTGCATGTCCAAGCGTCTTGGAGCGAATTCTCGGACCACCAAACACCAAAAAAGGTGTCCAAACGGACGCATCACGCAAATAGCGTGTTCGGGATGACACGCTCGATCGGACCTATTGATACAAGCTTTTGTGCACTAACCATTTCGTTGAATCATGAGATGTCTGGGAATAGTCTGTGTCGTTTAAAAAATGGCACAAAAGCAAGAGAAACGATCACGAATGTCCCGAACAGCTCAGAACACTATATCACATACAAAATCATGATGTCATGAAGTGTCAAAAGTTCGATACCGAACGCTATTTCGGTGCGAGTAATTTATTCCAAGCGCACCATAACAATTCCCGAACCGAAACAGGGCCAGGGCTACCATCCGTAGAGCAGGAAGGCACTTTGTTCCACCATTGCCCTATCGTAACGTAATGTTTATGTCTAACGAGCTGCGCACATTGTTCCTCTTCCGATCAATTTGTTAATTTCCGCCGTGCGACAGTTATCTTAAAAATGCGTTAAATATCCTTCCATTACGGTTTAGCGGACCTCGCAACCGGCCGTGACGTGGAACTGAACAGAAAGTGTTGGGCGGTGGGAAAAATGTTACCAAAATGAAAGAAAAGCGAACAACAAAAGAGAAAAAACAATTTTCCACCAGAGAAAGGTGAGCTTCGCGTACCGTAAACGGGCAAAGCAATGGAAAATCGTCCCAAACACACAGGAGTTGTCGCACGCGGCCAACGCTTTGGTGGTGGTGTTTTGTCTGAACCATGGTCGGGCCAACCATTTTCATCAGCATATTTCGGTAATAATCTCACTAGCACTAGCCACCCCCTGCTATGGTCGATGGAAATTCATTCTGGCAATCTCAAGGGGTCGCCTACTACTACTGGGCCGGTGAGTGACCGCTTTGTGAATCGATAAAACGTCCACTATCACATCATTTGCTTGGCGTGTGAAGCAAAATACCACCCCGGCTGCGTGTTGGCCTTTGCTGGACGCCATTTTTTTCTTTCTTCTCCCTTCACGATCCTCTTTCTCACTACTGCTGACGACCGTCGAGCGTGGAACCGGGGAAAAAACAAATGAATACCGTTGCCATCAACCATTGAAACTGGAGTAAAACATAACCTATTACAAATTGATACGTGGGGCACCCGGCACATGGGGTTCCCGCCCATGTCGGTCGAATGGGATGGGTTACATGGGAGGTGGACTGCTGGAGGGCAACAATGTAACGAAAAATTACACTCGAAAGCTGAAGTCCTCCAAGCCCCGATGCAAAACAGAAATGACAGAGAGAGAAAGAGAGAGAGAGAGAGAGATCCAGAGATGGGACGAAAGCTGTCCAGCAGGGCCGTGTGTATTTTCCATTCCCATACGGAATGAAGTAGACGAAACACAATTTCCATGCTTTGTGCGTGACGTTTTTCGTTTCTACGACTTGACCACCCTTGTCGCTTAGTTCCTTGTCGCCCGTACCAATCCTTCAGTTCGTAAAGGTTTTTTGGACCCCAATGGTTCACCCTCACCGTGTGTGTGTGTCGACGGCAGTAACGGTTGGGTAGGTTTGGTTTCGTGCGTCCGCGTTTTGGCGGTCATTTTATCCTTCACTACACGACTGGACGATAATTACAATCACACAACTACACTCTTAGCAGCGGCAGTGCTTTGTATACCCGTTGGCCGACAATGGCCACAGTGAGCCGTTCGTTCTTAACCTTCCGAAGCTAGCTAATTGTAATAGCCGCGACCAGCAACCGTTTCTGGATGTGTTTGAAGTGCTAACGGGAAGGTTAAACTTGTTGTTTTGAACTGTGTACAGGGTTTTTGATGTGAGGTATTAGTCGAATTGGAGCGAATTCTAGTTTCTGTTCAACATGAACTTCAACTTATACTCGTAGATCTAGAACTCGTCATGTTTTCTGATACTTCTATTAGGTGACTTCTACTGGAACTCTCAGTTTATCAGATTTACCAGTTCATTTTTTGAAGTCGGCGCAAGGACTCTGTTGAAAAATGTACGAAATACTTTGGGAAATAAAAAGTTCTTCGTAATTTTTGGATATTGTTCTAATGGAAGAGAGGAGAGAGTTTCAGGAAGTGCGAAGGATTACCTTCAGACATACCTCGACGAATTTTAGGTCAACTTGAACATAGCCCAGGGATGTAAGACCTTTGCCAACTTACATTTTTTTTCAGTAAAATTGGTAAAATATTTGTCATTTATGAATTATTTTCATGTTGCACTCAGAAATACTATGATATCTATAGAGTCCTGCGAATTTCTGGATCTTCTTTAAAGGGATTCTTGTGTTGTACAACCCATTTACGACTAACATAGTGATAATATTCAAGTTTGTCTTCAATTTTGCCAATTGAACTCACAAACCCTGCAAATCTAATCAATTCCTCGGCACCAACATCAACACACTCTTTGCAATGCGAATCCTCGATGCTCGATTTCCCTTTCTTTCACCACACTGTGCTTCAATTCTGGTGGTGTTGGTGCTTTGTTTTGATTTCAGCATTCTCGGCTTTCTATTAACATAAATTAAATTAAATAATGTAATACCTGTATTGAGATTCTGTCCGGTCGATTTCTGTACGGGCGCACCGTTCACACACGCTCCATTCGCGTGCGTGCGCCAAGGCATTGGCCTTAGCAGCGGTAGCGTTCCCTATTAAGTTTGGCCTAGTTTGCTCCACATCGCCCATCGTTTGCGCCCCGTTTGCGTATACGTTCGCGTACCAGAGGCAGTAACTCCACTATTATTAATCTTACTCCCGGTGTTGAGCAACATTTTTCACCTTTCTGCCGGGCTGTGGTTGGGTTTGCGAATGAGGTTGGTTGGTTGTTTTTTAATGTGTCATACCACGAGCCCACCATCTTACGACACGCGACGCACTTGGGCTTGAGTGGAAGGTACGGCGAACCGAGTTCCGTCTGACCGTGTTGCTGACGAACCGATCCTGTAGGAGTGATTGTGTACCAACAGCTCGAGCGGCTTATCAGCGATGGGTATAAAATTTTTAACTAAAACAAACAAACAACCATTCATTTACCGCATGCCATATTTTAAGCGACGACCGTGAGGGATGGGTGGGAGCGCGTTCTGGAGATTGATTATTGCACTTCTGTTTCTTCCTGGGTTGGGTAGGCAAGCATTTAAACAACGTGTTCTTGGGTGTTTATTTTTTTTTACATTGGGAAACATATTTCCCAAACTCCACTCTCCACTCCTTAAGCGTTTAACACATTGCTCCCTAAGCTAATAAGCATTCGGGGGTTCCGTAACAGCTTCGGCGAATGTTTCACACATTCCAACTACGGTAGAAAATAACGACGAAAATACACACCCTTTTTTTCCACAAAAACCATCTCTTATCGTGAACAATCAGCGAATCGAGGAAATGAAGCGTTTAGAATGCTTGCTTATCTGCCATCAATGTCCGCATCCCGTCAGGAAATCCCTGCTGGCTAATCGAATGATACCGACCAGGGGTGTCCTCGCTATAAGCGTACTCCGAACCGAACAAGGCCGACTCTTTAAATCCGGTGTGGATTTTAATGACTAGAGTGTACGGTTTTCGCTACCACACTCAAGAAAATTCGATTGAGCCGTTGTACAAATCTTGTGTCCCTCGGTAAAACTTTCAATTGCTACAGCTGAAGCAATACCCCTGCAAAAGGGCAGCATACAAAAAAACAAATAAATGTGATACATACTTGCTTTCCCAGCTCGAATCATCACGAATTGGTTGTGATGGATTTGCTGGTGCTGGTTGTTTTTTTTTTTCTTCATTTAATTCCCGTGCGCTAAGCGACGATTTCTGGTCGCTTATCGCACCCGGTCCGATCAGTCAATCCGCTTAACAGCCAGCTAAACGCCCTATTGCTTTTCACTTTGTCGGGACTGTGGAACCCGCGTATGGGTTTTCCGGAAAGGGCGACCATTTAAGAGCGAAACTCCCTTTTAAGGGATGGTAGCATATTGATGCAATTGCCCACCAATTGCATGCAGCCGGGACAGCCGGATGGGCTACCGGTTAAATGTCAACCGCTTGTAGCAGCAGGAGCAGCAGCAGGAAACTGATACAATTCACTCAAATTCTCAGCCATTCAGCTTCCCCATTTTTTTTTTTGGGTGAGTTTTAGCTGTTTAAAGGTGTCCTATATACATCCTTTCGGTAGGAGACAGAGACAGAAAACAAACCAAACACTCTCTCCCCGAGAGGGATTCAAGGTTTCGCGGAAACCATCATTAACCACCGGGTGGTTTAAAGTGTATCGTACGGAGTACACAAGGAACGAACTTTACGGACAAAAAAAAAACACACACTAACTGGTGGCTCTATATCCGGTAGCCCGACGAATCGAGATCCTTATCCTCGGACAGCTCCCGTGTCCATATGGAATTATGGGAGGAAAAATTCTAACCCAGCTCGTCGTCCCTATTCGACACATTTGGGGGCAGCTGGCATTTTTGATGAAGTTTGAGCGTTTTTTTTTCTCTTCCATCAGAATTGAAACACTTTTTTTGTTCGTCTTTGTTTGCTGAGTCAATCCAGACGGGTGCTAAAAAGATGGCCGTCGGATGATGTTTTAGCTTATGTATGGGTTGCCGTCCAAGCATGGAACAAACTCCCTTTAGCTAGGGGCCTGGTAGGAGTGACTAAACAATAAATGACGACAAGATACACCCGCAGCCGCAAGACCCTTTCTCACAGGGATAATGATTTAGGTGGTAATGATGTTGTGTGTTTTTGTTCTTCTCTCTCACTCTATCTCTCTCTCTCTCTCTCTCTCTCTTTCTCTCTGTCGAATGTATTTTACCCCCGGCGCAAAACGCATTATTTAATGTAACAGAATTGTTGCCGCTTCAATGCTCCAAATAATTCACATTCGCTCTTCGTGAGGGAATAATACATACATCATAATTGCATACTGCTGCTGCTGTTGCTGTTCCCGCCTTTACCCACAAAGCAGCCTACACACAAAGGAAAAACGTTCATTTTGTCCATCGTATGGGTGTCCCCCGATTCAGTCCCGTTTTTAAGGGTCAACGGAAAGCGAACGAATTTTACTTACGGAAGCGTGAGTGAGGGCGAAAAATAAAAACCGAACCACAACACAAAAAGGCCTCCCTTTATTCCTAACAAAAACTGAAGAACGTTCCACTTTACAACGGAAATGCAAACGATTGGTGGTGGTGGTTGTGGCGTTTGTTTGGTTGGGAAAAGTTGTTAGACGCCGTGCAGAAAAGTGCGTCACTCCGCAAACGGAGTCTGCTTATTCTTCAACGCACAAACGAAGGCCTTATGTACATATGATGAAGCGAACAGAAAAAAAGTGGCATTCAATTGAGCGCACAAAATGGACGAATTTCATTGATGGTCGTTCCCGGAGGGGGTTTTTTATATAAGCTCGCATCTACTTCATTCTGTCCGTTTAAAAAAGCGAACCATTCCACTTCCGGTTTGCGGAACTGCGCCGGAATGTCAAAGGGTTTTGGTCGCGGCAAACTGCGATTGCCACGGAAGGACAAAAAAAGCAATGTCAAAAAAGGGTTCTCGTTATCTGGCGGCAAGACATGAATTGTGGATTGCCGTTTAATTAAACTGTTATATGTAAATTATGTGCAATTGTGTACCTTTGCTCCAAAGAAAAGTATAAAAATAAAGTAAATGGCGAAAAGGATGAAAATTAAAGGGAAGTTGTGTTTGATATGCTTCAGTGTAGGAAAACTCCAAGCACAATAGTAGCGAGTAATTACACATTTTTCGCTTCCAATATTTTCATTATGAAGGCTTCACTTTCGCCAAAACAGTATCGTTTGTCGGTGGATAAACGTTGACAAAAAAAAAACACAAGCTAGCCGAACGCTTTGACACATCATTTCGACGTGACTGATTCACCGAAACATTGGCAATGTAATGAATCTTAGGCGCACAAACCGAACGTCAACGTAACATGAAGCATAATGTTAATTTCCAAGCAGGACAAAGGACGCGTTGAGGCAACGCGCGCGCAAATGGAAACGGTTTACATTCACCTGCTCGTTGCCGGTCACTAAACGTGCCCGTTCGCTGATAATAAATACATATTTTCGTGCTCGAACTAACCGTCTAGGGGTGCCGATGGTCGCATGCAGACACTGACTGCCGGGCCCGGTGGTGGTCTGCCTTCGATTCGTGGGCTACGCTGTTTTTTTATTATTATCATGTTCGTCCGTGGTAGTGTGTGTAATGGTTTTAGTTCAATCAAACACAGAAGAGGAAAAGCTTAAAGTTACAAAAACGGAACCTGAAGCGATGTCTGACGGAACAGAGAGAAGGAAAAAAGGACAAACGCAAGGATCAGTGACTCCCGGGCCATTGCCGGGACTGCAGGATCAGTAGTCCTGTTTTGCCTGGTGCCATAGGACTTGGTGGCCATAAATTAAGGACAGCAGCAGAGGCAGCAAAAAAAAACACAAAGAAACTCCCTGTCTCCCCATCCTCCTACCTTGTGGGGAGTTCCTCGTTTGTAAGCGTTCCAGCGCAGCGTGTGCGCAAGCGTTTTGGGTGTGCGTTTGTCTTTTTTTTCCCTTTCTTCATTTCGCTTTGTTCGTCCTCGTTACAATCCCGGGCAAGTGTTTCCCGGAGGCTCCCGCTCGATTTCGTTACGTCCAGGTGAAGGCAGGTGATTTGTACAGGGGTTGCTCGATTTAGCTAAAAGGTGCGTTTTTTGGGTTATTCCCCCATTTTCGGTAGGAATTCTTCAACTCTCCGTGTCGTCCGAGTGTCGGAACGCTTGTAGACAATTTTTGTTGTTGTGTCTTAAGTTTTCGGTTTTGAAACATAAAATGCTTGGTAATTTGAATTCCAACAGTCGATTCATGCTTGATGTATTTTGATGTCTCAAGCCATATCCACAGGTTAGCAATTCGTTTCTTCGCTGCTTTAGCTAAGCATGTTTGACGTGGGATCAACAAATTATAATCTGCTTTTGCTTACTATTTCACTTTCTTTTTTGACTTCAAAGAAAATAAATTCTACTCGTCATGCCCTTACAGTCAGCAAGTGAGTGGACTAATGCCACCGAGAGAAGATCTACGACGTGGTACGGACGTACAGCTGACCACAAATAAATATGTTGGGCACCTTTTTTTACTCTCCCCGACACTTTTTGGGGGTGTCGAGATTTGTCATGGCAAAACTCTTCGCCAAAGTTTCGTTGCCATTGGCTAAATTCTTGACTTCGCAAAGCAAGCAAAAAAGCAAGCTGTCAACGGTTGGACAACTTTAATGCGGTTTAAATGTTAGCCCATCCATTCAATGTCTGCTTTAATTTTGTGTTTTTTTTTGCTTGTGGACGAATAAAAGAGCAGAAAAAAGGGCGCAACTAAATTATACTTTATTTGGAGCTCACCCGACAAAAAAACCTGACTTCAAGTGGAAAAGTTGTAAAGAAAAGCTTGAGATTTTCATTGTTGTGTCTGTAGGTTTTCTGGAGAAATTCTGGCTGGTGGTTCCGTTTTTCTTTCTTATGGTCACTCCGCATGTTGTGGTTTGTGTTTTTAAGGAACGTCAAATGTGGCTTTTTATTTTCCATTCCACATAAAAGTTCACATGATTCTAAGTCTGCTCGCGCAAAGGATGTTAAATGGAACGGATTTTTGGTGACAGCGGAGGATTGATTTAAACAGACAGCTGGTTGAATATATGCAACCTACTACGCCAATAACATCGAACAACCATGAATGAAGAAATTAACTTCACTTCACACGAGAGAGACACACTCTTGGTGTTGGGCATTGTTGCAACGTGAAACTCTTGTGCGCACACTTGCTGCGATCATTTGCTCCTTTTTCGCCTTCCGAGAGCATGGTTGCACGTACGTATTGCACCATTGATGCGTTTTTGCTGTAATGGGCAATGGAGGGAAGAATGCGGAACCGTTTTAGCACGATGGCATCGACATTTCTTAATTAAGATTCATCATAGCGAGCGCGAGCATTTATATGGGGGGGGGTTTCCAACCCCCCAGCGATGCACTTTTTCTCTAGCCAGCCAACAAAAGGGAATGGCTCTTTCGCAAAAAAAGAAAAAAAATAGGATTTTTAAACAAGAAGCTACATTTGCAGCAATCACGTTAATGTTGTGCGATCTTCATCGATCGAGTCGATCGATCGAAAAAAGAACCGGAACGTGAAAATGAAAAAAACACACTCCACGGTAGGTAAAAGTATGTGACGTATTCGAAATTCCTTCCTTCTAGATGGTTGCATGGTTGATTTTTCTTTTTTCTTCTCTCATTTATTGAACTTCTCATCCCAAAAAAAACCAGGTACGATCGAACGATCGGAATGGAAAGCATCCTTTAATTGGTAGTGCGTGAACACGCCACCCCGTTCTGGTGGCAATACGCATCGCAGCAACCCTGCCCACCAAAACGGGCGCGGAAAAATTGCAATTTGCAATCTAGTAGCCTTCGCCCGCCCAAAGGGCTTTAACGACGACGTTCAATGACAACAGCGCTACGCGTAGCGTTAATTAATAATAACTTTCTTGCGCTTGCTGCAAAAGCGCATACGTACGTACGTCCTTTTATTGCACTCCATTCGCTCCGCTTTTTGGTGATCGACACTTAATTAATCCATTTTCACACCTTGAGCTTTAAAAATGGGCATCGCATCCATATTGGACAAGTGGTCCGGACGCATATGGAGGGAAAAAGCAAGCGAACGAATGAGCAAAACTATTCAGCTAGATCGGTGGGAATTGTAGGCTGGAATTTGCTTACGGCTGGAAGGGCAAGAATAGTGCACTCCATTTATGGGAGTATCAACCGCAAACACAGCGTGCATAAAGTATGCAAACATTCAAAACATTCCAGCAAGGGGGACAATTTCCACCCAGCTCGTCGTCGATGCTAAATAAAGATGAGTTAATTATTGTACCGTTTGAAGTATAAAAGAAAAAAAAAAACAACCCATTTCATGCGCTCAATATATTCCAATTGGATTCCACAATACAACATCCATTCAATAGATGGAATAAATAAAAACAAACCAGTACAATGCAATAAAACAGAATAACTTACGGTTCAAGTGTCGATTAATGTTCCATGCGCTACTGTTGTTCCATCCAGCGCGCGGTACGATCAATCAAAACGGTGAAGCTCGTACGAACGTTTGGCAAATCCTTCCACGAAGAAAAAAAGAAACATCCCTCAACCCGCGTGCATTCTAATCGTGGTCAATTACACGTTTTTAATGCTTCAATTATATTGTTTCACGAGCGGTGTTTGGGTGTACCGAGGGCAGATGAAAAAAGTATGGGCAAAACGAACGTTTTCGAAGCGTTGCCTCAGCTGCGGGTGTGTTTTGTTCGAGTTTTTTGGTTTTTTTTTACTTCTTCAGGAAAATATCGACAATATCAACCGTACAAGATGCCCTTTTAGCTGTTGAATTTGAAGCTTCCTCAGTGTGGGACAACGGCGCTTTTACGACGGCGCATCCGTTGCAGACGGAGTTTGGAAAAGAGAGAAAAAAACGGAAATAAAAACCCTTATGCTGGTCAAGAACAACAACAAAATATGCACCACCAAAAGGCACTGCCATCTACCAGCTGCAGGTGAAGCCTCAACCGCAGGCTCAAGATGCGTAGCTAAAGTTGAAGGGAAGAACTGCACCAACAAAAAGGCAGGCGAATGCACTGAAGACATTCATCGCGTCGCTTTTGCAGTGGCAAAACAAACGAGACATATCGTTAAACCTGTCGTTACGATACGGCTGCCGGAACAATGCCCTCGGCCACAAACAATCAGCAAATCCGGCAAATGCGGCGTGCCAATCGTGCAATTGCTAATTCCGCTGATTGAATGTCTGACTGTTCGCCCTTCTTTAGGGGTGGGTTTCTGTGCCTTGTTGCACGGCCTTTTCGTCCTGTGCCAGCATACTCGTCAACGAAACGAAAAAAAAAACAAACAAACCAACCCGGATGCTTAAATCGCCTGCCGATCAGCTATGCGACCACGCGCATTTCGTCCTGAGCGTCCTCCAAAAAAAAGCCACACCGATCATCAATTGAATTGAATGGCTGCTCCCGCGTGCACGCGTGTGTGTGTGTGTGTGTGGACATCCGTGGGGTCTCAACCCCCCCAAAAAACTCACCGAGCCTGCCAACCTGACCGTGATTCTGTTCCCACACCGAGGAAAAATGGAAAAGAATCCACGCCGCCACAGGATCTTCGGAGACAACAGTGGCCTGGAGGGCACTGTTTTTTGGGGAATTAAATTTACACAGCTTGACAGGATTGTGGGATGAAGTTGAATTGGTGCATTGGACCCAAAAATGTTTGGTTACCGATCGATGAGGTTCGAACGGGAAAGCTCCACAGAGCCCTGGCAAGTTAACAATGTTTTCGTCAGCTTCGATACAACCTGAAGAATAAAGGGCGGTGAATGGAAACAGCCGAGCAGTCCTGCAGCCTGTGCTTGATGTGTCCGCAGAGTGCAAAAGGCGAATCCTTTTTTCTTTTTCTTTGGTTGTTTCTTACCCAAGAATCTTCCAGTTCGATTGTGACAAAAATCACATTGTATACAACGCGTAGCATGTTATAATGGGTCATTGGAATGTATGAGACAAGCGACTAAAGTCAGGGGAACAGTTGTGAAGATGCCTACAACTTCAACCGAAAAGAAGATACAGGCGGCGATAAATTCTGGGTGGCGCTGATGGCGCTTATACTTGCGATGCTATTTTTGGGGTGCTGCTGGAGCATTGCAAACGACGCGAAATTCTGGATCTTTAAAGATGCAAAGATACCAACCGAGGTAATGTGTCTTCACCTATCGGTTCACCTACGAACCTATAGCTGGAGCATCTTGTACCTGTTCTTGGACGTCTTTTCCCCACATCTGGTTGACTCCCATGAATTTGTCGTACGCGGTAGTCCAGTTCGCCCGGGGGATGTCTTTTTTTTACCCCATTCCAGGAAATTCAACGCTCATCCCAAATACCATTCCGAATGCGTACCATTTCTTCCAACTATCCGCTTGTCCACTCCGCTGCGGTACTGTACGGCTGCTGCCTATACACGTTTTATGAGAGTTCTCGGTTTTGTTATTTCACCTTTATTCGTTGCTTAATTTTCGGCTTGTCCCCACACGCTTCGTGATTAGAACAACTTGTTTCGCTGCCTCGTAATCTGATACCGCGCTGGTACCGTGTAGACTTCCAGCCTTTACGGGCCATACTGGCATAAACATTGAATTAATTAAACAATTCCGTGGATAGCCTGCATCGGGAACTACTCACGGGTCCTGGTGCTGGAGAGTAGAAAGAGAGAGAGAGAGAGAGCACACCACACCGGTGCTGCCACTCGATACACGCGGGAATGGGCTCGGACTATTGGAGATGACAGCCTGAGCCATTGGGGGCGCGCACATACCGTCACACACCGTTGTCACGTCTGGATCTCCGGTTGGAATGGTACTGCGTAGATTTATAGATTTCGATCGTAATCGTGCTGATAGGAGCGTTCCCACAGCGTGCCCACTCCGGTCTCCGGCGAGCGATCGAAGCGATCAGGTGATCAGTGGCGATCGGGACCATCCAGATCGGACATCGTGATCTCTGCTTCCAAATTAATCGTTGACACTTTGTCGATGACTTGTACGCGATGCGTTCCTGGCGAGATGAGTGCCTAGAAGTGCGGGAAGAACTACGAATGTGTAAAAAGAAAAAAACACCGAAGATACCGAGCTCCGATGATGAAGAAGTTTAGCCATGCGCTATTCACACGCTCTATTCCGTATTACCTGATGCTCGAAAAACATGCGAAATTGGAGCTTGAGTTGGATTCGGATTTCCGATGTTGGCGATTGATACGCGCTGATCGTTTTGTTCGGTACATCTGTTTTCGGAAGGCGATTTGACGATAGTTCCCAGCACGATAAGGGTGTACGGATACGGGCTACTCCTTCCCGGCGCTGTGGGAAGAAATCGATACGCTGTCGATTTATGTTCATAAAACTCTCGTAAACAAAGGTATCTTCCCTTTTCGTGCTCGTGTACCATACTTCACAATGAAGCTTAATGCTTTACCACGAAGCTTAGTCCTCTTTTCCTACAACAATTGCAATATTGGCTACGGTGCAAAGCGCCAAACATTGAGGTCACCACTCTGGCCGTGGCTTTGCTCTGGCATAATAAAATGAACAATAATTTCGTCGATCGCTGACGAGCGTTTCGGGCGCTTGACGGTCATTGTAGGACCGTAATCAACTGACATCATGAGATCATAATCATAAATAATGATAAGCATGAAGCGGTACAGATAATCCCCCTGCACGTCCCGGCCAAAAGCCAAATAAGCAATCCACCTGGATCGGTCGTCGTCTTCGTTTTTTTTTTCTCTTTCCTCCTAATCGAATCGAATTAACCGTGGCCGAACGATCGTCGTGGAAGGCAGGCGCATTGGAAATTATCGTCCCCGGAGTTCACCGTCCGTCGGGTGTCCAATTTTATTTGCACCGGTGGCAGCCGTACGCGTTCGTGGACATTTCACGGATACAATTGGATCGTGTGATTTGTGTGATTGGTGCCACGGTACGGCCCATGGTAGTAAAGATCTAACAAGCCAGATTCGGGGAAAGATATGTTTCCCCCGTACCACTCCCGGTCAAGGCATTCGGGTGGCAACCGGGGGAAGTGGGTATTGTAACAAATTTTTCAGCCTTAAAACAATGATACCAAAAACACTTCAGCAGGAAAGGACCACGGTAAAGCGCTCGGGATCTAAGCTAACACGGGCGCCGAAGACGGGGATGATTGTTCCGTGTGATCCATCTGATCATCTGCAGCACCAGCGCTGAAGATGCTGATAGAAGTAATAAATTGTACGTACGTGCCGGTGCTGTACCTGGGCGCGATTCATGCCACAGAGAGATCCAGGATCCCGATCACGGCATGAATGGTGGTCAAATCCGACTGCCTGCCTTTACGTATATGTTGGGGGCACACGGGATAAATCATAAACTCCGCAATGTCGGCCGCACGTATGCCATTCGGTTGGATGCTGACGATACCCAAGCTTGCCAAGACGTAAGCAATCCAAAGCAATCCTAAAGCAGAACTGGGGAAAAGGGCAGCAGTTGGACAGTTAACCAAAACAAAAAAAAAAATTCAGCCTATTTTCACTCAAACATCCCATTTTTTCGCTCCATCCTCCTGGTGACGCTAGGAGCTGGTTGTATATTGACAGCAGAACGGAGCAGAGCAGGGAACCATCAACGTGTAAAAAAGGCAAGCAACAAGAATGGTTCGTTCGTGCTTCGAATCAAATCACACTGCCCGTCCGTCCCGTTTCTGTTCGGGCAGTTGATGTTGCCCTGCATATGATAGTTCGCGTTCTTCTCCTTCTCCAGACTCCAGACTTGTTTGCCCCGCTTTTTTTTTTGCGCGCCGGTTACTAGTTGTACGGGGAGTGTGTATTTTCTCTCCGTAACGTAGCCTTTTTTCTTTCGCTTTTCGCTCAACTTCCTTCATTTTATCTGCTGCTGCACGCTATGTGCGCCGTGTTTCGAGCGCTCGCAATCGCGCTCGTACGTTGTATTAATGTTATTACAGGTATTTATCATTTGTTTTCTTCTATTACCCACCATTCTGGCACGGTGGTTTCTTCCCCGTACCATCGTTATCGTCGAGGGGGCCTAGCCTCACTTTTAAGCACATGATGATGATGGTGGCTCTAGCCCGGGCTTAACCCAACCTGAAGCGCACGTGGGCACGACGAGGATGGTTGTGGCTTGCTGTGTGAGCATTATAAATTTTATGATTTCATTGTTGTTTGTGCTTGTTAGACATGATGCTGATGCTGTAAAATATGTGTTGAATACGTATATACACATCGTGCAGGTTGTGCGTGCAGGTGGGGAAATGGTTGCGGTGGTCGTGCTGGAGGTGAAGGCTACGACGTGTTCTGGATTGATATGAATCCAATAAAGGGCAGAAGACGTTGGCTGTTGCCTCTATCTGGAAGATTTTTTCTTCATGCTATCACTGCGCTAGAGCAAGTGAACGCAAGAAAGAAAGCTCAAAAAGCAATAGATTCTTATTTTGTTAGTTAATATTACTGCGCAAAGTTAGAAGAACCTCCTCACCAATGCAGTAAGCTAGGAAAGGAATGTGTCATACCATTAGAAGAAAAAAAGAAGTACCCTTTCGAAATAAAAAAGTGCCTTATTTTCTCGACACACGCTTGATCGATGACCCTTATACCTTGCCTGCTAACCGTGCCTAGCAACCGGGCATTCGGGCACGATTTTAATGGTCCACGGACGACGCACACGACGCATTGTCTCAATCAAAAAACCCTTTTCCGTGTCCGGTGCTACTAGCCGAGTGCAACCGCTGACGACCCACTCGGCAGGCAGCTTCCAATCCTGCCATTGCTCCAACAACAACCGGGAACCAGCGCACGCGGGATTTTAATCCAGCAGCGGACCGGCCGATCGATCGATCATCTTAACGCACATAAATCAATGAATCACGCCACGCCAGTGGACGCTGCCAAGTGCGGTGCAGGAAAGGGCATGATGGTAACAACCTCCGTCTTCCTCCCAGAATCCACCTCCCTCTTCCTCCCAGAATCCACCTCCCTCCCTCCTGCGTTCTTCATCCTGATCCTCTAAAAAACTCTCGATCGAAACGAATCTCGCACGCTCTCCATCATCCGTCCAGCCCATTCATCCAGCGGGCTCATAATTCTTACACGGGCGGGCGTTCGCTTGGAAGCAGAATCGATCCTTCTGTCCTGACCCGGGTGCGGTGGCCAGAAGAAGCAAAGTACAACGAACAACAAATCCAAAATCACCCTGACGAGGAGTTAACTTGACTTGTCTTGACGGATCTCTCGTGCGACCATCAGGACGCAACCGATTCCCGGGCCCCGGGAAGCACGAGTCCACCAAGGGTAGCAACGGGGTAGCCAATCATGCGGTTCCAAACCCCTTCCGGTCGTCAATACGATGCCGCGGGAAGTGTGCGGCAAAACCGTACCGTACCCCCACAACCCGGCATACGGATCATAATATTATTATTATTATTATGATAATTATTTATTATTTATTATTATCAAGCGGGCTTTCTCAGCCTGCAGCACCGGCAATGCATCTTCCGACACCGGGCTCGTCACGTTTTTGCAGCCTATTTTTTTTCGTGTTTTTTTTCTGTGCTGCTGGAAGCAGTCGCGATACTGACACTGTTTCCGATCGATCCGGCACCGATATACTGGTGATTTGTTTTGTGACGGGCATGTAGTTGACCGAAGCCGTTCCGGGATGGAAGCAGCACTAAACCCCCTTTTTTCTGTTTTAAGTTTTATCTTATCACGGCATATTGACCCGTTGAGGGCATCACTTGCACACTTGCAACGGGTAGCATAAACGTGGGCTTTGAGTGATTTACGACACAGAAACTCGTGTGAGCCACTGGCGAGGGTGGATTTGATTTGCGTTGGCATGGCGGTGCAATGTTTTAATACGCTCTTTTTACGCATTAAATGTAATTGAAAAATTATCTAAATACAAGTAGGAATCGTAGCTTTATCGAAACGATATATCGTGTTGACCGATTTCTAAACTCTTGCTCAGAAAGCTTCTTCTCAAGCAAACCGAAGTTCCCTTCGCTTAGCAAACGCATGATCGATCTACTGCGGCTGATCGTTGCCGATCGATCTCTAGCCAACGTCGCCGAACCTGCCATCTTTACATTCTTTCCGTCCTTTTACACCTGTCCCGCTAAGCACGGCGGTTACACTGTTAATCCGATTAGCACGACCATTTACCGCATTCAAATCGCCCGATCGATCATCTGATCATCCCCAATGAAAAAGTCTCGCACGGATACGTATTGTGATGTTGTCAGAGTGGAGCATATGAAGAAGCATCGCATTACGCATAATGCTATGAAGCTCTGTACGCTTGATCGAGATCTTTTACGTGTTGGTGAGTTCCAAAAGCTCCCTCCGAGTATCCACCGATTGCAGTAAGATAAATTTCAATCGCTCTATTTTGACAAGTCGCACCCGGGACTGGGCTGTAGCTCACCAAACCTCACTGCCCGAAGGCTTTCGTTTCCAGGTTTAGAACGGTTGTGGCAGACAGTGTGTGTTGGAATTTATTGCCATTTCCTACCGATCAATCTGAGGTGAATTTTCGCCACCGGAGGCGCTTTTTTTTTAAGGGTACGGTAGGAGACGGTAAGATAAAGGAAAAAAAAACGTACAAGAGCTTCAAACAGCTGTCGGAGACGCGTTGGAAATGTTTCATTTACTGCCGTTGGTCCACCCGGGTGCGAATGCGGAAAGATGGTGCACCGGTGCACTTGCTATTTAATAATTATAATCATTTATTATTATTGAACATAAATTTTTATTCCGAAACCCCGCGTCCCATCCCATGCCCAACGACACCCTTCTTTGGGGCTGCCTGGGGTTTAGTGAGGGAGAAATCATTTGCCGTGTTCCGATGTTTTCCTTTCCAATCCATTTGATTTCCGCCACGGAATCTGTGATCACTGTGGAAAGAGGAGGGAGGGGGGGTGGCTTGGAGAGTAGGCTTGGTGGGGGTGAAGAGGTGGTAAATTTTTACGACAGTATTCAGCCACTGCCGCAACGGCGGCAAATATCTGTCAGGTCTTGCGTTTGGCAGGTTTATGGGGCCAACCTTTTTGCTGGGAAATATGCAGGTATGCAAGTATGCTACCGCCATCATCATCAAACCATCCGACAGTAGTGGGCACTCCTCGGCGAACCTGTTGTGCGAACAACGATCGGCGGTGATCGGAACAACGAGCAGGGTGCGGCTATCTGCAAGAAAAGGGAAAAGTAGAAAACGAACGCCTCATTGCGCCATTGTATCCGTGAAGTAACCGCGAATAACCCAAAAAATTCCCTCCGGCAGCCTTTTGCTTTACGGAGTGCGGTGATGTATGGGCTGTAGTGTACCGGCAGCAAAAAGGGAGTCACTGTTGGCTTGACCGTTTTTGAATTCCTTGTCGATTTTTTGTTCGTTCGATCGCTTGGGCCATTTTCTCGGCACCTCAACGATCGGTTGTTTGCGATCGGTGCCTTCGGGGGGTACTGTGTCCTTCTGGTCCGTGCTGCACATGCGCCGTACTGCAACCAGTGTGGTGTCGTTCCTGGCTGGCAGCGCAGCGAAGAAAACAACGCTCTTCAAGAAGGTGCAGCATTTTTCATAATTCCACCTATTAAGGGTACTGTTATGACGAAAAATTATACTGCTTACACACGCATACAAGCACACGGTAAATGGGGCCCGCCAAGAGATGAAGTCACTCCCGATCGGTGTCCCCAGCCGAGGGTTTTTGAGATGCATTTTAAATAATGCGAAGAAAGAAAAAAAAAGACTTACATACACAAAGCGCGCAGGATCGCAGGCTAGGCTTCGGTCCGGTTGGTGAATTTGTCCAGAAAATGACCCACCGTTGTGCACAAAATCTCACCAATAGCCGGAGGATAGTCAGTTGCAGGGGTTGTTGGTGATGAAATAGGGGAGTTGAAGTTATTTCTGTGTGGAATGTTACCATCTTTCTCGGGCTTATGAGAAGTAAATTCCATTCGCTTTCATGATATCTCAGCTCAAACAGCTGAGCTTATCGACAGTTTAGATAGGAATTTTATTTTGAACATGATCTAGAAAGTGACAATGGCTTAAAAACCTGAGCTTAAACAACTTTAAACGAATAAACTTAGTCAACCGAAACTCTGGCACTGAAGATTTTCAATTTCACTTAAAACTTTCAGCAATTGACCAGAATTCCACATCAATTTCTACATATTCCACTTCAACTTGAATAAAATCTAGAAATGTATCAACTGAAACTACTTTATCAGATGATATCGAAAACCCTGTAAAAATACATTGTAACACCAGAAAGCGTCCATATCCGTGGTTGTGTAATGATTATTGGTAAATGTCATATTGTAGTGTTGTTAATTTAATCATAAAAACATACCGTACGATCGTGTCTTATCGGTTTCTTATCCGTTTCCTTTCTCTTTCTCTCTTGCCTTTTCTCCATACAGCATCCCGCATGACCTCGTCGCACGTTTCACCACAAGTCTGCCGGCCACACTTCCACGGTCCACTGTCCTGGTTGAGCGATCCGCCGAAACCGATCGCGTCTAGCAGTGCGTGGGGCAGCCCATTCGCGTGCCCACAGGATCCACAGGACAAGCTGAGCCAGGTGCAGACCGGCCAGTCCGGCCAGCATATCTTCTCCTTCCCGCCGACCCCACCGAAGGACTCGACGCCCGACTCGGTACAGACGGCACCGGCCGAATATCAGGCCACGATCAACGCGTTCATGCACCAGGCCCAGGTCGGCTCAAGCAATGCGCTCGGTGGTGTGGGCGTCGGGGGCGGTGGTGGTGGTGGCGGCGGTGGTGGTGGTGGCCAAACGGCGGACAGCTGCGGGCTGGACGTGAAACCGTGCCTCACCGGTGGCAACGGGTCGGGCGGCAGCGGGGGCGGCAGTGGCGGTGGCAGCGGAGGCCAAAACCAACCAAAGCAGCGCGAAGGTACGACCGGCAGCGGGACGGTGGGTGGCGGCAACGGTGGTGTTAGTGGCAGTCATACCAATGGCGGCCAGCCAACCGGAAGTGGGCTCGGCGGCGTACACGGTGGCCAAAGCAATGCGGGCAGCGGGACGGCATCGCACACTTCCGGTGGCGGCGGCGGTGGTGGCGGCCTGTTCGATGGGACGGGCCAGTCGGCGTACGGGGGGTACGATACGAGCGGGTACGGCTACCACCATCAGCACGGTGGCGCCACCTTCGGACAGTCCAATCCGCGCCCAGCCATGAACAGCCCGCACATGAAGCCGCAGCGGACGAAAGCGCGCACGAGTGCCGGTAAGATATGGACACGGTGGTGTTTGTGGATTTTTTATTTATTTAATTTCTGTTTCATTATATTCTTTTCTTTGTCAGATGTATATTTTTCTAATCTACTAATATGTTTGCTTAAGTTCTTTGCTTTCAAATACTTTCTTATGTTAAAACAACGGCCTGTTTTGGTGTAGTTTTTCTTCTGTTTAGTGTACAAATACGTTTTATGCTTTTACACGTTAATGCTTTTATGTTTCACCGGTACTACAAAAGAACGGGGTTTAAATCAATTTTTGGTCGAATTACTTTAATATTTGCACTCAATTGCAATGGAAATTGGGAGCTATGGGAAAAAAATTGAAGAAAGGAAAAATATGTATGCAGACACTGCATAGATAAAAGAGAATCGTTTAATTTGAAACACTCGCATCGATGTTTGCCTGTTTTAGTTAAATTCGTGTGCTTTGTGCGCAGCACCAAAACCGCACCGGAAAACCCTGTACTTCCTCTAATAGCACACCATTTGCACCTTACTGTCACGCGTCTGTGTGAGTTGCACCTAGCGATCGGTAAATTCGTGTGTAAATGTGTGTAGGGTGTGTGTGTTTTTTTTTTCTCGTAGTCAAAATGTGTACAAAATGCGTGTATGTATGTTTGAACCGGTAAAAAACCATTCCAACAGAGATCGCATCCGTTCGATCATTTGGATCACGATTAACTGTGGCACATTCGTCGTGCCAAATGTCGTCGCACCCATTGGCTCAGCCCAGCCACAAGAGTTTACGGTGTGGGCCAAAGGCTACGACGTACGCCGAGCAGTGAGCGTTGCCTTTCCTGCCTTTCAATTGTTTTTGGTTACATAAACAAATCACTAAACTACTTGCAACTAACTTCCTCTTGAGTGAAACCTCGCGTTGTACTCTCGCGCGTAAGCTCCATTGTCTCCATCTGCCTCACTCACTTGAGCTGTGCCGAGTGTCGTCTTTCTTCTTTCCAAGCTAAAAAGTGCATTTTAACACACACACGCACACACACATAGTATGCACCATGCACGCCGTTGTGTGTGCACGCTCGCTCATCGATTTGCATCTTCTCATTACCGATGCGTTACCTTCCGTGGGGCCAGCAAATGCTTTACAAACGGTCCGCCCTGGTTTCTGGTGTGGTGAGCTAAAAAAAACACACACACAAAAAAAACGTAAAAAACGGGTGGGCAAGCCGGAGCCGGTGGCTGATTTTATGCACCAAGGGCACCCCAACAACAATGGCAAAAACAAAAGCAAAAAAACAACTGTGGAGCACACCACAACGTCCAAGGAGATGGCGGTCCGGTTCGAGTGAAAAATGAAGTTGAGAAGCAGAGAGCGAAAAAATAACAGCAAAACACAGTCGCGCGGCTAGACCGACCGACCGGGCAAACAGAAAAGGAAATGCTCGCTACTGGACATACCCGAAGGGAAAAACGGGGGTTGTAATGGGAGGGGGAGACTCCAATAACAATGGAGAAAATGGAAACCTGCCTGGCGCATAATGGCGTGGGATGCCACAGCACCAGGGGGATGGACATTTTTGTAATAAAAAATTGCCACAATTAAATAGAATGCAACTTTTGCATTCGGGCACACCAAGCATTTGTGCTAGGGTGGTACGCCCGGGGACGGCACATAAACACACACAGAACCAAGCGACGGTTGATAAAATGTGGCGAAAAAGTTGGGTTATGTGCACCGGTTTTCGCTCGCGGGATGAAGGTATATTAAAATTGTCCTTTAATGTTCTATCTGATGCGCTTTATTTTATAAAGTTAAAAAGTAAACTATTTCTTGGAATAATTTCCAAAATTTGCGGAAATGATCGAAAAATTCTCGGCTGTACAAGCTGTTCCATTAAACTCGATGGGAAAATCGATTAAATCGCACGGTTCGTCCGGCATCCGAGCGATGCAAAACAGATATTGTTCTCGCTGCGACCGTCGATTAATTACTATTCAAATTGCATCTCGAGACCTTGATTTTGTTGAAAATCATTTAAAAAAAAAAAGATTGCGGAAAGCAAATTAACACCTGCATCGTAATCAGTGTACCTTGATTAGGCTGTTTCGAAAATGACGAATCGATCTCGCAACGTTTCTGAACAAATGATGAACTTCTCGAAACTGATGAAGCAGTACGAGTACGCGGCAAAGTATTGCATGATAGTATCGCACCGTCAGCACGTGGTACGCAATGCTACGAAACTTGCCAACCCAAGTTCCGAAAAAACCACCCCGTAATGCTCCCTCTGGTGGATCGGTTTGGCGAGAAGCAAACCGCGGTTCGCGACCGCGGCAGTTATATAAGGCCCCAGCACATTATTTATTGCATTCTCGTGCCACGTCGGCCGGTGCACAGAATGCCCTTCTCGTGCGTTCTCGTGTGCGTGCGTCTCGCTGTGCATATGAATGTGAGAGCAATATTCGCATTTGCTATTGTTCTCTGCCTCAAACCTGCCCCGGTGGGAGGAGAAGGTTATATATTGCATCCAATAAACGGTACCAGCGGCCATTAATGGCCATTAGAATGGCCTGCTAGAAACATTAGAATCACACTACAAAACCAATGGCACCAACGGCTCATTGCTCAGGAACGACGTTATTCTTGACGCAGCGTCAATTGGCGAACCGATAAACCCCAAAAGCAAAAAGAATGCAGCGGCATGGCGTTCGATATGATTTAAAACGTTCCGTCGTTAATGGAACACGCTCGTAAAATAATAAAAATCCATAGTGCGCACAAAAGTGCCCGATTCCGTGCTGCTCTTTCGCGCGCGCGCCTGAGTTCGGTTGAGCGCACTTCAATCACCGAAACCGCGTTTCGCTAGCGGCCGTGCGCGGTTGGCAGGGTTCCGGGTTTGGGAAAAGCAAGAAACCACACTCAAAACACGCAATTTTTGGCCGAAACAAAATTTATTAGTAGCACTTAAGTGTTGCTTTTACTATTACCGCTAACCCGTACGAAGCAAGCCCTGTCCCGAAACCGTTGGCACTGGAAGCTTTCTGTACTTGGCCGTTTTTTTTTTGTTGCGAAAACGACACAAAACGAGACACCTGCCCACACCTGACGCGGCGGAATCGCCAGGCACAGTTGCTGCGAAAATCTCACGTCCCAGCCCGGATCTCTGGCAGAGCAGTGGCGAAGGTTGATGAAGTTCCGCGCATTACGATCGATCCGATCTCCGGCCCGTCCGTTGTTTGGAACTCGTAAAAGTTAGAGGTTCGCGGAAAAGAGGCAACAACAACTTTAAACTGGCAAGTGCGCAAGTGGAGTAGTTCCCTTGTGGGGAACTTCCCGCCCAGAACACTGGTAGCCAAGTGTTGCCACTCGGACGTACGCTCAAGGACACTCGGTGTGGAGCACTCTTGCCTGTTTTGCCGCCACAAACTGGATGGCCGGTCGGCACGGTGGCTTTGACCGGAGACTTGAAGAACTTTACAAAATGATCATCTCGAATCTCCGACACACATGGAGTCGAGCTTCGAGTGCCGCAAGCTTCTCCAAAAAGAAAAAAAATACTGTCGATTTTTAATGAGGTCAACGAATGCCGGCAGTTTGTGGTTTTTTCGAGTTTAGAGATTCCTAGAAACGCTTGTCCTCCCGAAATTGGACATTAGGCAGGCTTGACGGCTCCACACACGGATTATGTCATCGGGTGGGCTTCCAGGGTAAGCTTGGTAGCAGCTACCAGTGTTCGTAGATCACTATCGCACCAGCATCACAATGGCTGGCTAAACAAACTGGAGTGTAAGAGTGGAAGCTGAGCAGAGGTATACCAGTATCGTTTAGTTAATAACGTCAGTGACCCAATAGCATCACAAGATGTGTCGTGGTACACGAAATCCAATTCTTTATCGAATTGCACATGAGTACTGTGAGAAAGTCGATGGACGAATCTCGAGAGTACCTGAGGGGAAATAGACAACCATCGGACTAAAGATGTACCAAGAGTTGCCTATAATAAAGAAAACTTAAACTTTAATATGAATGCCCAGGTTTTCAGGTGAGCCCCAAGTTTTATACGACCACCTTGCCGAATGTTAATGAGTATGCACACTCAAAGGGAAGCGGTTGCATCGCGCCGTGTGCAATGTTTTTTGCTTTTTGCCCTCAAATAAAGTAGATTTATGTGATTTTTTAATTTCCTTTCCCTGCGTTTCCGTGTTTCCGTGAAAGAGAATGGGCCGCCGTGCCTCGGTCTAATAGGTTGGTTGTTTTTACTTCCATGCAGCTTGCTGCATCACGGCTGCAGCTGCACTCGCTTCGTTGCGAAAGTCGGCAAACCGTGCAATGCAAATGATTTGGGACAATAAATTGTAAGAAGCGTCGGGGCGGACGGCGTAACAGCATCGTTACGGGCGGTCAAAATGAGGCACAAGCGATTGTTTGCATAAAGCGTTACATATTGTTGCCTTTATGCTCTTCATAAATTTAAATTTCGTCAGCTATTTCAACAATTTTATGCGATACGAGTAAGTTTAACGGTTAGCTGATATGTCGTCTAACTGCAATAGCGTTCTTCGCCCAATGGTAATAGATATGGGCAAACCCAAAACCCTAGAACCGGTATTCATCTCGTGACCACGGGTTCGCTACCGTGTGCTCGCAAACCGGAAAACCGTGCATCCATCGTGTTCGATCGTGTTACGTGATCGTTCACACATCGGCACGCACCCAGACCCTGGTGCCGAAGTAAACGGTTCCGCAAAAACCTTAGCTCAACCCCCAAAGGCGAAGAACGCCTTCTCCCGGGTCAGAAGCTGACCGGTTCCGGCCGGTTGCACCGAAAGACCGAGAGCCCAGCATTTGTAGTGTGTAGCAGACCTTGCCCAAAAGTGCTCACCAAGTAGTGCTTCGTGGTCTATTGCACGGTGGCGCACGGTCGATCAAGTCAAGTTTTGCTGCCCAATTGCACTTTGGTTCGGCCCAGCTCAAGTAGCTACTCCAGCAGCGGCAGTACACAGTTGTAGCTTAGCTACGGAATCGCCACCGATCGCTTGCCCCCGGAAACCCGGTCGAACGCTACGGCTGTGGAGCATATTAGAAGCAACGTTTGTAGCAATTGAAGTTTCGCATAAATTAAGACGAGAGCGAACCCACAAAACCTGCGGCGAAGCGGTGGATAGGAAATATATAGATATTTCCAACCTTCCAATACCACCAGCGGACTATCCATCGGTTGGCCTGTAGTACTTACACTTACAATCAGTGTAGCAAAGCAAATGCGCACTTGAAAAACACAACAACAAAACAAAAACAAAGCTGAGTCTCTACTGCGAAGGAGGGCCCACCACCGCCGAGAATGGTGACCGGGTGCCGGGTGTGCTGGTGTACCAACTCTCTCACAGCCATAAATTAAACCTCAATGCTCCTATATTGGCGAATCTTCCCGCGCCGCACCCGTGCGTACCAGTGCGTTCGAACCAAATACTGATCAAGGGTGGCAAATGGGGGATGATGTCGGGGAGGCGGCCCACCGAAAGGGGCCGGGTTGCATTTTCACGGTGAAGACCATATACGCGCCGTCATCACTGGTGCCGGTGCACGTTTCACACATTCATAATGGGAAATTCAAACTTGAACACGAAGCTTAATTGTTGCGAAATAGCAACAAACACTAGGGGGAAGAAAAAAAAAACAGTTCAGGTTTATTTTTTGTATTTTAGGGGGCAAGGGCAAGTGCCGGTGCAGGAAGTGATGCACGATTCGCTAAAAACACATGTAGCCGTGCTTTTGTATCTAGCAGCGTGTGCAGCACGCTCTAGCGCTCTAGTGCGAAGCGAACATAAAACTGCATCAGCCGTTTCGCTTTGGTTTCGTGCATACCAGCATACAGCATTGGTGGTGTTTGTGTTTCGCAAATGATGTCATAGGGCAAAGGGGAATGATGTCGAAGCATCATCGAACACACACAAGTTAATAAACAATAGTGGTGCACTCTCGATCTTGGCAGTGGACACACACGCGCGTTGATTGAAACGTTTTGTTGCAACGAAAGGGTGCAAAAATAAAAATAAAAACACACAGCAGCAGCAGCAAGTTCGCTTATTGTTTTCCATTTCCCGGGATGCACTTTTTTCTCCGGCACTGTGCGTTGTGTTGTCCCGCTTTCTGTGGAAAGTTAATTAAAGGGCCACTCCAGCTGCAAAATGGACGTGACATTTTTCGAGTGCCAATCGAGACAATTGCATGAAAATTGATAGCCGTGGAATGTGGGAATCGATTGCCAAACAACAAGACAAAAACCCCCAACAATTTAAGTGGCGTTATTGAACGTGGCATAATTAAAACATACTCATATCGACCAACTTTATGCTTTAAGCAAGGCAAATAAGAAGCATTTCTGCTGGCGCCTGGTGTGTGTTTCTTGCTCTCTCTCTTGAGCGAGAAATGCCATTCCCAAGCGCAATCCAATTAGGCATCCTGACTCTGACCCCCGGATGGGCTACGGAGCTGACGATGCAAAAAAAAAAACACAAAGCCGAGCCTAAAGCTAACCCAAACAATCGTTCAACGAAAACGACCAAACAGGAAGAAAAAAGGAGCACCACTCGAAGACAACATAAATCCATGTTGCATGCCACTCCACTTGGTGGTGGTGCCAAGGTGATGTTGAACTACGGCTCTACCCTAGGCTATTGGTGGCGTGGAATTGAGCAACCGACACCCGGTCACGATCGTCAGCCAGGACAAGAAACGGAGTGCAAGGCAAGGTGCATCGGAACGGAATGACACGAAAAAAAAAGGAAGAAAGAAGGCATACGGCAGCCCGGCAAACGGTCAAACCCCTAAAATCCATATATTTTCCACCGGTGTGACAGTTTTGGGAATTTTACGGCTGTCGTTTTGTCGTTTTTGTTTTGGGAGTTTTGGACCGCATCTCACCGAGCATCAGAACTCTCGGATTGCTGGCAGTCTGGCAGCGATATCGTTCGAGGATAGGTTCTTTAAGATTTTTAGAACGCAGAGCTTCAACCCAGTGTCGATCACGCTTTCATTCTTCCAACCAAACATGACACAATTTTGGGTTAGCTTTTGTTTCAAACTCACCAGAAAGGCGTCAAGTTTTTCCCGAGCCACAGAAGTTGTAACTGTGCTTGTTAGCAGATCGTTCCCAACAGATGATCACTTGTTTACGATCATTCCGATCGAGTCTCAGTTGCGTTGTTGGTTGCATTTGACTCATATCACGACTCAACAAAAACCCGTCCAAACTTCTTGTGTCTAGGTTTAGGATAGTTCTTTGGTTTGGTTTAGACGAAACGAACAAAGTACGTTTTGGAGTGAGCTACTCACACGACTAACGTTACAAGAAAACACGACATAAGGATGGAACCGAGTTTTATAGGACAATCTGTGGGAGGAAAATCGTTATGCCATCCCGTATGGTGCCGTAGTTCCATCGTGTCACAACGCCCAAAAGCTCAAGTGCGTCTCCTGGAAGGACCCAGGTAAGAGTGCCAATAAGCGAAGAAGGATGCGACACAACGAAACGCAAGGAGTGAGAAAAACTCTTTTGCTCGAGTGCGTACATGCACGTTAAACAAAAAACAAAAACCCAGAAAGGTCAAATTTATTGCGCAATAAATTTAACTAAAGTACTGGAAAAAATATATGTAACTCCCAGACAAAAGATCTGGATCGCAACAGACTCCCGTTCGAACGTTCTGGGTGACACCTGATTTTACCTGAAAGCCCTGGCGCTCGACCCATTCGACAATAGGGCTAGTACGGATGCGACCGTCCGCAAACATGTTTTGTATTGTGGAATCCCGGTCTGCAATCGGTGGGAATTTGTGCCTGAGGCCCTTTTTGTTTAAAACCCGTTGACCTGTTACGTTGTTATTGTTACGTTTTGCTTACTTATCGGTTCTATTGCTTACGATTGATTTTGTTTGTTCATAATGTTTTTTTTTGTGTTTGATAATAATATTGACGTATTTAATATATTGTGTTTCACCACTACACTGCGTGTCTATGTCTTACTGCTTCGAAGCTTTGCTTTAGTGAAATATGAAAGCAAATTGTTTGGCGTAATGGTCGGTCATACTATTTGCTATCTTTTTTCAGAAAATTAAACGTGCACCAATCTAACGCACTAAGCTAACAAATTCAAGCTAAAATTAACATTAAAAATCTTGTATTGATTGGCTCTAAGTTTACTCTGAATTTGTAGCAATCATAACATATTCTAGCAAGCTTCAACCGTCCGTTTAAAATCGCTCTAAACCGCCGTCTAATTGCTCGACACTGTTTAAAAACAAACAAAGCAACCACTCTGCACCTCGGCAGCATGCGAAATTAATGCTGACCTTAAATTTTGCCACGGAACAACCTTCCAAAAATAATTCCGATCAACTGTTGCTCATCGCTCATCGTTGCATAATTGTGATGTTGCTTACCATCCGAACCTCCCCACCGGTGGTGCATTGATCGCTGATTAGCAGCGCATTACCATTAGCACAATTCTAGCCGAATGCATGCGAGCAGCGACTGTTCCGGTTGCGATGGTAGAAGTAATTAGGAATTTTGCATACCATTAGCGCGAGTCACTGTCAAGGCCATCACACTCTAGTGTGTGGCTGAGTTTGCTTCGGCTTCGGCTGGGTGCATAATAGTGCCGATTGCATATGCGCTCCAGTGAGGTTTACGAGGCAATTCGTCGAGAGAGTTTTATAGGCTCGCTTGACTGACGGTATTATATGCACATTAGAGTGTATTTGATGTATTTTTTTCAAGCGTTTGAGGTGTTTGAGACAATTCAACGACTCTTATACAATTAAAGTTGATGCAAACTTTAATTTAACTTTTTAATTTAAGAAGTATATTCAAGAACTTTAAAAAATAATTGAATAAAGATTCAGTATTTGATAGTCTTCTGTAAAAGACAAACTTAAACTTTACCTCAGAGCAATATCGCTCCAAAACGAGAATTTGCTCTTATTATCCAAACTCTTTTGGTACCTTTTTTAGTATTTTTGTTCCCATAATTTAGATCTTGCATTCAAGGTCTATCGGACCCCAAACTGCCATACCTTAAGGCATTGGATTTTTTTATGTTCGGTTTCAGATGGCTTCAGCCCTGTTCTGTACTGCTTGCATAGCCGTGCAATGTCGTTATCCATGCACTTCCAACGCCGATTGGATAATGATCAACGCGACGGCACGATGGGAGCGCAAAGCAAGGAATGTTTAAATACCTGTAACTTGTCCTCAACACATTGTTTATACGAGTTAAACAAAACATTAGTCAAGGGACGGGACGGGTCTCTTCCTTGTGCACACATCTTCACTGGTTTCCCCCAAGCTGAAGCCAGGTTGAACCGCTGGCAGGACTCGCGCAGAACGATGACAACGCTTCGCGAAAGGTGGAACACAACACACGTTGGGATTTGGATAACAGTGTGGTCAATGCAACGCGCCACACTGCCAGCCTGGCCGAGCCACGAGTACTCGCAAACGCGACGCGACGACAGCGAGATCATCCTCTTCGCGTTCGTGCGTTTTCCCATTTTTTTTTTCTACTCGGATTTCGGGAGCCAAAATCGCCGGCCAAACGAAACCAGCGCAACCGGACACGGTGGCTACGGATGGCAGGCGATTTATTTAGGCAAGATCATTAAGTAACTGATTTATTATCGGTCACCAGCGGATCGGACCGGACCGTCGTCCACTGGGGGTTTTGCAGGTTCAATCCCCGTGTCTTCTGGCGGGTCTCCAGGTCGTCGAGCATTTTGTCTCGTGGTGGCTTCTTTTCTGCTTTTTTGTGTTTTTTCAGAGGGTGATTACTTCCACGCCAGCATCCCACCAAGGGACCAGATAGGTTAGACAGGAACCACCAACACCAAACCTGCCACCGTCTGCTCTGGTCCGGGCGGGAAGGAGTCCGTTCCAAGCCTGTCGACCGGTGGCGCTGGTGCTTTATTTTGGTTCCCTTTTCGTTCTGGCCTTTTTCTCGGAAACAGAAGCGAAACGAAAACGAGAACCAAAAAAACCCAATATCTAAAGGGTGGAAGAAGAAAAAAAAAACACACACACACACAAACGAGAGAAGGGAGTGAAATGGGAAGAGAAAGCAAAGGGGACGCACAACAACCCCGTTGACTACGGCGGTGTTGGTGACGGCACCGGTGGGAATTTGCTTCACCAAAAATATAAATGAATAAAATTTTTAATTTATATCATCGCTACCGAAAATATGTACGCCTCCGGATGGATCTGTGTAGCAGCAAGGAATGAGGGTGAAAAATGACGATCATCGCACCCATCGGCTTTTGTTTCTCTCGCTCTCTCGATTCTGGCTCGTTCTTCATCGGGGACGGTATAGTCCGCCAGTTACCTAACCGGTCATAATTGGGTATCGAGAATGGTTCGAACCAAAAATCTACAAAACATAGACAAGAGAATTTATGGGATGTAGATGTGTGTCCGTGTCTGGTGTTTTTTGGAAATCCGTACGCCACCAGCCAGGAACGAACGAGCTTTTGTTTAACTCGCCCCAACCTGCACGATCTGAAGCGATTATAAGCTCAAAATAGGAGATTATAAATTTGGCCCAAAACGATCACCAGATTGAATGGTCATAGGCAAATGGTGCAAATGTGACACGATTTAGGACCATGGCCTAAACGCGCTGCTACCACGTTTGTCAAATTGAATAACACGGCACGTTTTATGGTTCGCTTCCTGTGTCGCTGACACAACGGAACGGACGAATAATTTGACAACAAATTGGACCTTGTCTCAAGAGGTGACTACTCTTGGGTCTTGGGTACCCATTTGATGGGGATGACAAAATCTTTGGGTGGAAGTTAGTTAGAACTCCCAACTGGTGTATATTTCACCCACATTATTAGTCTCATCTAACGAAGAAAAGTAAAGCTTTATCCAAGAGAGAAAGAAAGAGAAATATGAAAAAAGTCAATTGCCGTTGAACGGAACGTTCTTCTAGGAATTGCCCATTCTGCACCTGATATTACACCCTTTTGGCCAGCATGAAAAACACGCTGCCAATCGTTTGCGATTTATGAAGGTTCCAGCGATCGACGGTATCCAATTAGTTCCCATCCAGGAGCATCCAAACGGATAAACTGTCCCAGGAAAGGTCGCTGGTTGGATCAGCTTCCCACGATGAAGTCTCCCTCCTCCAACCCCCCAAAACGTTCATCAGGGGTGGAATGAAATATGGCAAATGCCTGTGATTATGATGTTATGGATGATGATTATTAGCAGGAATCGATTCGGTTTCCGCTTCCCCAAGACGGCCTTTCCCAGGGGTTCCACGTTAACGAGTTTGAACAGAGCTGGTGGCGATCGTCAACATCACCGAAGTGTCCTCGAGAAAGCTCACTCATTCACGGTTTTGTTCGAACACTGTTCGACGCAGCAGAAGAAGACAAACTGCTCGACTGCTGGTCGGCAGCAGGCTGCTCCAGGGGGTGTTTGTGTCGGTGGTGTTCTGAAACAGCAACAAACAGTAAAACTAAATAAAATAAATCGTTAACAGTGAAAGCCCCAGACACACACAACGG
>STHB01000004.1:6572860-6583872 GCA_018908115.1 Anopheles rivulorum
TGGCTTTGCTTTTGCAGGTTAACCGACCATTGACGATGAAAAAGGAAGGCATCCAGACGCGGAATCGAAAGCTGTCGTCCAAATCGAAGAAGAAGAAAGGAATTCCTGGCTCGTGTCTTCCGCTCGGCGGCCATCTCGGTGATCTGATGAAGCCGCTCGACCACAAACCCTCCTTCCCGGGCGCGTTCCCCGGCTCGATGGGTAAGTTTCACATATTAGTAAACTCTTTTACAATTTATTACAATATTTTATCACCTATAATATAATATTGTACTACTAAATACTAAAACGAACGATGAATTGTATTTCCAATTTTCTCCCAAACAGGACAACACGGCCATCTGTCGGGTGGTTTACATCCGGCGCACACGCACATGCACGGCGGCTGGTATACGACCGGCATGGGCGCGCTCGGTACGTCCGGTGGTTTACAGAACGGTTTCGGTGGTGCGGGCTCGCTTGGTGGTGGAGTCGTCCCACACTCGCAATCGTACCATCTAGGACTTAATTCAATGGTAGGTTTTATACAGTTCTTTATTTTCGTCAAAACAATTTCTTACTCAATTTACTGTTTTTTTTGTTGTTGCGAGATTTACCAAAGTATAATTTAAAATGAATCTAATAAAAATGTTTCCCTCATCTACTTTACTTCTCACACCACAGAGCTGGCGTTCGGAGTACACGTGATGGAGCACCGGCAACTTCAACACCAACCTGTTTGAGTTTAGCACCTCGCCGAAACTTCAGCAGCAGCACCAGCAACAGCACCAATCATCCCTCCAGCATCAGCAACAACAACAGCAGCAGCAGCAGCAGCAACAGCAACAGCACCAGCAACAACAACAGCTACTGCTGCAGCAGCACCAGACCCAGCATTCCACCCATCAGCTGCAGCAATCACCATCGTCCAGCTCGTCCCTGTCGTCGATCGCGAATGCTGCCACGCTGCTCGAACAGCACCATCTCGGTGCGCTGCATCAGCTGCACGACCATCACCACGAAGCCAGCCAGCTGCATCTGCATCCACATCAACTGCATTTAGCGACCGCAAGTCAAGTACAAATCTAACTTATCCGACCCAGTTTGGACCTTTTCGCCCTTAGTGCTCCCGGTTCGTTCCCGGTTCTTTCGCCCGAAGTTCGTCGCTTGTGCGGCACCTCTAGTCACCAGTAAATTTGCGTACAATTTTTATTCTCTATCCACCACCACCACCCCCAAACGTTTAACCCCTTTTTCCCACCCACTCCCACTAGCATACAATGGCAGTTCAAGGATGATCGTGTCCGATCATCAACCCAAACCTCTAGAGAGTAGCTGAGACGACGACCATCCTAGCAAGCAGGATTCGTTCGGTACGTCGGTCAGGCAAAAAGGAATTTATTGACGCGTGATTCCTTGGTTATTGGAAGCGGATATCCGGCAACGGGTATCCGGCACCAGTTCAGTATTATAAATGATTTTCATAGACAACCCAGGGTAGTAAGTGCAAATTAGGCATGCGGCGAACTAAAGGTGGAGATCTCCGAAAGAAACCGCTTCCGCGGTGGTGGCTCTGTGGAAGGGTTTTTTTTTCTGCAAGCTTTTAGAGGGACAAAGAGAAAGAGAGAAAGAGAGAGCGGGTGAAATAGGAAGCGTAACAGAAAGCGTAACCAAGCGAATGATGAGCGCAAGTTAAAACGAATTTAATTCACCCACCCCAAGCGGCCCGGGCGGATGGAAACAAACAGCAAACAACAGCCACAACAACAAACGGGATGAGAAAATGTCTGTCTGTGTGTGTGTATGTGTCTGCGTCTGTTGCAGTGGACTTGGGCTTTGTATAGTTTTGTACATAAGATTGAAACACTGATAAACTTGAACCAATGTTCATCAGCGAGCATCGGCGGATCGGTTCTGCGCAAATGGGGAGTATGCATTAACAGCATAAAAAAACAACCCCCCCCCCAGGGGTTGTGTTTATACAACCAAGAAAACAAAACCAGCCCCCACTAAGAGCCCGATCCGCCCGATGATCCACCCCGTAATGTACACCTCCCTAAACCCCCCTCTAAGTGTTGATGCGAACGTTTGAGCATGAGAGTCTTGAAGAGTGCATGCACGTCAAACATGGCGTACATGGAAATAAACAAAAAAAAACACACACTCACACACACAAAAAACAGCACAGTGATGTACGTTACAATTGATTAGACGGTAAGGAGAAAATAGTGAATTTAACTGTTCGAGAAAAAGCCAAGCGAATCTTACCCAGCGAGATGATGAGATGTGAACCAGCAGGGTGGTAGTAGTCTTTCCAGGACTAAATCAGGGTGTTAAAGAGACATCCTTAAACCTTAAAATCAACAACAGCAAAACAAAAAACCCCACCATAATGTGTCACCCCGAAAAGGGAAGCTCCCTTGGTAAAAGGGTGAATAGGGAAGAAAAAGAAGAAGAAGAAGCAACTGCAAAGAGAGAGAGCAAAACAAAAATCAGTCGAGCAAAGTGCAATTTTTCTTAGTTTGAATTACGCGATCGCGACTAGGTGCGTACGGCGGCGTGTTCAACCCCCCTTTTTTTTGGTGGGTTGATTATTATTTTGTTTTTGTTTTAGAAGAAACAGTGGTTAGCAAGCATAATGTATTAGCAGGCGCAGGCAAACAGCTGGAACCTCTCGTGTAAGTTAGCGTAATTTATTTATCTTATATTCACACCTTTTTTTTTCTTTTTTAAGCGCACTCGTTGCACTTGATGTGTCTTGCGAACACGCAATGCGGTATCGGCAATCGATGTAAATTGCAATATATCTAATCTTTCTCCTTTTATCGGTTTTGCAGCTTTGATTGTTGATTGTTGAAAACAAAAACAAAAAAACCAAATTTTCATACAAAAGTAGCACACACGGGAACGGGAAGATGAAAACTGGAAGATAAGTAAGAAGGGAGAAAAAAAGAAGAATTATAAGAAGAAGAAGAAGAAGAAAACACAACATTACGGAAGCAGATGCCATATAAATAAGTAGACTGTAAAATAGTTTCAGCGAAACAGAACGGCAACAAAAAAGGAGCAGTGCAGTGTGTCTTGGATGGTTTGCACAAGGGTGAACCATTTTGAAAGGTGTGTGCTTGTTTGTACTGATATCTGATTAATATGAATCCCATGCTAGAACAACAGCAAACAAAAAAAAAACTACAACAACCACAAAAACATCATGATTGTACGCATCTTCGGTAAGAGAAGAGAAAATGTTGTTTGTTACATATGCAAATAAGACGAGAAACGCAAAAAAAAAACAAAAACACAAACAAAAAAATAACAACAAACAATGAAATCAGTCAAAGCGAGAAAGTGATCGAAACGAAAAGTCACAAGAAACAGCAGCAAACAAATGTAAACAACGTATGGAAACATGAGAAGCAAACGAAAAAAAAAACACAAAAGAGAAAGCGTTTGCATCTATGCAAAGATGCCACAAACACACACAAAAAAAAAAACAAACGAACAAGAAAAAAAGAGAGACAAATTTTTAGCGCAAATTATTGTAAATAGTAACAAAGGGTAAGTAAAATGCAACGTATAAAGTTGAGCAGGTAAGCACAACATAAAACGCCTCCCATCACAAAGGAAGCGAACCAGGAGGCAATTGCAAAAATGAGCACCCACACTTACACACACACAGAACACACCATACAAACAAACAAACATAAGAAAAAACAGGAATTTTGTGCACGCGTGAAACACGTGGGGAAGTGCGCAGACAGCGCAGAGATGTGCAACAAAACAAAGGAAGTAACAAAACAACATTAACAAACACACACAAAGGAAGATGCTCAACTTTTAGCCGACCCGCAAACAAGGGTTAAATCGTTGATAAATCGCACATAGTAACATGCAGTACACGACTGTCGTTTTTGGATGTGTTGACCTTAGTAATACAATAGTTATTACTGTGTAACCTACGTTTCTGTTTTTCGTTGTTGTGTGGTGTAAGCAGCTAGCAGCAGGATGCACCGATACGGCAAAAGAAGATACTGAAAGCAGAAGAACCCCCCCCTTTTCCCTTGTCCCTTTTTCCCTGTTCCCTTGTCCCTGTTCCCAACTTCATAACGCTCTTCACCTCGTACAAGCAAAACAAAAACCACGGTCTCTATAAATATGGATATAGACGTACGTATATATATATAAAAATATATAATACATATAAATATAAATGTGTAAATTATATAGAATGTGAAACATGTACGGTGCGGTTTAGTGTCACCCGTACAAGCTAGCTCTAAGATCGACACCGACTCCGACACCGACACCAGTGTGTCGGCGCATCTTCAGGCATATTGTATCGAACGTGTCGGTCGGTATAAAAAATGGCAGACAGACAAACCACTGTCGGCGCAACACAAAGTATTGTAATTAATTATCAACAAAACTGTGGCTGAGAAGCGAATGTAAAATCACGGAAAAATATTAATAATAAAAAAACAAACAAACAAACAACAAGAACTACAGATGTACAAAAAAAAACATATTAAATCGAGCGCTGCAATGATTATTTTCTGGAAGTGGGGGATAGTTAAAGATCGTTCGATGATCGAAAGATTAAAATTGAGAAAATAAAAGAGTACTTCAACGTTAAGTGCTTCAAATTGTAGGAATAATTTTGACAGGAAAAACAAATCTTTCCACACTTTTTTTCTTCTTTGTTGAAAAATTGTGAATTTCATTAAAAAAAAAAACAATATTTTGTTCGGCTTCCTTTTGTGATCGCTGTTCTGATCGAATTCGGCATCTGCACCGTTCCCTAGGCGGAAGCATAAATTTCCACTCGCCACGTGTGCAACGTGTGGAAGTTATGTCACTGTGATGGTAATATTTTGACGTCGATCGTTTAGCAAAATAAAAAGCAGGCGTAATAATAATTCCACTTTATCCTACACATCGAGGCAAGAGATTGCACACACAACCACATACGATTTGTTTCGTACGCACCCGTGCTTCGTCCCTGCTCGGGTCAGGGATGGTTTGAAAACGCAAAGAAACACATTTACAGCAACATTTAACGATGTATCATAATTTGGCAGGTGCGCCTCGGAAGTCGGCCAAAAACTCGACCCCAAAAGGGAGATTCTTCCGCTGCGTGTGCATACGAAAACAAAAAGCGAAAGAAGGAACGAGCGTCGTGCAACGACGGAACACATGCGAACATTGCGCGCGCCCGCTCGCTGGAAGGGATGTCTGGACATCCGAAAAAGCCAGCTGATTGCGTGTCCGCAGCACGGGCACCAAATCACACAGACATTGGCTTGGTTCGTTTCGACCCACCACCACTGCGATTCGTCATAATTAAGGCATCGGGCACTGGCACGAGCCGCAGCCGAAAAGGAAACGCGCACACCTTTGGCAACGGTGCAAGTACACTTTTTTTTTTATTTTATTTTTGTGATCATCGCAACCGGCTAACAAGGACACGACACAAGGCAACAAAAAAAAAGCCGCCACTTGACGTACCAAACGGTTCTGTTCGATCGTTAGTTGGGGGTCCTTGTTTTATTTTTTGTTTTGAAATTCGGCCCGGTGTTAGGCACTTGTAACTAACCAAGAAAAAAAAACACACACACAAGAAACGACACTCACGGTCAGGTCAGGTTTTACGATAGCACGTGCCGTCACAAGGCTGCTGAGCTGAGCACGCTGACGGGAAAGCAGGAACCCTACACATCCACAGAGATGACTGAACCCATTGGCACATGCCCATTTCGCGTCCGGCGTCGGTCGTTTAATCCGACCTCATTTTTCATTTATTTTCCCTGTTCAATTCATCTGTCTTTCTGTGCCTTTGTCCTTCCGTTTCGTCTTCGATGATTGTTATTATGGCTGGCAGAGTAACAAAAAAAAAGACCTCCAGGATCATGTGGGGAGAAAATCTTTATGTTGGGTAAAGAAAGATATCACCTGTCCTATCAACGTGCAAGGGACAACCAAACAAAAAGAAACGCAAAGCGACCCAGTTTCTAGATGACCAGCATAGACGGAATAAAATCGTTTCTTTAATGACGTTAAGCACTGTGGCAAGGAATAGGCTGGAAACATTTGAAATTAACTATAAAAGGTTGATATGTTTCAGAGTGTTATTGGATCAGTTTTTCGATGAAAGAGTTTTGTATGAATTATATTAATTAATTTTCTTCTATTGTGAATGTTTTTGAAGAAAATAGTTAAAATTTCATTTTTGCATGAAAACTATTAGAAACATTCAATCGATAAATCTGTATTAAATTATCGTTTCATAATCGATAGCCATGAAACATCTCAATTACTCTCACAAAATCCCTTTCTTTTGCAGAAAATGTATTTATTTTATTTATTTCCCTAACACATCTTCCTAATCCCTGTTTGATGAATGGATTACCCTGGTCATTGTATGGACAACACGTTACATTCATTCTCACTATCGAAAAAAGGGGTAAAATACGCTAATCAAGCATGAAATGAACCTTTCTTTTTCTCGGACAAAGTGAACGATCTTTTTTGCGCAAAGCTCATCCAATTGCTATAACCATGGGACGGTTGACCCATGTCCGGCGAAATTGATTTCACCTTTACCGGTATCGGTGAATTTGATTTTATGGCAAGGATTTAAGGCGGCAAAGCAATTTAGTTTTATGGTGCTTAACGATTGAGAGTTTGAGTATTTTTTTTCTCTCTCAATATTAAGCAAGAGTGATAAACAATACAATCAAATGAAATATAACAGATCGGCAAAAGACACTTCGAATACGATATAAAATGAATATTCGATTACAACTTTAATTTAATAACAATCGTTAGGAGAACTAATACATTTTCATTAAAGATAAAACTGGATAACTGAAGTTGACAAATATTGCTCAAACAGATAAACAAAAATGGACAAATGTTTCAATCCCACCACCTTCAGCATCATTTGCACGGAAAATGAAGAAAATCACATTTCCATAATGATACAATCAGCATGTCGATTGCAGAATCTGCTCGGCGCTTCTACCATATGCTTCAGTCTGTTTTCGTTTCGGGGACCACATTTCCCAACTCAAATGATGAAAGACACCCTATCAGACACCGTCCCGAGACTGAACCGTTTCATCATTTGAAGCACACCTTAACGCACACGATAGGATCACTCATCCTTGATGCATGACTAAACTTGAAAGCGAATGCCACCCGAGCTAAGCTTGCTTGCTTGCCCATCAAACGCCGTCAGACAATCTGCCAGCCCAACAAAAAAAAAAAAAAAACCGGCAAGTGAAATCAAACTCCCGATACACCTACTACGAGCGAGCAAAGTGTTAACTGAACCCGTTGGCAACAGAATCCCTTATCGCAAACAAAAGTCAAACGCAGGCTAACCATAACGCTCTTCCACATCACTTAACATCAGGCCACACCGATGTTGGTCCCGCATCGAACTTTTTCGGAACAAAAACATCAGTGGCCCCGGGTGGGGTTAGGGACCGTACCGTGCAGGAGAAACAAAACCAACGCCCGATTCCTGCTTGCTAGCCACCCGTGCAGCCATGAATCGCCCAGCGGTGCGATATGTTTGATTGAAAAAATATAATAAAAAGACAATTTTCCACATGAGCGATAAGTTAAAAATCGGATTTTCCAACCGGATGAAGCGAGTTCAGTGCCGGGGATAAGGAAAACAAATTGTCCTCGCTTAAGGTTCAAGCGTTCATCAGACAGTCGGCGCTGGTCATGCTGGCAGTTTGGCAGTTTGGTGCAAAAGAAAGTGAAACACTTTCCGGGAAAGATTTTCTTCTTGCACCAACCCAACAATCCCGAGCCCGAGGTAATCCGTGATACCGAACCCGAACTGAACAGGGTTCGGCAGATTGATGCAAAAAAAGCGGCAGCAAATGATAGTCTTGTTTATCTTGTTACTGGTGCCCGTGCTGATGTGCTTTCCACCCATAGTTCCACCGGTTTGGGCTTTGAATGATGATACCTTGACGAATGGGTTTCTGCTAGCACCGAACGATTATGGTGATGATGATGATGAAGAGTGAGACCGTGATCTGTGCGTCAAGATACGCAAACACAACGAGCGCAACGAAGCGTTGCTGTCACTTGCGGTAATAAGTACTTCTGCGTCATGTGGCGTAGTGCAAACACGAAAACTACAACGTGGTGATATGGTTGCTGCACTATGGTGTTTAGCAAAGGTGAACTAACTACGGACTTACGTTCGCTACCGTGATAGGGAGGTGAAACGTTTGAAGGAATTCCCATGTATGTTGCTAGAATTGTGAACATTTATTATTGGGTTAACAAATAAGTTTTACAAAAAAAAATCGCTTTACGAGCTGGAATGTCAGAATAGATGAGTCAAATTTGGAGATGATTTCAGTCATGACAGGATCGTATTGGGGCCTATTTTCGAATGTAGCTGCATGGGTTTCTCACATTGCAGAATCTCTGCCATATCAGGTATATTCCATGTCTCGTACTAAGAATTGATTAAGGATAAATAAAATGTATCTTACAAACCATTGATGCAGCTAAGTGAACAAGTCTTAGCGGTGCTGACAAAATCGAGTATCGGAATCTGGATACTTTTATATCCTGGCTGTTCTACATACGAAGAACTCATTATATTTTTCATAGGTAAATGAAGCTGAAGTTGTACAAGGTCGTTAGAGGTTGCAGAACCACAATTTGGAACAATTTTTGAGTAAATATGACAGCCTAAATCATATTAGTTTTGTGGTGAAAAACCTGCTCCAATTATTTGTCTATTTCTGAATGTATGAAAGCCTTTTTGAATAGTATACTTGAGTAGAGTAATACTTTTTGGGAACACCTTATAGATTCAAGTGAAGATCAGGTTTATTATTTGCTTTAGCCAACAAAAAAAAGCCTTGACTCTGAAACATTGTGTTTTGAAGGTGAGAATTCTAAGGCTAAATTGTTGAGATTCATTAAAGCCAGTTCTTCCAAGCGTTGCTAAATATTTTCGATTTGATCAGACAATACCTGAATTTTACACTTCTGGAAAAATGTTGAAGTTTCTTGTGTACAATACTTCGATTAAAAATTATAAAAATTTGACATTAAAACCAATGTAAACTTACTTGAAAACCCAATTCAAACTTTAATTGGAAACAAAACATCAAAAAAACTGATCGTCATCAAAAAAACAAGATAATCGTCATTTTATTAATGTTTTCTTAATGTTCTCTGTTAATTTATGTACTAAGAAGACTCAACATAAAACTTTTGGTAAAAAGATTTCATAAAACACGTACTATTTACAATCCACCCCAAGTGAATCTTACACAGAGATTAGCATTTTTCCTCAAGTAGGTCAACCATTTTTACACACATTCCCGCCTGCTGCAGCTGTTTGGGCACTGCCCGTTCCTTAATAGATATTAATCGGCACTCATTAAGCACTGGCGCATTCCTTGCGCCGCTGGAAAATACTTGCGATAGTTACAGAACCCCCGGGTGCCAACAGGCAACATTTGCAACCCCCCCCCCCCACCCCACCCCCTCCCGCCGGGGGCAATCGCACAGCCGAAGCAAAAACCGTTTCGCGATGAAAACTCGCACTTTACATGTTTGTGCTCGTAGTAAAACAGAAGTGAAACCGTAGCAAAGGTAGTGAAAACAACGCAGTAACAAGCAAGCAAGCAAGCGAGCAAAAAAAAAAAAACGGGCCCTTTTTCCAAGCATAATTTACGACAGTGTGTCGAGGCCACGGGTGAAAATTAATTCGATGTGCATCGCCCCATCGCTGATTATCGGACCCGGCCAATCTTATTTTCCTGCCCCTTTCTTAGCGTGGTTTTAGATTATGTAGGAGTGCACACCGTGCGTTTCTGTGTCTGTTTGGATGCAAATTTTGCACTCCCCTTCCCCACAACCCCAATGTCCCTCTATCCCCCCTTTTGGGTGTCTTCTTTGCGCCAAATCTAGCTCTCTTTGTACGAGTGATGGTTTTTGTTTTGTCTTCAACTCGCTTCAACTGTCTTCGTTATTCGCAAGCAGCAGCAGCCTTGGCACATTCGCACAAAACTGTCCGGTCTGGGTGGGACAAACCGATGTGAACTGTGTGTGTGTGTGTATTTTTTTATTTCTTGTTGTACTTTCTGTTCTTGTGTATGTGTAATTTCCCATTTTACTGTCCCGCTTCCCGGTGTTGGCAGTAGGGTGTGATCAACTCATTTGAAGGCAGCGTAATGCACTAAACGAAAATTAAAGTCTATGGTAATTAGTGAAATAGAACGGAGAGAAGCAGTGCAGAAATAAAGGACACGAAAGAGGGGGGAAAAAAAACAAGTACTCCACACGGCCCAAACGGCCAACTCAGCAGCGCCAGGGTGAACTGCAAGGCAGGAAGAGGGGTGTGGCGGGGGGGGGGGAGGAGAAGGTTGGGAAAAATGCTTGGGAAACGGGCAAAACGGTACCGGCGCGTTTGCTCACCGCAATAGCTAGAATAGCCTATGTCCCCGGCTTGGGACACCGTTTCCAGCCGAGCGGAAAGATTGGAACCGATAAGATTTCGGTGTGTAGTGTACTTGCACCGACGGCTGAAATCGGAGGCCTCGGTGCCTCGGTTTGTTTCATTGCGTAAGTGAGGGATAGGAAGGCCAAGGGATGAAGACTGACAACAACAGTAATAACAAAAAGAAGCAGCACACACAAACGCCAACGAAAAAAGTGCAGCGGGCAGAGTAACAAATGCTTCAGCATGGCGCATGGCGGTCCCCCAATCGTAACCGTTCGCCGGTGGACGCTGCGACTTCCCCAAAACTATCCGTACGCTTCTTGCGAAACCGTCCCTAAAAGGGGTCTGACACCCGCCCGTAAGACCCGAGCAGGGGTGCATCTCTCGCTCTCTCTCTCTCTAGCTGTCTCTTGCGTGCGTTTGCATACGCGAGTGCGTTTCTCAAAAGGGCGTTCCACCGGTCGCGTTTCGCGCGTGTTGTGGCTTTTAGAAGATCGGGGAGTTGTAATGCTGCTTTGCCTATATTCCCTTTACCCTTTACCCA
>STHB01000004.1:6611959-6664095 GCA_018908115.1 Anopheles rivulorum
CGGGTCGTAAAAACACACAACAGAGGAAAGATGAAATAAAACACACTTTGACCGCTAATCAAGCGACGGCCGTCACCAATGGTCGGATTACGCCACAAAGAGGAAAGACCGTTTGCCTTTGTATCACCAAATTTATCAAATTAGTAATTATGAGTGTGTACACCGTGGACCGGCACACATTGCTTTCGCTGGGTCAGCAGTAAGCCGCCGAAAAGACGCCGCCCGGCAAAGGCCCAACAGTCGGCAAAAGGCCGAAACGCGCGTTTTGCTCCCAGAAAGGTTCCTAGAACTTGGAGCGCAGTTCCGCCGCTTGCATTTGGCACGACCAGCGAAGAACAATATGCAATTTGTGGCTGCACGCTGGTGTGCAGTTTTGCACCGACTTTGGTGCAAGTATGAGAGAAAAAAACATAACTTGACCAAAAAAGCATCGCACAGGGAACGGATGTTTGCCAGGTTCACGTTTCCGTCCCCGGGGGCGGCCCGAAACCTTTGGCGGCAGTCGGCAAATAATCAACCGCACGGAACCACGGTGACGCGCATTAGATCAAATAAAGAGTCGCTGCTGCCGGTCTGGAGGACGCTGTCTCCGGCAACTGTCCGAGACACTTCCTTTCGACCGTGTCGAATGGTCGAAATTCTGCCCCAAACAAGTGGAACGCTTCTCGGATGCCAATGCATAATGAGAGTGAAGTTTTTTTTGCTCTTTGCAAAATGCTGTTCAGCACTGTGACGGCACTGTGACGGCCGTAACCCGCACAGACACGGTTTTGACATTCATGACAACTAGCAAATAATTCATACGCCGGCGACACTTTGCGCTAAATATTCATAAACTATTGTCCGTGCGGAAAATAAATAACCGAATATCGATGAACAACAGACAGTTTGGCTGTGTACCAATACTGCAGGGTGTTGAAGATTATTGGGACCTTTTTTTGTTGTTTTTTTGTTGATTATTTTTGCCATTATTTTTCGGTGCGCACAATGAAGCGGAAAGAAACTGGGCGAACAAGGTTGGGTTAAGCCGTACCGAATCAATTGTATGTTTATGATCGAATTTTCAGACCGAACCGTGTGTGTTTCAGAAGCAAAACTACCATAAAAATACCTTAATTTTACATAATGGAGAGCCAAAAGCTATTCTTTAATACTTTTTCCCCCTATAAATAATACAATTTAAAAGAAATAGTCAACATATGTTCTGATTTTTAATGCTGTTTTTTTAGAACCATTTCTTTTTAAAATCAAAATTTGTCAAATTTAAAAGAAAATCTGTCCGAAAAAGGGATAATACACGGTTGTGCGTATTGTTATTTCAGCTAAGCATTGTTTCCGAATGTTGCGCGACGAATCACTCGTACTGTTTCTTGCCAAACGATTCCACCCCCCCCCCCCCCCCCCCCCCCCCCCCCCCCCCCCCCCCCCCCCCTTCCTCCCCCTTCCCCCTCCCACCCTTTCAAAATGCTGCAACGGCCGAACACGCATTCAAAAGCCAGCTGCTGATCCACACTGAGCAAAACCCCAGCCAAAACATGCATTCTGATGCACATTTGCATTGGGCAAAATATTCAAACTAGCCGGCAGCAACGGGAGGGCCGCATTGATATTGTAGCATAAATAAGAAATATGCATAAAATGCTGCTCGCTACAATTTGTTTCCAATTTTGCATTGTTTTGTCGGCGATTTCGCGTATGCTGTCGTGGTGGGACGCACCACACACATATGTGCCCTTGATGGGCTGGGAATGGTGAAAAACGCTTCACCGCAGAAGCGTTCGGCTTACAGGATGTGCCGAGCGGGACATTTTCCACGAAAAGCTGTGTGTGGTGCACGAATTTGCGTGTCGGTAGGCAGAACAAATCAAATAACATTCCGGCGACAAAACAAAGCAGTGGGCTAGAAATACATCCGAATGTGCCATCCGAGCGTGTGTGTGTGTGTGTGTGTGTGTGTGTGTGTGTGTGAAGCAACTGATGCTACATAATTCCTTATGAAACAAACACACAAAAGGGAAGGTGTTTTTAAACAAAATATGAACATTTCTTCCTTTATAAGCATAACATTGTACGTTAGTGTAGTGCATGGTGATGCACGAGTGAATGAGTGAATTAAATCATACCAGTGAGTGAGTTCCTTCTAGTCACGATGAAGAGTATTTGAAACGTTTTTGCGATAAGTGAGTGATATTTCACTTCGATTTAAACCATTTTTACTCATAAGTGAGTTGATTTGTGTTTTAATCCTCCGTGTCAACTATATTACCACACTCTCAGCGAACGAAATCACTCATGAGTTACTTAACTCAAGGGTTTTATTTTAATTATACGATTGTCATCTCACTCACTGCGATCTGAATCCTTGATGAGTGATGCCACTCCTGAGTGATTTGAATTTGACACTTGTAATTCTGTAACTCTCTTACTCTGATTTAATTACTTCAAGTATGCTAGTATTTAAACTTCTAGTATTTGTAGAAAAAGTGTAGCACATTGGTCAAAAACAATTTATCCTAAGCTGAACATAGGAAGATGTTTGATTACACTTCCTTCTTTATTGTTCTAGGATTATAATTAACCAAAAAAGTTGCTGTTTTTTCCAGGAACTGTGGAACATTTCTTTTCTGTGAAACCTATCCCACTGCCGAGCAGCAAGATTAATAAATTGTGCTCAAATGAATCGAACGAATCATATCATTCAACTGTAGAGAGAGAAAAACAAATATCACACCGATGTAAAAGTGGAATGAAAACAAAAGAAGAAAAGTGGGACAATTTGGTAGCGTTCAGGGCAAGAGCGAGGCTATTATTCATTCATAAAACATAATTCCACCAGCATCATTCATTTGCTGCCAATGTCGCTGCAGGTTACGGGGCAGGGTTACCCCGTAGGCACTGTAGGTGCTGTAGGTGGGGTGGTGTGCTGGCGCAACTTACTCGTCCCTCGTGAAAAAGTGATTATGAAAGCTATCGAATCGCTTCGGGTGACCTATCAGATTAAATTAGGTAGCACCACATCACAGCTGGCAACCTCAGCCCCGTGAGAGGTGTCACTGCCTGTGGAAGCTCATAACTCATCCAGCCGAGGGATGTACGCCACCCGCCCTGTGCCCCCCCCCCTCCCCCTTCTCCCACTCATTCCCAATGCCCATTTGTCAACATAGTTCCGGGTGGGGGGGAGGAGGGAGGAGGTGACTTGGGGCAGGCTTATTTATTTCGCTTTTGTTTAAAGGAACACACAAAAATGTGTAACAGGAGAAGAAACAAACTCAACGCACTGAACGACAACAAATCAAGACGGAGAAACGGACGAAGTAAAAAGAAAAAAAAAACAAACAAACAAACGAAAACAAAAAAAACACAAGCTACAGCAAAAGAAAGAGCTCTCCTCTTTATCGCCGGGCAAGTGTCCGAACGAAACGGTAACGAACGTAAAGCAGGAATGCTGTAAAACGCTCAAGGAGCCAAACGACAGATGAATTGGATGTGGTTTTCTTCATTTTGAGGTTTTTTTTAAATGTTTTCATTCGCGAAGGTTTTCGGGAACGAAACAAAGAAACAAAACGTACGGGAAGGAGAAGAAGAAAGAGGAGAAGAAAGAAAAAAAAGCAGGGCGAGCGAAACAAACTACTAACAACGAAACGCAACCAAAATCTCGACCGAATCGTCCAATCGTTATAGATGCTCGTTATTTCCTCCAATATTGTATCATTCTCGGCTTCGCCACAGCCTCACTCATCAGCCGCGTTCGGTGCTGTTTCAGATTCGTGGAAGGCCAGCGAACGAGACCGGGTTCGCTGCCGGTCGGTCCGTCGGTCGGACGCGATCATTCCCTGTGTGTGCTTTTTTTTTCTTTCTTTTTTCCCGCTGCGACCAAGCGCAGAGATCGAGCCACCGTGATGATGCCGCACCGTGTGCTCGGCTCGCGGAACACGCGAAGCGCTATATCGCATCTAGCCGATCTTGTTCGCCGTGGTGTACATACCTGATCTGAATTGATCATTTCACTGTGCCCAGCACACGCTCCGCCCCTTCACGCGCATAATCACGACCGTCGTCGTTGTCGTGCGTGTTCACCCGCCGCGTGTGACCTACGGCGACGACAAATTCAAATCTAACCGGTGGCCGGTGGTGGTTAGTGCTATCCGTATTGATTTTTTTTTCTTTAATTTTTGCATTATTATTTTTCGCCATTTTTTTTTTTCTCGCTTAATCTGCGCACCGTGTGCATGTGCACCGAGCCTATCCATCACCGTACTGTGAAGCGAGCGAGATCGTGTGTGTGTGTGTGTGCATATACCACCGGAGACACCGATCCGGCCGATACGCATATGCCGCCCAGCCACAATGCTGCATGCGAAAACGAACGACTGCCAACGATGGTGCGCAAGTATAAGCGACGAACCTTTTCCCGTGTTGCACTCGCGCGTCATTAGAATGATTGGTTTACAATCGTCAAAAATTCGGTACTTGGGCAGATTGGGCATTGGCAATCAGTGCGGGTGGTTACCTCCGGTGCGCGACTGTGGGTGGGCACATTCTTTAAGTCAGCAAACGAACGGCCGGGGGAGCTACATTTCGCGTTCCCATCCAGCGACATAACAATGGACATATCAGCAGCGCCAAAGCAGCAACTGTCAAATTTGTTTTATTGTTTAAACATTTAAGCTCCACGCTTCTTGTAATTTCTCGTGCGTTCTTTTCTCACCTCTGTTGGTTGTAGTTGGTTTTAGGGAATTATTCACGTAAAAATAATAATAGACATTTGAGACAATATATTGCCTCCCATTGATGAACTGAGTACTTTATATCAATCTTGGGCCAATAAATTTGCCTTAAACATGCTTTGGGAAAATATTTAACCGAAAGCCCGAGTTTGGCTACACACCGCATGATCGATTGATCGCCATTCCTTCCCAACGATACTAATCGCATTCATCAGAATTTTGTTAGCCCGGATGAATGAAGTGTTTTGCACGTTTTTTAAAAAAAAAAAGCGCAAAACGACCAAAAAGAAACGAAAATGCAACCAGCTTACCAACCGCACGTTAGACCAGGGGGCATGCTATTCATTAACGACGGCCTGCCGATGCTACCGGTGTGGGGCGACTTCCTGCCAATCGATGGGAAATCGTGACATCTTCGCTGTAACGAACGCCCCCCCCCCCCCCCCTCTGAACGCCACAGCAGACATGCACCACCGGCTAAATGTGCTGATTGCATATTAATCATTTCACAGGAATTGATTTTTGCTCTCTAGCGTGTTATGCCATGTAAATATGTCGACCTTCTGTTGCGGTCTGCAAGGATCCATTTTGATGGTGGTAGGTAGCATCGGGAACAGGGCTTGATGCAGATCACAAAACAAAACATCGAAACAGGGACGGAGACAAATACCAAAGAAAAAAAAAAGACATCAACGGGACAGTTTGCCACGAAACGTTGCTCGATCTGGTGTGCACACAAGAATTCTTCCAAATCGACCGAGACACACGGGAAGTTGCAACTTGCAGCTAACTTGCTGACGATACGGAGTTGGTACGGATTAAGATTAAGCCGAATGCAGCAAGTTCCCGGAACGGTTGAGGGTTCATCGCGCGCCCGCTCGGGACTTTTCGTGAATGGACACACTAATTAAAACGCGAATGCGGTAAGCCGGGCAATCCAACCATCTTCTACAGGGTAGTTTGATCGAGTAAATCAGTCTACACATACACACACACACACCATACCAAAAATTGTCATCATCAATGATACTGAGAATGGTTGTTCCTGGTACGTTGCTATTGACGGGGCAAATCCCTGGTACTCAAGGTAGTTAAATTGTCCTTCGTTTTCGCTTTCCCACTTCAGGTTATTTTTTTTTTTTAAATAGAGTGAGAGAGTCTTTAATTTTCCTTGCTACTTGCAACCAGTACACAAATGTCGTATTTTCACTGTGTAACATGCCAGGAAATGCCATTTAGCACTGGAACTACCAAGGATATGAAACAGTTTGAGTTGACTTTATGAACAATTTAGTGGAGCTAGATTATATTTTTTGGGGTTTGTGCTACAGAATAGATATGCAAAAGTAATACCCTAACTAAAATTGTTCAAACTAAAACAAAGTGATTTTATGACAAATTTTGTGCTGGACTGGAGATGAATGAAATTGCTCTAAACAGTTGTTTAAATGAAAAATATTAGTAAAAGGACGATTCAAACAACAGACCAAAGAAATGCGCCTTAAAACATCTAAATTTCACTCATTTAAATGAGACGTTAACAGCAACTGGCTTGTTTATTTTATTGTTTATTTTTATCATTTATTGCCAATTTTAGCACTGATGACTCACCTTACGAGCCCGCGCAAAGCATGCATGCGATTTCGAGCTGGAAATGATTTAAAATTCAAATTCCAACCTAAAAGCTCTTGCAATGGACAAAAGCCCCCCCCCCAAAAAAAACAACAACATCATTATGACATTTGCTAATCAATATTGTCCGATCGAATCGATCAAAACGATCGCCGCTAAAACGACGATCCCAGCAGCCAACCCTAATGGTACCATCAGCGTGCGCTACTGCCCGTGCTGAACTATTTTATGGTTCAATAATGACGTCATTTAGCTCAATTTATAGCCACTTTTTGGACACCGGTCGTCGATCGTAAAATTATAATGCCATTCCAATGATATGGCACCGCCATTACGACACACTCGGTCCGGCTCGGCTATGTGACACACATCGTCAATTTACCAATTTATCCTTGTGGTGTTGTTGCTGCTGCTGGTGCAGGAAAACAAAGTGAAAAGGATGTACTTTTCTGTTCGTTTGTGCGTTTGTTTGGTGTGCTTCTAGCGATTCCGTTCGCACTGCCATGCCAGCCACGGGGTTTGGGATTTAAATATTCATCATCAGACCTCGGTGGGTCGGCATGTACGTAAAGTCGGGTAGCATACGGAAACACCGAACCGAAACTTATTACCCAAAAAAAAAAAAACCCTCCCTGACAACCATCCAACCAACGGCGAAGCGCGTAGTGTGTGGTCGTTTACGGGAATTCGGCCACTATCGATGCGTAACACTGGTGGCACTTTCTATTCCAATCGTTCAATTCCTCTGCTCCATCGCCCGTCCCCAGTCGTCCTGACTTCCTGCCCGTTCGCTCCAGCACTATCATTACTTTTATTGTTATCGTTATTTTATGATAATTTTCTCACCGCTGCTTCGGCAACACTAGCTGCATGATGCATTATGTTGTCATCAAAGCACGTGAGAATATTTAACTACAAAATAGCTAGAATGGGCGAATGCATTAATGGATCGGTTGTTGTAGTTTTTTTTGTTGTTTTGTTTTGTTTTGTTTTGTTTGGGAAGGACGAATAATGGTGACAACCAGCAGTTTGGGCAGTAATTTATGAGTCTACAAATGATTTCGCGCGTTGTTTCAAACATAACAAACAATTAAATAATGGTGTAGCACTTTACGGCAGTGTTGTGGTTGATGAATCTTTTGCGAAGAGTCATTGGCATCATAAAACGACTCTGGACATTTTGTTTTAAGTATTTTTACAAGTGTTTTATTGGAGATTGCTTAATAAACAATTTGGAAGAGCAGCATAAGGATTTGATGTTTTCTGAAGTTCCTATTGTTAGAATAGATATGTTCAAGTCGAACATTAACTATCCCGATCAGTCGAGAATTACTATTAGAAAGAACTCTACCAAATTCTATGAGAAACACCATAGGAACGGCAATCCTTGGCAAAATCCTTGAAGATCGATGAATCTTTAGAATACAAATTGAAGAATTATTCATTGATTTTAAAATACTCAATCAGGTTTATTCGAATTAGATTCACCCAGCATTCGTAATTTAGATTAACTGCAATATCTTAATGTCTTCCGATAAGACTTTTAGCTTTAAAGAATGATAAGAATAACAATCTAAAATAATCCTCGTTTCATCAGTAACTATCGTAGTTCTTACCTGTTACTGATAAGAAAATATGCTACAAAAAAACAGAGTAGCACACATACATCAACCACCGGTAAAATCAGTGTCGAAGGTGGTCTACGGTTTTACGAAAAAGAGCGAAAATAAAATTCCAAACAAACCTCAACCCATTCGAGTCCGTCCACAAGCACAAAACAGTAATAAATCTTCTCGCTTGCCACGCACAGCTTGGCAGCATGATTTAGACGAGTTCAAAACATTGAGCGAGAGAAGCAAGAAGAAGAGACAAAAACATACACACGATAGACGAAATGAAGACAAGCGCACATGATTGAGGCGAACGGTGTCCGTTGGGCCTCACGGTCAAAGGAGTGGACGCGAAGAGATGACGACAACAGCGGCTAGTAGTACAAGGGAACGAGGGATCTGAAACGAATTGCTTTTCACTTGACGCGATTTGAATAGCTAATCAATTATAGAACTATTTCGTTTCCTTTTCAGGTTCGGGAGGTGGAGAGAGCCTTCTGAATGTTTTGGAGGATGTTATATTTCTTCTTCTTCTTCTTTTGCATCTCAGAATTGGACATCGTCATGATCGGGCGATCGATGACAAGATCCGCTTTAGATTTGATTTGATGTACACGGCATAAAAATATGAACAGATCTGTTTTGTGTGTACTCGGCAATTTGGAAAGATCCTGGGATATTAGATCCAGAAGCAGAAACTCACATTTAAGTCTTTTGTTAAAGATCGAACACAGACAAATATGCTTCATCCAGTCAATTTCAGCTCTTAATAATATATGTAAAACTATTACAAGCAATGTGCGCGTAGGAAAGGAACTCACAAAACTCCAACATTATCTCACGAAAATACCCATAATGTTCCTGCGCAACTCGCATCAGCAGCAATCCTTACGGCTCACAGAAAAAAAACTGTTCGTTCGGTTTGTCGCGAAGAAACAATCACGACAGTCCAGACCAGAAGAAAACAAAAACGCCCAACCCGCTACTCACAGGTCGGCACCTGTTTTTTTTTTTTTGTTTTGTTTTTACGCTTATTTCTTACACCTCTTTCATTCGCTGCCGGTACGATGTCATTCTTTTTTTTTCACCCTTGCTGTTTTAAGCATCCCTGACTTCTTCAGCAGCTCAGCAGGGACAGGAAAGACGATCTTCGACGATCAAACCGTCCTCCGCTCGGATGTGCGATCGGATGTGGGATAAAAAATGTGCATAATAAACGATTGTCAAATTTCTATAATTGAAATTCATTACCGTACACCGTGCTTTGGCGTGAACTGATGGTTGAACAGTACGGCGCGAAGCGTTGTCTTCGCCCGGGAGCGAATATCTTTTTTTTCCCGTGACAATCTATCCCGGACGGTTTGATCGATCGAACACTGGGTTGGCGTTGGTGTGGGATTTCGTCCGTTGCATCGTACGAATGGATTTGGGCACTTTGTGCAACTTTGCCCGGGCTGCTGTGCTCGGTGGAATTCGATAGTCGACAAATTCTGGCAAATGCCATTAATCTTGCTGGTAATTTATAAATCAAATAGCCAGTGAGTGGCAGGAACGGATGTCTTTAACGATGTTTGTTTGTTTGTTTGTTTGTTTGTTTTTTTATAGATAAACTCAGGATAGACATTTTGACAAAATATGTAAAATTGCATGAATTAGCTATTAACTAGCATAATCAATAAATTACGTTATTATTACGTTAACACTGGAAACGTATGTAGATTGTTGAAATGTTATTTAAGAGTTGTTCTGTACGATAATCGACAGCAAAAATCAAACAGTTAAATTTAAAACAATACATCCCGCTTTGGAAGATTGTTTCACCCCAAAACGTCATAACATCATTCACACTGCTGGTATTATTAGTGCTTTTCGATGATTGACGGGGTGTTTTTTTTTTTTATTCTCAAGAAAATTTCGACAAACGATCGAAGACGATTCCAAACACAACATTCCCGCAAACAAAATAAGCAAATAAGTGAGGCAGACAGACACACACACACACACACACAATTACTGGCAGAAAAATGGATCGCTTGCTTCAGTTTTGTCTATGCCCAAAAAAAAAAACCATTGGTTTCGACTTTCACCGTGCATTAAAACGGTCGTTTCCTGCAGCAGGGCAGGCATATCGCGCCCTATCGCCGTCACGGCGTTCTGACACCATCCGAATCAAGCGAATCGCATCCAGGATGGAGAGGCATTAAATCGAAATCAAACATTTGTTATTAATCAAATCCGTACAATCGGCCGTAAAATCGATCCAATTAAATATGCCTCGTCATCGATCGTCTATCAATCACCCGGCTGACTGGCTCGCACCTGAACCGATCCTCGCAAGAGGCACAGATTAAGATGATTATGGCATTACTGGAGCTAACGATCAGCTAACCAAGCTAACGACAACTGTGGCGTGGCGGAGAAGAGAGAACAGCATGTGTGCTAGTTGAGATATGACACAACGAAGGCAGAAAACTCATGTAATCTTCCAAATTTGTTCGAACAAGTGATCGTGCAATAGAGCAGAAAAGCATACAATCGCACTTTAGAGTACATTTTGAAAATTATTATGCAAGTTTGAACTATATAATATTAGAAGAAATGGAATATTCTTACAGCATTTATAAGGATTGCTTCAAATATGTGATTCGCTAACTGTTGCAACTTTTGGGCACAAAATATTCACAATATAAGCTGTAGTAGTATGAATATAACTTGTAAACCTAACAGTTGGAAGATTAAAAAACTTAAATATCACTACAAATCTGCACTAAAACAACACAAAGCAAAGAATACCTTCCTTTATGGGTGCTTCTTTACGATTCGGATACTGTAAACCGCGCGCCCATCAAACAAGAAACAGTTTTCCTCTTTGTTTGATTTATTCTTTTTTAATATATGTTTTGCGTTATAATTTTATGCTTGTCAATATATACACGTCAACGTTCTATTGGTTGTTATTATTGGTATCAAGATAGTTACTACTTTCTTCTCACTCCACCTCTCCACTCCTCCAATGTTGATTTCCCTTTTGCCTTTTGCTGTTACGAACGTGCAACCATCTTGCCACGGAACCATTCTTGTTGTCCTAACCCATTTTTTTTCATATTTCAAATCGCTACTATCTAACTGCTCCTTTTTAAAGTTTGTATTACTTTTTGTTTTAATTCTGTACTGGATTTGCATTCGTGACGGGGATGGACGCAACACGTGCGTTCATAAATCCATTATCACGCGATAACTCAGCAAATCGTGTTTTGTGTCTTATCGTGTTTTGGATAGATAGGTATAGCTTCACGGTATAATATAATGTATTCTATTTGAATGGTAAACAAAGTTATAACATAAAAATCACAAGAGTTGGAAAAAAACAATTACACGAATCGTAGCTCATCGACATGGGGACACGATTTAAAAGTATGGTTGGGTAGCAAAAATTCTTTAAAAATGGAAACAAAAATGAAAAACTAAACAATAACCGAAAAAGCATCGGATGAAAATAATTATGCCTAGCCTTAGAAGATAAAATCCAAAAGGGAGAAACAAAATAACTCCTTCCGTGTTTGTTCAGTTCGGGGCAGACGAGAATTATTGCAAAACTATACACCGAATCGTTTTCTGCATGCTGCAAAACCCAGTTTTAATTGATAACGTAAGCATAATTTTGTTGCGATTATTTTGGTTAGCTAATTTATCGCGTTTCGCCTTATCTATTATGAAACGAAACATATTTCTCTAGCAGTTGCTCAAACACATTCATTCGTTATGATTCTCTCTCTCTCAGACAAACACACACACAATCTTATGCTCGATCATGCTCCATACACGCGATTGGCTCACTGCTTTGTGTAGGTATTTATGCGGTGAACTGCTACTACGGTCGCAGATAAAAAGAACTGGCATACGCTGCTAATTAATTCAATGTAACATTTCAGTAACTTTCCACTTAACTCTAGCACGGTGAAACTCTTGTTTTGGAACCATCTCGAATATTTATCCTTTCGGTTGCACTTTCCCCCTAAAAACTTACTGAACTTTCTGAAGCGAACATGAAATCGGTTAACAACCTCGGGGAAGTGGCGAAACAGCCGATCGTGATCGAAGCTACAGTATAGCTCTATCCAGCACCGACGAGTGCTGTATTGTAGTATCCGACCACACTGCATGATTGGTGCGCAACAGCCTAACGATAACAATGCTGCACTAAATTTGTTCCTGCACTACTACTAGCTGACTATCAATCGCTTATCGCTGCAGTTTCGCTTTTCTGTTACTTCGGCTTCGGTATCTAGGCGTTGGGATTGGACTCTCTTATAGTGCATTTTATCATTAGCTTAGCAAAATCGCATTGTTCTTGTGTTGGTGATGGTTTGGGGCAATTTGCTACGATTACTAGCTTTAGGGCGTCTGGCAGATGCGAACTACAGTACTTCACACCATTATAATCTGTACTGATAATACAAATCTAGTGCATCCCCGTCCTTGGGGAGGACTGGTTTGCGCTGCACGCTGTTTTAATTTTTACACCAGCATAATGCCATAACACACCGCCGTTACTGTTCTCTACCCGAGAGGCAAATATTGAAAACAGAACTGCATACTGTGCCTTACCTCACTTGTCACTACGGTTCGTTCACGTACCGTCTGTTGCTAATGATTGATCTTGTTCCACAACGTTTCACACAATCCACACCCGGTAATTCCTTTGTTGCTTCTGCAGCCTATGTGAGACAAATGTCTCCACGGTACTATATGAGATTATTCTGTTAGATTGGTTGGATTTGTGTTTTCCTCTTTCAGGTTGTATCGGCCAGTAGTTGACCACCGCGGATGACCTAACAGCACATACACACTCACGCACATACACTTACGAGCTTATTTTGATTCTAGTACCACTGTTTAACGACTTTGGCTCTTCGAGTGGGCGATTAGCCACTGCAAAGTGATGTCGATGTTATCCTTTTCTTTGCAAGAAATACTATAACAACAGATCTCCCGATCTTGTATGCTAGACAAATTCCTGTAATTGTAAATAAGAGTAAAACAATGTTAGAATGCAATATCAAAAAAAAGCATTATCTAATTCTATCGTTGAGAAATTTCAATATGAAACATACTTAACGTACGTTTTCTACGCAACAATTACACAAAATTGTAAGAATACGAACGAGACTGGTTATTCAGCTATGCGTAACTAAAACCTCAAACAATCAATACTGTTTCCAAACTGTTTTTAAACTAATGTGCTTTAATGTTGCACCTTCTTGTAGACTATTAATTAACGAAGCTTTTTTATTGTTTGGTGGGACTACTCTACTCCATGAATGGAATTCGGAATCGATACTGTCGTGTGTCAGCCTTGTTATAACAAATTTTATCCGCTTCGTTTCAGTCTGGACGTTAAAAGGGATATTGTTCAAGCACCTAGATTTGCTCTTTAAGCGAAAATTATGTTAAAAAAAGGAACTCATTCTGAGGTGGTTGACTGTAATTGCACATCATCCAGATGTACATCAAACGCAAACTTACATTCTATCGATTAGACCGGTTTCCTCCAGTGCACCGGGTATGTCCCGCTTGTTACCAAGCACTAACACAGGAATGCCGGCTAGCTGCGGTTTATCGAGCAGCGAGTGCAATTCATTACGCGATGCTTCCATTTTATCCAAATCCGCTGCATCCACCATGTACCTAAAAGCGAAGCAGAGATAGATCATAAATGAAAAGATAACTCACGGCCACGGCTTGATAAAGGAGACAAGGGGGACAACATTACATACACGATTGCGTTCACACCCCGGCAGTACCGTTCCCACATGGACCGGAAGCGTGGTTGACCTCCGATATCCCACACCTTAATCGTGACGTTTCCCTTCGTTACTTTCCGCATGTTGAAACCAACGGTTGGAATCATGTCCTCGCAGAACTGTCCTGACTGGGAAGTACATACAACAAAAAAAAAAAAACAAAGACAATCAGCAAAACAAAGAAGCGGCGATATAAATATATGAACGTGTACACACGGCACCGTGTTCACTTGACTCTGATAAGAAGGCAAGGTTAAACATTGCTAACGACGCAAGCCACGGGTTCGACGAACGAGATAATCTGGCCACCGAAAATATGTTATTCATGAAAATATTTTCGCACCCTCTGCCGCCTGTCTGCCTCTCCGGTTTCTTTGCTACGTTGGTAAATATTTTCCAAAAGGCATCCACTGAGGGGAGACATTGTCGCTTACTTAAACAGCAGATTTCGATCCTGCTATTGCGGACGGGTTTGATACCGGCTGGTAAAAACATCCACTCCTGGAGGAAAGCGCGTGCACCAGCATGGAAAAATAAATCGATAATTGACTCTGACGTCCGCAGCGGCCAAAGTGTGTCATCCTTTTTAGGGAGGAGCGAGAGCTGTAAGCAACAGCCAAAAGCCGTGCAACAATTCACGGTGAACGCTTTTCGCTGATACGGCACGCTGCGAGCTGTGAGTCATCTCGTTGGACAGACAATAAACCGCGACGACGATAACAGACCAGCCTCAACGGAAGATGCTTATTATGCGTGTATACGCGCGTGTGTGCGTGCGTGCGTGCGTGTACGACGAGCAGACTCGCTTCTATCAACGCTGCAGCGGAGGCAGACAGGAAGCGGTGCGAGAAATATGCGGGATTGGAAAGTAGCCAGCCAGACACTTACGGCGATTACGTTGACAAAGGTTGTCTTGCCGGAATACTGCAAACCGACAAGCGTCAGCTCCATCTCTTCCTTCCAGAAGAGACTTTTGAACCAATCCAGGATGCGATTAATAAGGGCTAACATTTTGCAGCTGTTACTTTGTTGTTGCTTTCTTCACGCTTGACGCACTGTACACCCTTTTTTTCGCCCCGTTGGCTGATGTTCAATTTGCTCCTACGGTTTCCTGCTGCTAGCGTATCTGCCCCGCCTGGCCCTGGCGGTGACACCCGATGACAAAGATTGTTTGCAGCAACGCAAATTGTTTTGGATTTCGCCGAGGTACGGTCGAAGGCACTTGGCAGAGTACGGTACGCGGAAGATAGTAACACGCACAAACACGCACCCAAACACGATCAATCACACCCAGCTTTCGTCAACATACGGCAACACTTTCGCAAAGTATTCACTGCACCCCGATATGCGGAGGACACTTTCCTTCCTCGACCGAAAATTGCTCAGGCTGCGCCAACAAGATGCACCTTTTGGACAAAAAAAAGCTGCCTGCTTTTGCACTATCACCTCCGAGACATTCAGCGCACACGTCAAATGCGTCATAGCGTGAAATATTTCATCGAACGTATTCAGCACGAAAAATTCAATGTTTTTGTATGTTTTATGAATCGTAACCAAGATCAAAACTGAAGAACGGTATACATTAAATTAATCAAAAATTTTTGAATGTTAATTCCGACTAGATACCATTATGTTTATGAAATGTACCCAAGTTTCCATGAAAATCTTGATTGCGCTTGAAATATTTCACCATGCTGTCAAACTAATTGCCAAAGTTGTGTACAAAGCGGTTGGTGCGTGTGTGTGCGTGATTGGAAATGTTTTTCCTGCCGTTGTCACTCTCGGTACGAGGAGAGAAAAAATATTCCATAATTTCCGTGCGATGGAATGAAAGTTTTTAGTGTGACTAACGCAAAAACAAGCGCCTTTCGTGTCAGTTTCATGCGATTAGCAGTGCCACCAGCTAAAACATGATTCGCTAGCTACAGTGAACAGCTTGCCAAATTGCTTTCGACAGCCGATACATGTCGCGGAATCAATCTGTTGTGGGATAGAGCAGAAAAAAAATAATTCTTACCATTTTAGAGCAACCTACCGAAGCGCAGATGGAAGCAATGGAAGCAGAAAACTCCAACAAATACCAGAAACTAGCCACCGAATACTCTAAAGTAAGTATCTCCGTCGCCTCCATTCGTGGTGGGGCAAATGGTTTGCTAGCGGCCCACTAGTACCCAGCATTGGGCAGGGGGGCGTGTTTTGATAGCTGCTATCACACGAAGGGTGCTCGCTGCTTGAGCGACACTAATTTAATCTGATTATCGTTCCGGTTGTATACAACAGCTCCGTGCCCAGGCAAGCGTGCTCAAACGGGCCGTCCTCGATGAACAAAACAAAAACTCAACGCTGCGGGAATCATTGCGTCTGAAAGAGGCTACCCTCCGAAAATCGGAACAGGAAGTGGACAGCTTGGGGTTCCGCAATAAGCAGCTGGAGCGGCGCGTAGCGGCATTGCAGGAAAATTTGGAACACGAACTAAAGAAAGCGTCCGGTGGGAAAACGCTTAAAACGAAATCATCCAACAACGACCTCAATGCTGTGCCGGGTACGGAAGCGGGCGTGATCGCGGAGGAACTGCAGCAGAAAATTCTCGAAAATGCACAGCTGGCTAACAGTGTGGAAGATAAGAGTGCCGAAGTAAAACAGCTGCAAAATCGTATCGAAAGTCTGAACCGGGAACTACAGCAACAGACCACTGTTGAGCAAAAGCTGCGAAAAGAGCTCGAGCTGCTGACCGTAAGGAATTCGGAGCTTGAATCGAAGGTTTCGGAAGCCGCAAGCACGGTAACTAACGAACGATCGGATGCGTATCCATACCATGGAGCATATCTTAGACAATTAGGTTATTTGCTCTCTCTCTCTCTCTCTCTTTTGTTTTCTCCGTAGATTGGAAGTGAAGATGGACTGAGCGTTACAACCGATGTGGAAAATCATTACAACCACTTTACCGCCAGCTCGAACAGTGCGTCACAGGTGCAAAACAATGGTACCAATAACAATAACAATACGACGGCCGTTAGCCAGGACGATCGGGTGGTGTTTCTTGAAAAGGAACTCAACCATTGGCGGGCCCAGTATGAGCTGCTGAAGATAGAAACCTCTAGTCACATTCGAATAGCGCCAAAGGTTGAACAAAAGGAGGACATTTTCAGTCATGGGGCGGCCGATGGCACGAATAGGTAAGTGCACACACACACACGATCTCAAAGCATGTGCATTAACCATAAAACGACGATACGTACATTGCAGAACGTTGGAGGACAATCAGCAACAAAATGAGGTACAAACGCGGGAACAGAAGCTGACCGCGTGCTTTACGAAAAGTATCGAAGAACTGTTCCATGACAAATGTCGCGCAGAATCGAAACTGGCTTCACATTTCATTGAAGTAAGTACCATTGAATGTCATTTTTAGCTTCACAACCCATCACATATCACTCTTGTGGCTTATTTTCACAGTGTCAAAGACTGCAAACCCATTTGGATGTTTTAAAAAATCGTCTAAAGGAACGTGAAGAGGCCAACAGAGAAGAGGAACGCCGTTACCGTATCATCGAAGATGAATTGGTAAGATACTAACGGTAACACGGTAAAGGTTGACTCACCGTTCCTCACGAGTTTCTTTCTTCGCTTCTTTTCAGTCCCGCACGCGGCTCAACTACGAGGAACAAATCAGTGTCCTGACCGAGCAAGTGATAAGCTTAAGTGATCAGTTAGCCAAGGCCAAGTAGTTCGGGAAGGAACGTGAAACCGGAAGGATCTGCTTTCCCGTTTGTGTTGCAGCAACACACCCGAGTGCGTGGCGTGTGCTACTCTCAGAGATGTGAATATCATTCGATGTCCTTTCCGATGCTGGAAAGACATTCGCATATACTCGTCTGTGTGTGTATGCGCGCATTATGCAATAAGTTAGAAACTGCAATCGTGTCGAAACGTTTACTGAATGTGTAATAATAAATTCTTATAAAATGACACTTGTTCTTTACTTGCTTAGCTTAACAGTTCCAAAAACAGCCACGCTTTATTCATCCTCCTCAATGCCGTACTTCTTCATTAGCTCTTGTTTTCGCTTCTTCAGTAGGGCAGCTTCAATGTCCTTTTGGCTCGGTACGGGCACGTGTGCCGTAAAGCGTGGCCCAAGTAATCCCATCGGATCTTCCTTCGTTTGCTTTTCCGGATCCCGTGTAATGTACGCATCCGACCCATAAATGTCCGGTTCATCGTCCTCTTTTTCTGTCGTCTTTGGAGTACCTTTCGCACTATTCCACTCTTCCACGGCACGCTGTATCGCAAGCTTCTCTGCCTTTTCTTCCAGCGGTAGCAGGATACCATCATCATCGTCCCGATAGCCGTAGTAGTCTGCATCGATGTCCTTCATCAACTCGGCACGAGTTTTCTTCGGCGGTGGTGGTGGTTCCTGTTCGAACAGTTCTCGCACACCGGGCAGGTCTTTAGCTGCACCGAAATATTTGTATCCACGATTGCCGGGCACTTCGCGGCCTTCTGCATCGAACATCCGCGGACCATAGCGACGGTAGTGTGGCCCACCAAGATCGGATATCTGATTCTCCCAGTGGCGTTTCTCGCGCAGCAATTTGTTTATTTCATCATTTAAATCACGGATGCGAAATTCGCCCAAACCGGCTAAAAAGAACAAACAAACACCACGTTAACAACCTGTGGAACATATAGAGCAGGTAATGGGTAAATTGCAACGTACCGTTTTGAATTTGTGCTACTTTTTTCGATATTTCTCGAATGATTTCCAAGCGCCACTTTTCGCACTGCCCTAAATCGCGACATTCCGAGGCGAGGTACGGACGCCGTTCCTGTTTTCCCGTTTCGGTTTCTTTTGCCGCCCGCCAACGAGCCAGTGTTGTCCTGCAAAGGGAAACCAATCGCATGAAACATACGAAATGCATTTGCAAACGTTCCGCCAAACGTGTCACTTACATAGCTTTTTCCGCATTACGAGCCTGTAGGGAGAAGAAAAGCATAAATTAATATAGAAAAAGGAGTAAATATAACTTTTGCTACCGCTTACCATTTTGATGCTGCGCGTGCTGTTTTGTTGCTGAATGAACTGTAAACAAAATAATGCCACTGATCTGACAGTGGAACAACTATTGTCAACCGCCCAGCTGTCACTGCGCGCTGACAGTTTGGAAACAGTTTTTCCGTAACTGCATATATTTCGTACGCAATTTATTTACGTCGCTGGCGAAGAGTAAATAAACAAGAGACGATCGATGGTACGGGGTTACGCGACGAACCGTGGTGCGCTTTCAATTGAATTAAATTCACTTTTACGGCCCACCTCAATCGAAGTTTGTTTTTATTTCGTGCGGAACGGAAGGTGCCCAGCGATTCGGTCGAAACCGAAGTTCTGTCAGTGGCGTAAAAGGTAGGTGAGTAATCAGCGACGAAGGAACGAAATTATCGACCGATGATACTTCGATCAGCTGATAAGTGATAACTCTGGCTACCACGGTAGTTCGGGAAACCGTGAAGCTGTGTAGTGTGCCCGAAGGTTTGATGCTGTTGTGAGCAGCATTCCGCTCGTGACCCGATGGAACGTGCGTGGCCTAGCGGTACAGATCCCGAACGACGCGACTACAACGCAAACGCTCCACGACAAAACGATCCAGGCGTGCCCGGAGCGAACGGGCGAGGCGACAAGCGGAAAGATAAGCCGCGAGTGTAAGATAAACCTCGGCCACCACCTCACAACCAAATCCGAAATACCTGACGCGAGCAGTGTGCGACGAGTGTGTCCCGGATGACGACCGCGGCAACGATTACGATGGCTAACGGCACGGTGCCAGACGGTGAAGCGATGGCAGCGAACGGTGCCATCAGCAAGATTTGTAGCGTTTGCGGAGACAAGGCGCTCGGTTACAACTTTAACGCGGTCACCTGCGAAAGCTGCAAGGCGTTTTTCCGGCGCAATGCCCTGTCCACGAAGGGTTTCACGTGTCCGTTCAATGAAAATTGCGATATTACCGTCGTAACGCGACGCTTCTGCCAAAAGTGCCGACTGGAAAAGTGTTTCCGAATCGGCATGAAGAAGGAATACATCATGTCCGAGGAGGACAAGGTGCTGAAACGGAAGAAGATCGAACAAAACCGTGCCAAAAAGAGGCTAAGCAACGGCAGCTCACCGGAAACGGGCAATGGGTTGAGCGATCGTGAAACTACGCCCGGAAGGAACGGTGTACCAACAAAGATAAAGCGAGAAAAATCACTGGAAACGTTCGATGGTGGTGACTGTTGGAACAATTCCTCGTCCTCGGAATACGCTCCGCACGAATCGCTGCAGACGAACGGACCGGGCAGCTCGTCGACGATGCTTACATCGACAACGATCCTTGATGTTCCTTCCAATTGCTCGAATCAGTCGATGCTATCGAATGGTACGTCGAATGATTACAGCCGAATTGCTTCACCCTCGGAACTGAGCAGTACACCCAGCTCCTCGGCGTACAACGCGCACAGTTCCCTGTCCTCAGACGCTGAACTGCTTTCATCTGCCGTTGCTTCACTACAATCCTCTAGTGGTGGCTCGAAACCAGCCCAAACGGTACAGTTCCATTCGAACGGACGAACGGGAGGCAACGACGAACGCCTGCCACCGGTTACGATTGATTCCAGCGCGGAAGATATCGTAAACCGGATCGTCAACTATCCTACCCGCGCAAGCCAAACGATTGCTTCGCTGATGAAAAGCCCAAAGGATGCAGTATTCATAATGTCCAAGATAATCAACTCGCAGTGCGATGCGCTCAAGCTGATAAGCCATTTCATTACCGCCCCGGGCGATGCGTTGCAGATCATTAGCAAGATCATGAACTCACCGCTCGATGCGCTCACGGTGTTTGCCCAGTTCATGAGTTCACCGACGGATGCGCTTCAGCTGATCGGGAAGATCGTAAGCTCGCCGGCCGATGTGTTACAGTTTATGCAGCAGCTGATGAACCAACCGGAAGATGCGCTACAGGTAATGAACAAATTTATGAGCTCACCGGCCGAAGCGCTACAGATGATCAACAAGATGATGAACCATTCCGATATAGTGAAAACGATCAAAGAAGCGGCCGATACGTCCCAGAAAGATGAAGACGATCAGCAACAACAGCAGCAGCAGCAGCGACAACAGCAGCAAGAACAATTGTTACAAACGACGCAACAGCCAACTCATCATCACATGCATCAATCGGATTTATCCTTGGGATCTTCGCACATTGATTCACCGGCCACCGATCATCATCAGATGATACGCTCGATAATGCAGGAACCAACGATCGTTACGGAACCGGTGGGAACGATCAGTGCGGCGGCTTCACCTTCCTCGACGTCCAACTACGAGCCACCCTACACATCGATGCTGGACCCGTTGCTTTCGAGCACCACCACCTCCCTAGTACATTCCCATAATTACCATCACAGCCATCAGCTGCAAATGGCGACCGCTATCCAGCCAGCTTCACCGAGCTGCTCGAGCGATATAGCAGATGTGGTGTTTGCGGCATCGTCTACGTTTGGCCACGATCCACCGATCATCGTGCCGCCTACGGATGATTTGGGCATATTTCAAGACATCGAGGCAAAGCCGGTCATGCCACACACGCTGGAATCGGTCCTGATGCAAGCGATAAAGCTCGAGTACGAAGGATACAACAGTAGCCCGATCGGTACTAGCACGAGCCAACAGTCGACCGTCCATCATCCGACGGTCGGTAGCAATAGCATCGAGCTAAACGATGCTGAAAGAGCCAAGCTGAATGAGTTGATTGTGGCCAATAAAGCGCTGTACGCGCCCGTTGATGATGATCTCGCGTCACTCATCTCGGACGACTGCCGGATAAAGGTGAGTTGGAGTTGGTATGATCGTATTGATTGAAGGGAGGGTTCGTCATTGCAAGAGAGTGGTGTGGTCTAAAGAGTGTAGCATTTATGGCTACTCGCTCCAATTCAATAGCATTTTGTATATGTTTTGAATAAATTGTAAGAATTGTTCAAAATTTAGCATTCTTTTCTTGTCTCACTCTATCTGTCACTCGCTGCGTTAGTTGCTTTCGATCGCTCACTTTCACACCTTTCCGATGGAGACGGTTGAAGAGCTTTGCTCAATTGTACCCAGTCGTTACAGTCCTTTGCCATTTGGATGCCTCAACGATTTTATTGCCCTCGGGCGACTTATCATACGAGCAAATCATGGGACAGATTAAAGGTGGTTACAGGTATCGCGACCGATGGGACCGACCAGGCAATCGAGTGGACGGAATGTCCGGCGGTGGCTCGCTCAAACGGCTGATAACGAAGGGCAACCGACTGATTAGCGATAATCAATGCAAGCACACCTGTTCCATCGGTGTACCGAAAATGTACTTGAAATGGGTTGCCCCCGCCCCGGATTGATTGTGACATTTTGTTTGGTGTATTTTTGTTACGTGTTTGCATTTTGGGCAAAATATCTTCAAGATTAGGATGCTTGAGAGCAGCAAGGCGCGCGCGATAACCACCCCGAGCGGCTTGTGGGACTGTGCTGTGTGCTGATGTGTGACGTTCGATCCGTTGCGGAACGGAAGTACGAGGTCGCATTAGTCACTGGGCGTTGAGGTAATCGCTATCATCGCCCTCATGTTAATGGTACGATTTGTGTCTTGTTTTTTTTTATCGCTGCAGAGCAATCAAACACAGCAGGATCCACAGTTGCTGAAGGTGATAAACTTAACCGCCATTGCCATACGACGCTTGATAAAGATGTCCAAAAAGATCAGCGCCTTCAAGAACATGTGCCAGGAGGATCAGCTAGCGTTGCTGAAGGGTGGCTGCACGGAAATGATGATCCTGCGGTCCGCGATGCAGTACGACTGTGATCGAGCAACATGGAAGGTGTGTGTGTGTGTGATTCCTTACGGGGTTTGCCAATGTGTTGGTCCAATCGGTTAATTGATTTCAATCTGCTTTCAGATACCACACAGTCAGGAGGAAATGTCCAACATACGGGCGGATGTGCTCAAGCTTGCCAAGGGTAATGTGTACCAGGAGCACGAACGGTTCATACGTACGTTCGACAAGAAATGGCGCTCGGACGAGAACATCATACTGATCATGTGTGCCATCACGCTGTTCTCACCCGATCGACCAAAAACTATACATTCTGATGTGATCAAACTGGAACAGGTACGTAAAGTGCTGACACGTTCTGTGCATCATTATTAGTAAATATGATTACTTTTTATTTTTGTAGAATTCTTACTACTATTTGTTACGTCGCTACCTGGAAAGTATCTATCCCGGTTGTGAGGCGCGCTCGGTATTTCTGAAGCTGATGCAAAAGATGTCGGAATTACACTTTTTGAACGACGAAATCATCAGCGTCTATCTGAATGTGAACCCCTCGGAGGTGGAACCACTGTTGCGTGAAATATTTGACCTTAAAGTGCACTAAGCGACTATTCTGACTCTACGCACTACGGCTCCGTATTCTATATTTATATGAACAAATTTTGTTTCTCCTCTTCAACTGGTATTTGTCACGCATTGGATTGTGCAATATTTTAAATTGTTTTGTCTCGTATAAAATTGTCCCGTACGTGTAAATTGACAAGCCAGCAGCTTCTGAAGCATTTATGTTGCTCACAGTTTTGCATTATCTAGTTTGATTTGTGGTGCTACCACATATTTCCAGTGCTTTGAAGCGAAGTAATTATTGAATTATGATTGTGGCAGTTAGTTTATAAACATCTGTTTAGGTAATTGTGTATCGTATGAACTGTTCTGACTGCAGCAGAACCACAACATATAAGTTAGTCAGGTTTATGTTTTTTTTGCTGTGAAAAACGTGATTGTCTTACAGCTTGCCAAATACAGCCAGTTCATTACTGTGCGTCAAACATAGCTTAGAATTAATGGTTCGCTGTACACACACACCCACATGTGTATGGTTCTACTGAATGTTCAGCACGAAGAAGCTTTAACTTAAGTTACTAAAACAATAATGTGCTACACGTGGTAAGCACAAGCCATCTGAAGCGAACAGGGCACATCGTCCTAAAGACAGGGATGCTAGAAACAGGTAAAACAATGATGTTGAAAATATTGGCCTTATAGAAATGTGATGAACCAGCTTTAGCTATTAATATGCAGTGTCCGACGTTAGTCAGTGTTGTTTCTTTCCCTTACTGCATCGTTTGTGTGTTGGAGCACATTTTAAACCTTTGTTTTTAAAGTAGCAGCATTACAAACATCACCTATGAATATGAGTGTCACATTTGTTAATGTGAAAACCGCATACGCTTGATTGAAAGAGAAAACCCACATTACTGAAAGTAAAACCGCAATCGACCACAAATAGTTCAAATTACAATTAGCCAGATGATGAAGCATAGCTTCGTATTTTATTTTCCTACGTATTGCAGCACATTCGTAATGTGTTGAGGTGTAGCAGTAACCGGAAACATGTGTGCTTTCTTGCTACGGCTTTGTTTCGTCGTATGTATTGTTACGCTATGAATGTATTGTTATATTTTGCTTTGGAACAAATAGCGTGTAAATAAAATATACCTGTTTCCTTAAATTTAATACATAGTTACGTTTATTAAAGCCATGAGAACATACTGTTGAATGGTGTGGTAAAATTGTAATTCTAAATGAGACGGATAACGATGGAGGTGCATGGTCGTTCACGTGTGTACAAACAGTACCAGGCGTCTCCATTGCTGAAAGCTGTAATTTATTTTATTTTTATTTTCTGTTATTCGATCGCCTGCACCAACTAATTAGCATAATACAACTCAAAATTAATTACTCTTTCGTCACATTACTTGAACAAATGGATACGGGAAAGTTGTACAATTATTACGCTCATCGTGGGTGTACCATTCTTGCGCCATGCACACGTGTGACGGTCATCTCGATTTCCATTTCCGATTATTGATACAGTTGCACCAACGAACACGCACACACATGCTTAACTATGCATACCAATCATGTTTACTTGCCAGACATGTGAAAAAGCCGGTGCCGGAAGCGGCTCAAGACATTAAACCCTTATCAAAGACACGACATTGTTCCTAATGCGATTACGGCTGGTAGAGAGCAAGGAAAGACCCTTTTGATGTTTGGTAACGTCATGCACGGGAAGAACTGGTAGATATTGCCAGCGGGATACTTGTTGAGTGGATGGGTAGTGTTTTTTTTGTTTTCTCCTTCGAAACTCTTCGTACGGGGAAATGTGAATAGTAATCAGCAAAGAAAGGTAAAGCAAACATATCGAGGGCTGTGAAGTGTTTCCCATGGAAAGAAGCATGCGTTATGGTTCTTTGTTTTAATAATTAACGATAAAAAGCAGAGTAAATAACATTTGTTTGTGTGCTTCATTGTAATAAGTGTGACTTATTAGCTCAAGCAAACAAGACTGCTCATAATTGCTATGTAATCGGACAAGGCTCGTTTGAAGACGTCGGAACATATTGAATGCGATACACATGGCAGGTTGTACATGGTGCTATATACGGTACAATTGGCTCGATATGATTCGTCTTCCTTTTCGTTCTCTTAATTATCTAACATGTGCTACACCTGGATTGTGATCTTGGTCTGCTGCAGGAGTAGTTTAGTGGACCTATCAACGTCATTACTTTATCCCAAGTACCTCCTCTTCCTCCTAATCTACCCAGGAGTTGGTTGGTTAGATAGAAGTTTAGGTCGATTGAATTGGAAGGGTCGTCCGGTGTCATTATTATGACATTACCTGCACAGAGGACTATGAATCTAATATAAGACACAATAGTGAGCACAATAGGTGACTACTTTTAGAGGATCCTGTTATTGAGTGGAGCTTGTGGAGGCTGCACCGTTAAATTTGAAACTAAATTAATATTTTTAAAACCTATGTTAAAGCTTTCTGCAAAGTGGATGATTTAAAGAACCTATTAATCGTCATTTTACTCTACTCTTACCTCTGCGTGTAATATCCGAACTACACACTTGAAATATGAAATGTTGAACAGGCAATCTACATAACGGATGTAACCATAAAACTGAACAAGCGGCGATAACAAATTGTCCCATCAGCAACAATATACGGCCCACATATGCCGATAGTTACAATCATAACTTACAAGTTGCGTTTTTTTTTTCTTCTTTACAATCATGCTTCCCACACGAACAATCTTTCGGAACAATGAACATCATTTATTAGTTTCATCTAAAAAATGCTCAAATACCCACGCGAACGGTACGCGGATTAGCCGAGCCTCATTTGCACCTGCACAACCTGTAGAAACCCAGATCCGCCACCGGCGGATCGTGTACGGTGGTCCAAAAAGTGTTCACTACACTACCTTCGCCTAATCAAGATTGATTACCGGCAGCAAAATCTTACCATCCGAAATACCCCAGGAAGAAAAGGAGCTTTTATTCTCCGGCACAAACATTTTACACCATCAACCACTTTGGTACGGTACGCCGAAAGTGGCTCTTGCGTTGCCGGCTAACAAAAACAGCAGCGAAAGTGCTGTTGCATGGTACGAACATTAAGCCAGGCCGGCATACGTTCTGCGTACTCGGCAGCCGTATGTAGTGCACCGTATGCCAGCTGTACCAACATTCACACAGTTCACACGCCACTTCGTTGCGTGGGCAAACACGCACACCTAAAGTCAGGGAAGGCAGCGACCAACAACGTATAAATAATGTAGCCAAAAATGGGAGGCAAAAAGGGTTTGGGGCAAAAAGGGTTTGGCGAAGCGAAATGTGGCGCCCGAGGGCGCATAACTCTTTACGGGGAGTTCTTGCTTCTTGCATCAGCGTCTCATGTGAAATGCAAAAATTGAGAAAATATTTTCCTTCCCACGCAGCTGAGAACGTTCTGGCGCTGCTGGCCGGGAGGATAAGAACCAGCGTGCCTGCGGTACTGGTTTCGTTCGAAATGGTTCACTGTATAAGATGCTGCAAAAATATATCGTTTATCCGGATGACAGTGCGTCAACTGGTTCGCTTTCTTGAAAATCCTTGTTTGCTTGTTTGGCCCGTGTGTGTACCGGCTTTTTTTTTTTGGCACATTGAATTGTTGATGAAGTTTCTCTACTTTAAGGTAAAACTGTGCATAGACGAAATGTAAAATGCAACACTATTTCAAATCGTATTCGGTATCATACATCAAACCGAATATGATCGTTTCCATGCAAATGTGGCTGTAAAATGGTGAGGGCGAAATGGTTATCAAATATTCATTCCAACATGTCATTAAACTTTCAACAGCGCCACATCCCACGTTCGATCGTATTGAATATAATTGGGAAGCAAATATTCCAAACGAGGTCGCTGGTGGTATTGGCAGATTTGGTGCATAAAGATGTTGCCACATATTTCCAGCTCCCCAGAACTAGATTTATTCAGTTGAGGATTAACCTCTTCCACAGGTCTTAAGAGAACTAGCAGAGGTCCTCTAAACCTAAAGATGGGCACACTTTGGATGGATTTCTATCTGCCCAACCGAATCTTGGGCGATTTATTATCGAACCACAACGTCCATTGTGCTAAATGGGCTCTGGATGTTGAAGCTCTCCATTCCAAAGGAACCTTCCAGAGCTATGTTGAATAAAAGACAAGAGAGTCCGTCCAATTGGCTCAGGTTGAATAATTGATCAGAAGAGTAAGTCGCATAATCAAAGGATAGTTTCAGCATAACTCGTTTATATTTTGGCATTTTTAAGTTTAGTTTTAATTCATTTATTCTAGATTATTCTACATTTTTGGATGCACAATTAGCGTCTTCAGCTCACGCCATAAGGATCGGCCGTAAGAGTGGGCCTTGAATAGCTGACCCATAGTCTTGGATCAATTCCTGATCAAACCAGACTAACTAATTCCTGACTATGTTGGACGAATGTCGTACCTCGATACCTGTCCATGTCCTTATGGCTTCCTAAGTTGCAATCAGTGAGTTGTTCCTTGCTGAATAGTAAGTGCCGTGAGCACAAATACTTAACTAACAAACATCCAACGTATTCCTGATGGTGATTCTCTGACAGACGTATTAGTTAGTACATCCGTATATCAGTTCTCGTGTACGCAAAGTTCGTGAGTGCGTGAGTGCTTGAGTACTAATACTAAAATAATAACTTGATTTGTGATTAGTAACAAAATTCCAGAAACAAATCAATTTATTTTGATCCCAAAACAAACCAACTTGACTCTTTCTACTCGTGCGATGTTCACTTTTCGAAGCTCCCAAGCTAATGCGGTCTACTTTGCCCACCGAATGTCCAATGTTCATGTGTTCATTTTATCACTAAAGTGTGCTACAATGTGTCTCTTTTACGAAAGAATGAATCGACACCGGTAGTAAACAGACTTTTATCTATCACATTTATCACATTTTCGACACACTCTAGCGACATTGCACTTTGCAATGTTTTCTATTTATAAACTGCATTACCTCGTCAATTTGTTTTCACTGTCGTTTCCTGTTTTTTTTTCTCTCTCTCTCTCTCTCTCTCTCTCTCCTTCCTTCCGCTTCTTTTTGGGTGGTATACATATAATCCCCCAAATTAATGGCAGCTCGAATAACAATCTATCATAAAAGCATCATTACTCGGTGACCAAACCACCCCCCCCCCTTTTGACAGGCATTGGTGGGCTGGCATTTACACCATTTGGCCTTATAGCCTCCCTTCTTCCTTTCTCTTTCCACCTTTTAACCACCCAAGCACCCAAAAATCCGTCCTTCTCGAGGGGGACGACCGGTGGCTCGTTTTCTTTTATGGACCGACATGCGCCGGGCTTTTAAAACACACAATCAAGCGCATTATTTCCGGCATGGCTGTATGTACTGTAGCGGCGAACAGGTCTCGGTTGGTGCACACCAACCGTACCGAGGCTATCCCCAGCGGTGATCGGTGCTCGGTGTGACATAAATAAAATTTCGTGACCGTCCATGTGCACCGTACCAAATGATGGCTCGCTTCGCTCATCGCTGGGGTCAAAAAAACATGGCNTTTTTTTTGCTGTGAAAAACGTGATTGTCTTACAGCTTGCCAAATACAGCCAGTTCATTACTGTGCGTCAAACATAGCTTAGAATTAATGGTTCGCTGTACACACACACCCACATGTGTATGGTTCTACTGAATGTTCAGCACGAAGAAGCTTTAACTTAAGTTACTAAAACAATAATGTGCTACACGTGGTAAGCACAAGCCATCTGAAGCGAACAGGGCACATCGTCCTAAAGACAGGGATGCTAGAAACAGGTAAAACAATGATGTTGAAAATATTGGCCTTATAGAAATGTGATGAACCAGCTTTAGCTATTAATATGCAGTGTCCGACGTTAGTCAGTGTTGTTTCTTTCCCTTACTGCATCGTTTGTGTGTTGGAGCACATTTTAAACCTTTGTTTTTAAAGTAGCAGCATTACAAACATCACCTATGAATATGAGTGTCACATTTGTTAATGTGTAAACCGCATACGCTTGATTGAAAGAGAAAACCCACATTACTGAAAGTAAAACCGCAATCGACCACAACTAGTTCAAATTACAATTAGCCAGATGATGAAGCATAGCTTCGTATTTTATTTTCCTACGTATTGCAGCACATTCGTAATGTGTTGAGGTGTAGCAGTAACCGGAAACATGTGTGCTTTCTTGCTACGGCTTTGTTTCGTCGTATGTATTGATACGCTATGAATGTATTGTTATATTTTGCTTTGGAACAAATAGTGTGTAAATAAAATATACCTGTTTCCTTAAATTTAATACATAGTTACGTTTATTAAAGCCATGAGAACATACTGTTGAATGGTATGGTAAAATTGTAACTCTAAATGAGACGGATAACGATGGAGGTGCATGGTCGTTCACGTGTGTACAAACAGTACCAGGCGTCTCCATTGCTTTAGCTCAAGGCTGTAATTTATTTTATTTTTATTTTCTGTTATTCGATCGCCTGCACCAACTAATTAGCATAATACAACTCAAAATTAATTACTCTTTCGTCACCCTACTGGAACAAATGGATACGGGAAACTTGTACAATTATTACGCTCATCGTGGGTGTACCATTCTTGCGCCATGCACACGTGTGACGGTCATCTCGATTTCCATTTCCGATTATTGATACAGTTGCACCAACGAAGACGCACACACATGCTTAACTATGCATACCAATCATGTTTACTTGCCAGACATGTGAAAAAGCCGGTGCCGGAAGCGGCTCAAGACATTAAACCCTTATCAAAGACACGACATTGTTCCTAATGCGATTACTGCTGCTAGAGCACAAGGAAAGACCCTTTTGATGTTTGGTAACGTTATGCACGGGAAGAACTGGTAGATATTGCCAGCGGCATACTTGTTGAGTGGATGTGTAGTGTTTTTTTTTTTGTTTTCTCCTTCGAAACTCTTGGTACGGGGAAATGTGAATAGTAATCAGCAAAGAAAGGTAAAGCAAACATATCGAGGGCTGTGAAGTGTTTCCCATGGAAAGAAGCACGATAAAAAGCAGAGTAAATAACATTTGTTTGTGTGCTTCATTGTAATAAGTGTGACTTATTAGCTCAAGCAAACAAGACTGCTCATAATTGCTATGTAATCGGACAGGGCTCGTTTGAAGGCGTCGGAACATATTGAATGCGATACACATGGCAGGTTGTTGGTGTTATACACGGTGCAATTGGCTCGATATGATTCGTCTTCCTTTTCGTTCTCTTAATTATCTAACATGTGCTACACCCGGATTGTGATCTTGGCCTGCTGCAGGAGTAGTTTGAATAATTTTAGTGGACCTATCAACGTCATTACTTTATCCCAAGTACCTCCTCTTCCTCCTAATCTACCCAGGAGTTGGTTGGTTAGATAGAACTTTAGGTCGATTGAATTGGAAGGGTCGTCCGGTGTCATTATTATGACATTACCAGCACCGAGGACTATGAATCTAATATAAGACACAATAGTGAGCACAATAGGTGACTACACCAGGTTCAGTGACTACTATTAGAGGATTCTGTTATTGAGTGGAGCTTGTGGAGGCTGCACCGTTAAATTTGAAACTAAATTAATATTTTTAAAACCTATGTTAAAGCTTACTGCAAAGTGGATGATTTAAAGAACCTATTAATCGTCATTTTACTCTGCTCTTACCTCTACGTGTAATATCCGATCTACACACTTGAAATATGAAATGTTGAACAGGCAATCTACATAACGGATGTAACCATAAAACTGAACAAGCGGGGATAACAAATTGTCCCATCAGCAACAATATACGGCCCACATATGCCGATAGTTACAATCATAACTTACAAGTTGCGTTTTTGTTTTCTTCTTTACAATCATGCTTCCCACACGAACAATCTTTCGGAACAATGAACATCATTTATTAGTTTCATCTAAAAAATGCTCAAATACCCACGCGAACGGTACGCGGATTAGCCGAGCCTCATTTGCACCTGTACAACCTGTAGAAACCCAGATCCGCCACCGGCGGATCGTGTACGGTGGTCCAAAAAGTGTTCACTACACTACCTTCGCCTAATCAAGATTGATTACCGGCAGCAAAATCTTACCATCCGAAATACCCCAGGAAGAAAAGGAGCTTTTATTCTCCGGCACAAACATTTTACACCATCAACCACTTTGGTACGGTACGCCGAAAGTGGCTCTTGCGTTGCCGGCTAACAAAAACAGCAGCGAAAGTGCTGTTGCATGGTACGAACATTAAGCAAGACCGGCAAACGTTCTGCGTACTCGGCAGCCGTATGTAGTGCACCGTATGCCAGCTGTACCAACATACGCCAGTTCACACGCCACTTCGTTGCGTGGGCAAACACGCACACCTAAAGTCAGGGAAGGCAGCGACCAACAACGTATAAATAATGTAGCCAAAAATGGGAGGGGGGGGAGGTTTGGGGCAAAAAGGGTTTGGCGAAGCGAAATGTGGCGCCCGAGGGCGCATAACTCTTTACGGGGAGTCGCTTCTTGCATCAGCGTCTCATGTGAAATGCAAAAATTGAGAAAATATTTTCCTTCCCACGCAGCTGAGAACGTTCTGGCGCTGCTGGCCGGGAGGATAAGAACCAGCGTGCCTGCGGTACTGGTTTCGTTCGAAATGGTTCACTGTATAAGATGCTGCAAAAATATATCGTTTATCCGGATGACAGTGCGTCAACTGGTTCGCTTTCTTGAAAATCCTTACCCGTATCTGCTTGTTTGCTTGTTTGGCCCGTGTGTGTACCGTCTTTTTTTTTTTTTGGCACATTGAATTGTTGATGAAGTTTCTCTACTTTAAGGTAAAACTGTGCATAGACGAAATGTAAAATGCAACACTATTTCAAATCGTATTCGGTATCATACATCAAACCGAATATGATCGTTTCCATGCAAATGTGGCTGTAAAATGGTGAGGGCGAAATGGTTATCAAATATTCATTCCAACATGTCATTAAACTTTCAACAGTGCCACATCCCACGTTCGATCGTATTGAATATAATTGGGAAGCAAATATTCCAAACGAGGTCGCTGGTGGTATTGGCAGATTTGGTGCATAAAGATATTGCCACATTTTACCAGCTCCCCAGAACTAGATTTATTCAGTGGAGGATTAACCTCTTCCCGAGGTCTTAAGAGAACTAGCAGAGGTCCTCTAAACCTAAAGATGGGTACACTTTGGATGGATTTCTATCTGCAACCGAATCTTGGGCGATTTATTATCGAACCACAACGTCCATTGTGCTAAATGGGCTCTGGATGTTGAAGCTTTCCATTCCAAAGGAACCTTCCAGAGCTATGTTGAATAAAAGACAAGAGAGTCCGTCCAATCGTCTCAGGTTGAATAATTGATCAGAAGAGTAAGTCGCATAATCAAAGGGTAGTTTCAGCATAACTCGTTTATATTTTGACATTTTTAAGTTTAGTTTTAATTCATTTATTCTAGATTATTCTAGATTTTTGGATGCACAATTAGCATCTTCAGCTCACGCCATAAGGATCGGACGTAAGAGTGGGCCTTGAATAGCTGACCCATAGTCTTGGATCAATTCCTGATCAAACCAGACTAACTAATCCCTGATGACATTTCTTCACGAATTCCTGACTATGTTGGACGAATATCGTATTAGTTAGTACATCCGTATATCAGTTCTCGAGTACGCAAAGTTCGTGAGTGCGTGAGTGCTTGAGTACTAATACTAAAATAATAACTTGATTTGTGATTAGTAACAAAATTCCAGAAACAAATCAATTTATTTTGATCCCAAAACAAACAAACTTGACTCTTTCTAATCGTGCGATGTTCACTTTTCGAAGCTCCCAAGCTAATGCGGTCTACTTTGCCCACCGAATGTCCAATGTTTATGTGTTCATTTTATCACTAAAGTGAGCTACAATGTGTCTCTTTTACGAAAGAATGAATCGACACCGAAAGTAAACAGACTTTTATCTATCACATTTATCACATTTTCGACACACTCCAGCGACATTGCACTTTGCAATGTTTTCTATTTATAAACTGCATTACCTCGTCAATTTGTTTTCACTGTCGTTTCCTGTTTTTTTTCTCTCTCTCTCTCTCCTTCCGCTTCTTTTTGGGTGGTATACATATAATCCCCCAAATTAATGGCAGCTCGAATAACAATCTATCATAAAAGCATCATTACTCGGTGACCCCCCCCCCCCACTTTGACAGGCAATGGTGGGCTGGCATTTACACCATTTGGCCTTATAGCCTCCCTTCTTCCTTTCTCTTTCCACCTTTTAACCACCCAAGCACCCAAAAATCCGTCCTTCTCGAGGGGGACGACCGGTGGCTCGTTTTCTTTTATGGACCGACATGCGCCGGGCTTTTAAAACACACAATCAAGCGCATTATTTCCGGCATGGCTGTATGTACTGTAGCGGCGAACAGGTCTCGGTTGGTGCACACCAACCGTACCGAGGCTATCCCCAGCGGTGATCGGTGCTCGGTGTGACATAAATAAAATTTCGTGACCGTCCATGTGCACCGTACCAAATGATGGCTCGCTTCGCTCATCGCTGGGGTCAAAAAAACATGGCACGATGATGGTCCATCCAGTGCTGGACCACTTGCACCTTGGGTCGTCTGCACAGGGGTTCTTGCACGAGTGCAGCTATAATTTAATGTCACATCACGTTCTGGTGACACATTCACCCGCGGCCGTGCGGTTGGGAGGGGGTGGAGAACCATCGTCCAAGAATGGGCTGGGAGCTTTCTGCTGCACCGGAGCATTAGTCAAAGTGTTGTGGGCAAAACGGTACGATGATCTACATTTTAATGCAATACGATCTGTGAGCAGGTTTCCGGGAACAGTAAGCCAGGATTTTTTTGTTTTGTTTTAACACTCAATTTGGTATTGGTCAACATTTTATCATAAAAAAAGATGATAATGAACCAATTTTAATCTTTATTTTCACACATAAATAGTTAAAATAACTTTTAAAGTTTAATACGTTTCATCTTCTGTTTTCCTTATAGAACTACAAGCTGTTGCTGACAAATGCTTCCACAATTTATTGGAATGACCACTTTGGCGTCATATCCGCAAGCATTCCTCTCAAGAAGCAGCAACAACCCCTTTTTATATGACTTCATTAAAGAAACTTTTCCGCTCCGAAGCCACGGCCAATAAACATGGCGTGAGAAATATCAACCGTAATGTCCAGTACCCATCATCAAGATGTCAAGCAATTCAGCCTTCAGAACATGCTCGCCCTTGAGAGATGGTTCGCATTATGTCATCCTGTGGCTGTGGCTGTTCGAAGCGCGATGGCATTCAACATATGCGGTGTCGAATGTGATCACTACGCGGAGGTCATACTTTTGGCCGATAAATTTCATCACCACATTCACCGTAGCAATCCGAAGCATGGCCCGTGGCCATGATGATCTTCAACCGTTGGACCGTTGGTACACGGTTTGCTGGGGATTAGCAAATGTAATTAGTTTTACGAAATATTCCAACCCTGAGCAGCTGAGTGTCGGGGAAATGCTTTCGGGCGTGAGCTGAGCTTAGAAGGCTATTTCTTTTTTCTTCTCTCTCTCTCGCTCTCTCTCTCTGTCTCTCTCTCTCTCTCTTTCTCTCTCTCTCTCTTTCCACTTTCTCTACATTGTTCTATAATTTTGGCTTATGTTTGTTTATTTTTTCGCTTTAATTTTGTGCAATCCCTATAGAGAACGCTTCGGGCAATCGGATGTCATGGCCAAATATTAAACGACCCACACCCAGTACCGTCAGCCGGGTGTTCTTCGCTTTCCCTTTTTTTCTTACTAATGAAACTGCCTCCCAGAAGCAACGCAGGGAACCGTGCGAAAAACACAACGGGCTACCAGCGTTCGGGAGAAAAACTGTGGGCGAGATGAGCTAAATGTTCCACGTAGAGACACATTAACCGTAGCGCTTTCCACGGCACAACGACACCGGGCAGAACACACTGTTGCTGTTCTGCTTTCCGGTGGCGAGAGTTTGCCTTTCGCTTGCCGGAGAGATTAAATGAAAATAAATGCATCTAATGTTTCTAGTTATAAGGGTGTGTGTGTGTGTGTGTGCTTGGTGCTGTTGGGTCGATGAAAAATGTGCTTTTCGGTCCTTCCGGTCCCCTTATTCGGAGCTCTTTAGGGAATGTGTGTGGGAAAGCTTTGCTTTTTTTTAAAAGCAGATTTTAATCTCATCAAACCGTCCAGGTAGAGTGTCATAGGGATAAAAGGGGTTTTAATTTTACATGGGTTGAATTATTGATGCAGTGCTATAGGCGGTGATATTAGCGATGGAAGAAGTATGAAACAAGTGTGTAATATTTTCAAATTATAATTATTTATTGTTTTAATTTGCTTCCATAAATCGCGAATCTATGTACGTATTTCAGGGCTGTGCTTTAGATTTGAATTAAAAGATTCAATGAAAAATTATGTGTCTGCGATCGAGAGTACTTTCCTCAACTTGTTATTAGCTCGATATCACACATTTAATTATTTTTATGAAACCTGTCTTAATAACTGTTTCAGTTCAATTTGTGGATGTTTTATCTTTACGTCGAGCTGTTGAATCGTCGATTGTTTATTTGATATTTTAATATCAATTTCATTTTTCATTTCATGAAATTTCTCTTTCGAGTTTCAAAGTCTAGCCAATTAGAGTAGTATGCTTGTCAGTAAATTTATTTAATTCTCTTTTGCTTTGATTTCCTTGTTGGACTATCTACTGTTTATATTTGAAACTCTTTATTACAATATGTTTTACTGTTGTGGTAATTCTCGTATTGTAAACAGTTTTAATTATTGTTTTATGTTTTATTATTATTTTTTTCTTTTATTCAGCCCGTTTTTACTTATGTAAAAATGCATTCTTCACAGTTTATTATTCTTTTTATTTTGAATGTTAATTAATCTAGAAATTGATTTGTTATTTTTTCCTACCATTGTTGTATTTAATTTTTTATTTATTTTTTCTGATCTGATAGATGACGATTTGGGTTTTGTTGTTTTAGCTCCAAAGTGCATTTTTTCCCAATTATTTTTGGCATTCACATTTAGAAATTTAATTTTATATAATATTGGAAAATTGTTTCTCTGTTTTCATTTTACATTATCTTCACCAAGGTAGGCTGTTAGAACTGTTTGAACATTTCCCACTGATACAACTTATCTAAAAAAAAAAATCGAACAATCAAATATTCTTCGTTAAACTATTAAATGGTTCGCATCTTAGAACCTAATCTACATATTCAAATCGACCGTATTGTCACGCAATATTTCTGCCCATTATCATAGCGCAATGCAATATAGCAGCAAGCCCTGATAGAAATAATGCTCCCATCTGCACTATCCATTAACCTGAACGCATAGACAAAAAGTTTTGCCGTGATAGTTAAGGACAACAGCAGCAGGAGTAACGAAAAAAAAAAATAAATGTCACCACACAAAGTTATGTTTGTCCCATCCCGCACAAGCGCAACTTCCCGAATGCCACCGGACACAACGTTGCCTCGGTTGAGAAACACAACCGGATAAGGCTAGTTAATCTACTTGCTAATTGAATTATTCAGTGTTTCTTCGATCCCGTCGATACCGACCCGGGGTATCCAACGGAAGCTGCGTACGATCGTGCCCATGGCCTCCCCCTTATATCGGTGTTCGGTGTTTGAGCTTCTGTTCTGCACCTGCTACGGCTGATTACCTTCTTTTTTCTTTGCTTGCTCCTTGCCGCAGCCCCCATCGCACGACAGTGGGCTTTTCCATTCGCCTTCGCCAAACCATTTTTCCCTTGCCCATATATGGGATTGCCGACCCATCCGACACATTGCCCCTGCGCTCCACTTCATTCCACCCTTCCAGGTGAGGGGGTGTGGAGCGAAAATATCAATTTCACCCGAAGCATCGAAGCACGAAGCGTGGCGACCTTTGCCATGGCAGAGGGAAGCATTAACGTTGCCCTTTGCCAACCGCCAAATCACCAGTGCTTATCCTGTGATAGAGAGAGAGAGAGAGAGAGAGAGAGAGAGAAAGAGAGAGAGANTGATAGAAATAATGCTCCCATCTGCACTATCCATTAACCTGAACGCATAGACAAAAAGTTTTGCCGTGATAGTTAAGGACAACAGCAGCAGGAGAAACGAAAAAAAAATAAATGTCACCACACAAAGTTATGTTTGTCCCATCCCGCACAAGCGCAACTTCCCGAATGCCACCGGACACAACGTTGCCTCGGTTGAGAAACACAACCGGATAAGGCTAGTTAATCTACTTGCTAATTGAATTATTCAGTGTTTCTTCGATCCCGTCGATACCGACCCGGGGTATCCAACGGAAGCTGCGTACGATCGTGCCCATGGTCTCCCCCTTATATAGTGTTCGGTGTTTGAGCTTCTGTTCTGCACCTGCTACGGCTGATTACCTTCTTTTTTCTTTGCTTGCTCCTTGCCGCAGCCCCCATCGCACGACAGTGGGCTTTTCCATTCGCCTTCGCCAAACCATTTTTCCCTTGCCCATATATGGGATTGCCGACCCATCCGACACATTGCCCCTGCGCTCCACTTCATTCCACCCTTCCAGGTGAGGGGGTGTGGAGCGAAAATATCAATTTCACCCGAAGCATCGAAGCACGAAGCGTGGCGACCTTTGCCATGGCAGAGGGAAGCATTAACGTTGCCCTTTGCCAACCGCCAAATCACCAGTGCTTATCCTGTGATAGAGAGAGAGAGAGAGAGAGAGAGAGAGAGAAAGAGAGAGAGAGAGAGAAGGAGGGATGGCGTGAAGTGAGCCGCCCGTATCATGTTATGTAAGCGAGGGACAAAGGAAACCCTACGACGGCAGAGCTCACAGCTTTCAATCAGCCGCAGTGGAAGTAGAAAAAAAGGGCCATACGTGTATGGAAAGCAGAACCTGGCCCGTGTGCGCTCCATTTAGGCGGGAGGCAAATGCTTGTTTTCCCGATCCCCGCGTATTCCATTACGATGGCTGTTCCTCTCCTTCCTCCTTTTTTTTTCTTGTTGGTTTGGGTTCCTGTTCGAGGGTGTTGTTCGCAGCTTCTGGCTAGCGCGGAATCACCCACCATTGAAGCGCCATGTCATAAATATGACTCCCGTGTTTAGGGTTTCTGGTGGATTTTATTTTTATCCCCCCCCCTCCCTCCTCTCCCCCCCCCTCGTTTCCCGTTTCTCGTTACACAAAGTACCGTACAGGATCGTGTACAGTACCATGATGGATGATGTTTTTGTGTGTGAAGATTTCACACAGCCTCCGCGCGGGCTTCATTTGATGGAAAACTGTTAACGTACACACCCGAAGCCGTAGGAAGAAAATAGGAAATTAAGTGATACACCTGACGTACCATAGTTCCATAGTTCCCATGAAGTGGCACGCTTTCGGCAGGTGTCCTTGAATGTGTTTTTTGTTATTCAAAATAAAAAAGAAACCTAATCAAGTTGTGCCTGTGTACAGCTTGTCTGCAGAAGGTTATAGGTTACACAAATTTAAAATTTCATGATTTGCCCTAATGACCTACCGGGCGTAATGTTTGTCTTGCGTGGGTTTTGTGATGGCTTACCTAACCTATATTCATTACCAGCTACAAAAAATTAGTCCTTTTGTACGAAGGAACCTGATGGTGATGTTTATGGTCGCGTAATTATTTTGTATAAGGCTATGTTATTAGTCATGTGATCGTATGGGATAGAAGGATGAGAGTCAGTNACCGGGCGTAATGTTTGTCTTGCGTGGGTTTTGTGATGGCTTACCTAACCTATATTCATTACCAGCTACAAAAAATTAGTCCTTTTGTACGAAGGAACCTGATGGTGATGTTTATGGTCGCGTAATTATTTTGTATAAGGCTATGTTATTAGTCATGTGATCGTATGGGATAGAAGGATGAGAGTCAGTGTCAGCCAGAAGCTGCAATTACACGGTATTATGTTGTCTGTGAACATGAAAATAACGAGATACGAATAAGTGATACATAACTAATACTGTGATCAAGGAGAGTGTAAGTAATTACCCTTTTCATATTAGTACTGTTTCTTAAAATGTTGGACATATCTATAGAGAGCAAAATGGTTCTATTAAAGTGTATCCAATGATCACAGAAAACTATATAATGTAACTTTGGTATCAAAAAAATTTATTTAAAATTTTGTAGAAAAACTATAATATACCATATTAATAAAAATAAATAAAATAAATTAAATATTACACAAAATAAAATCAAATAAATTTCTTAAAATTTGTTAATTTTATATTGAATTGCTTGTTGACCTGAATTGTAAAATTTTAAATTATTATTTGTCTTTTGAAAACAAAACTAAAGACAACGCAGATTATAAACATTCTCAAAAATATTGTCAGCAATTATGTGTTTATAAATATAAATTTTTATATAAAATTTAATACAAAAAGTAAAAAAGCTCCAATAAATTTAAAACAACTTTAAAAACTCTAGAAGTGTACCATTACTAACTATGATCTTCTATTTTATTTCATTTTATGGAAATGTGATTCCTTCTTTCTAAAGTAAAAAAAATCCAACATTCCAAAAAAACTTTGCAAACCGTTTCCTGCCTTCCAAACCTGCCTTTGAGCGCGGGCAGCAAAATTACCCGGCCCAATGTAATGGTCAAACCGTGAACGGATCCGGATGCGGATCGATAGCAAACAAACATAATTGAGGTAATTACTTAAAAAAGGGAAATCAATTACGGTTGCTCGCTAATTTCCTTGGCCAAGATTACGTACTTTTGCCGGCTTTGGCAACGCTTGAGCGAAGGAGGAATGGTTTGCCTCAGAAAACAACCGAAATCTCGACATGGAACAAATAAAGAAACAAAAGAGAAAGCGACTTCCCACAAGGAATCCACTATGGCGTATGGATGAGGTTTGTTGCTGGTGCTTGCTTTGAGTTTTTTGTTTTCTTTATCCGGTGGTGAATTAAAACGAAACCAAACAAACGTGCTGCACGCGCTGTGTAACCTTCTCGTAAGTTTGGTACTTTCGTGCCAGCACCACTCGGCGGCGATGGTGGCGAGCTAATTTTTAGCAACCCCAAAAAACTGATTTCGTTTCGAAGTAGATTTTTTTTTGTGTGGCGAACGATGGCGAAGGATATGTTTCAATTTAAGATTAAGTGTGCCCGGGCGGGTGCCGTTTGGGAGGGAAGTAACCCTCCCCCCCCGCCTCTTTCCAAAAACAAGGGGAAAGTTAAAATTAAGTATCCCAATTTCCGTTCCCAAGCGCTTTTGGCAGCTCAGTTCGTATTTCACTAACACTGTCAGCTAACCACTCAGGATGGTGATTAATTAATGTAGGTATGCTCATGTTGGATGAGTGGAAATGTGCCCAGGAAAAACACCGGACTCCAAACAACACCAAACGGAGGAGGGAGGAAGAAAGAATGGGTTGTTGAAAGAAGGAGAGATAGAGAGATAGAGAGAGAGAGAGGGACGGGATTAGTTCGGTATTTCCGTCGTTGTCAGTTGCCGGCAATAGCCCTGACATGCCCAACGATCGCGCATGAGGGAAATAACTTTTTTATTGTCAGGGTTTTTTTTTTACAAACTTTTGTGCGTTTTCTTTCACTTCCCAAAAACTGTTGGACTTGTTGTTTATAAATAAAAATATTAAAAATTAACGTCGGCGCTACCGTCGTCAAGGAACGCTGCCCGTTTGAAAGCTCCGGCGTTAATAAATAATGCTGATAATTAGGATCACCTGTGCATTAAGCTTTGTCGCTTTAAAAAAGGACGAAATCGAAAACAGAACAGCTAAAATCTAGTCCATGGCAATGGGGAAATAATTAGTATAATAGTAAATGTCACCGAAAATAGTCAAGGTTTCGAAAATAACTCAAATGCGATGTGACAGATTAAATAAATAATTTTACGGATCTTTCAAATAATCTCTTAAATACCAATATTAACCTGACTTGAAATAGCTGTTTTACCTACCTTTTACAAAGCAAAGGTAATAGATTTCAAAGCTCCAACTAGTGCTTTCAAAAAAACCGGGTAACTCAATACAATTCAACCTACACTGATTGTTCCTTCCCAACAGAGGTTGCAGTCCATTAAAAACACATCCTAAACAAATAAAGCAGATCTTTATTATATACTCATTAGACGGGAAAGGTTCAACATGCCATTGATCCTTTATTTGGGTTGATTTTCGATGGAAGGATTAAAGTATTCAGGAATCATTATTATACATGTTAATAGAATAGAAGTGATTATAATTATGATAGCAAGGGCATAATAGGAAAAATATTAGGCTCAAAGTCAAAGAAATGTTTCGAATAGCTAACGAATGTCCGGTATATGTAGACTTTTATAGAATTTTATCTAAAAACTAGAACCTTTCGGTAGGACAGTCCGTAAATTCATTGAATTTTAACAATCAATTAAACGTAAGAGTTGATCTAGTCAACATTAGATTACATCAATCCGTGGGAAATCTTTTGTGTTGCAATTCTATGCTTTAATCAGTGTCATTCTTATTAAAATTTATTTAAAATAAAATTAACTGAGCTCTTATATCTCTCAATTATTTACGCATTTTTTGTCAAAATGCTAACTTTGTCATTCAGGACAACGCTCTGATTGTCTTGCTGCATCAATTTCTGAACAATTTCTAGTTTAAAATGGTTTTTGTATTATTAATTCCAACACTTCTGTGGAATAGTTCATATTTGTAGGTTCAATTATTTCCCTTGCCTTTTGTTTTCCATACTCTTTGCAACATTGTGAGCACATACTCGACCACCTCTACACAGCTCCACTGCTTTTGATTCTTTTAATATTTTTAAGTCATTGAAAATACTTTTTCTTGACATGAACTTTCCTATATATCCCATTGACATCAACATGACTTGGATCCACCAGCTGGTTCTAGCCTCTTGAGCAAAGTTTCATAAATACCCACACTCGAAGCGACAAAGTTGTACCGAAATTTCTTTTTTCCCCACTTTCCTAAAATATACTTCGCCTCACACGATGATGCTTTGCTCTCCCACCAAATGCTGCTGTTCGGAAGTTTCGTACATTTGCACAAAATGTTGTCAAACCTTTGCTTTCGGGTGCAATGTGTGGCGTGCTGCATAGCGAATGCGCAAAGTCCGTTTGAAGTGTCGAGAAGATGCAATTTAACACAAACAAAGTTTTGCTATGGATTCCAGGCATCCAGTAACCACCATATTGATGATGATGGTGATGGCGGTAAGCAAAAAGGGCTAAACTTTTGTAACGAAGCACTTACCATTGACCTTTAAAAGGTTTACACGTTGAGTTAAGAGCATGCTTCTTAACCTCTCAAAGAATAAAATCGAAAAAGAACTTGAAAGCAAACGAAAAAAGTTAATTTATTATTGACAAAAATACAATCACAAAGACAGTACAGTGCGGTATAATATGAAAAATGCAAAAATTGCGACAAAATTAGTATTAAATAACTTCCCAAACATAAAATAAAAAGCCGATTCACGCATTAACAAACGACACATTTCAAACTTCTAACGTTTTACTACCATTTTTCTGGTACAATAAAAGAGCTATTTGCTGCCATTACTCTTTAATGCACAGGCGCCCAATTGCGAGCATCCTCACAAAACTCCGCTCAAACACATCCGCATAAACTTTGTACTAACTCCCCTGAAATGTACAACTGCCGGACAGCTTACACAGCAGCTTTTCGTATTTTTTTTTTTTTTACTTGTGTTCGTTTGACGGGATACACGATTATTTGCTTCCCATCAATCAAACTGCAACTTTATTGTTGCGGTAGAATTATATTGTATGCTTTACACTTACACCCCGGACTACCAGGGCTTCCGGGGTCCAGCAGACGTCAGCCCCATTTTCCAGCACGCTTGGTGGAAATGGTACGGAACGGTTTTCGCAAACCGATTCCTTCGCTGAGGGTGAAGCCCGGCTGGCGACTGGCAGGAAAATAAAAGGAAGGAAACTTAAACTTGTCCGAAACAAAGTGTCCTTACAATGTGTCCTCCGTGGCCGGTTTGAGCATAACCATCCTAAAATGTTAGCGAAACCCGAAACAAAACAACAGGAAAAAAAAGAACCAACAAAGAATAAACCATAAATACGGTGAAGAGAGAAAATAAAAAGCACGACGAAGGAAACGAACGTTTCGCTTCACTGCCCTTTACGGCGGGGTGGAAATCAACAAGTTTTTTCTTCTCATGTTCCCGTTCTTTTGTTATCGTAACTTGCTCCCATTTTTTTCCACTGCCCGCAAACGAAACCATTTCGTGTGCCCTGGTTCGTTATGGGAAAATTATTCCGCTCATTTCTCACGACATTGTTGCGTGCTGTAAAATGTGCTTTTCGCACCCCACAGATCTGGTGGGAAAGCTGTGGGCAGGATGAGGATGGTGATGTTCTTATTGTGTGGCAGGATGGTTTGTGAAGCCTGAAACCAAGAAAGAAAAGGGGTACAGTTTGGGCGCGAAAAAGCGAGTGAGCAACGTCGCTGGGAAACGTAGTTATCGTGCCGTTTGATGCAACAACATTTTCACCCCAAATCGGCACTGGTGTATGGAGAGATTTTGCAACCGTGCCGGGACAACGTGGCACACGGATACAACATTTCAATCATACCCCAGAGAAACCGGAAGCGATTGAAGCTTTTTGCGTAAATTGGAAGGAAAAGAAAGAAACAAGTGCCAGGCGCACTAAAGTGTTCACGAGCGTTGTAAAGAGCGAAATGATCAGTTACGGATGAAAGTTTGTAAGCGTTTTGATGATTTCATTTTAAGGTGCTTTTACAATGTGTTTGGTGAGCGATTATTTTTCCTACAAAAATTACTACGATGTACTAAAAATATTGAAATTTTTATGAATTTCATTGTTTGTTGAAAAGCAGAAATAATTTTTAAAAACGAGTTATACACTCGGCTCAAAACCGTTTTTTCATGATATTTGTTAACAGAACATTGAAAGCAAAAATGCAAAGACAGGGGTTATGTTTAAATTTTGAGAATTAAAACTATTTTCAAATGCAAAACCTATTATATATCTTTAACTTTTATCAGAAAACACTTTATGATCAGAAAACATTATTTAATATGACTCCAATATCTCATGGCAAAATGGTGTTCAACGGGTTCAAAGCAAAATGAGATGAAATTTGCAAAGAAATCTTATTAAATCTTAGTAAATTGTATTGTAAAAAGACCAAAAACACAAAAAGTACAAGTCAATGAGTTTTGTTTCTTTCGAGAAATTATGAGTACTACTCAGCTTAAATAAACATGGGAATTCTACTAAGTGCTATCCTGGACTTAATAGCTCACATCGGCGGAGTGGCTCACAAAAGTGGCTCAAAGGTGTGAATTGAGAGAACGTACACCATTATAACTCTTTTAATACAAGGTGTTAGGTAAAAGGATTTAAATGAGTTTGGAGATCCATCGACCCCTTGTCCCTTGTAAAGCAGCTTGTCGCTAGAAGCTGTGCGCATCATCATAATTCTTTGCAATGACGATAATATTATATTTTTAATGTGTTCTTATTCATTTTAGAACATAAACTATCATAAACATAATGAAGAATACATCATAGATCTGAAAATTATTGCTCAGAATTTGAGAACCAGTGAAAATGAACAGATGTATAACATACAAGAAGAGAAACAGTAAACTATAAGTATCTTTGGATCTCTGGTTATATCAAAAGGACATAAGAGCGATGAAATTGGACAGTTAGAATTGGCAAATAACTTGGTCTTTTGCAAGAGTTACTAATAATCCGAGAGTTGGAGATTTGTATGGAGATTTGGATGTCAGACCACGATCACTTCACCGTATTTTGAACTGAAGAGTTGCTTTTTTTTATTTTATTTTTTTATTTTATGTTAGAACGGCCTGGCCGTATTAGACTAATTTTACCACGTAGCAGGCTAGTCAGACCGTGCTACGGGGGGACGGTCCGAATGGGATTTGAACCCGGTCCGGTCGTGTTAGAAACTGGCGCCTTTGCCAAATACACCACCGGGCCGCCCCAGTTGCTTTTTTACATCTTCTTAAAAATTATGTCATCCTTCTCGATCTAATAATTTCGGAATATCATTGTTCATTCAGGACACACTACAGGTTGCACCTGATGTACAAAAATCTCCTCACACGAAAAAAAGCAAACAAAGGCGCATGAAAATAGCCAAACAAAAATTAACGAACAACACCTACGCGACATCACCGTGAACCGCATAAATCAATCATCAACTCTCAAACACATCGCGCTCGCATCGATGGAAAAGGATGCGTTCCTTGGCCAGTACCAGGTAAAACAAAAAACAAAAGAAGAAAGAACTCAAATAATTCCATTAGTGTCAACCGTGTCATACCGGGCTGCATTAATTTCTGTCATTTCCAATGAAAAGTAATTTTCGCAAAGGGGCCATTTCGCCAACCCGAAGGGGAGGAGGGGGGGGGGAAGTGATTACTTGCCGGTGTAACTGATGTTGTCCTCCACCCACCACACATCGGTTCGTGTATCGGTGGCGTGTATCGTGTAATTCATCAACATCGATCACATCGATTGGCACGGGATGGTTCGGCTGATGGACGGGTATTATGAGAACCCGGGTGACAGTCAGCGTTACGTCGTTGGAAGCGCGCTGGATAATTGGGAAATGGGTTCCATCAGTGTACGGAACGGAACAACGACCTCGAACGGTGGGCGACTATTTTGGGGCTGGTGGGTGGCATGAGACATTCGATCGAATATCAACGCAGGTGCAGGCAACCTGGAGCAATTTTTCACACTCCATTACAACCCACACGATCGGGTCGGTTTGTGGCTCGGGATCGATTTGAAAACCCGGTGGGACATGAGTCCCACGTTCTTTTTTTTTGCCTACTTTCTTCCAACAACTGTCGCCACCGACGTTGGTGTGGTGCGTTAGAAGGGCATGACTGTAATTTAACGCCACCACCAATGCCACCGCCGTATAAAGGGGTCCACCTCGAGAAGCGTAATGATGAACTACCGAACCGAACACCTGGGAACCAACACCGGCCCGAGGCCACCCCTCGGAAAGGGAAGTCAATTTTAAGTGGAGGTGACTTTGTCTTCTTAACACCAAACCACCGTTGTCAAATTACCACGAATAAAGTTAAACATTGTTCCATTGCAAACTTTGGAACGGGCAAACTTCCACCTCCTTCCACCCGTTTCACACTCCCCACCCCACCCCCATTGACACCAGCCGCTGGGGAGGGGCACTGTGTGCGCACGGCCGCTCGGTGCTGGCGGTGGAAATTTAATTAAATGAAGATTAATTTCATATTTATCAAGCTGCGTGAGCTGGCGCTTCGTTTCGCGCTTTGCTCGGCGCGCTGCTAATAGAACGAAAATTATGCTCGCTTCCCTTCGCAACCCTGGACCCGCACGTGCTGCCCCTGAAACACTTTTAATGCTGCTACAGTAGTACTTTTTCGTTTTGTTTTAATATTTGTTGGAAGTTACTTGTTGGAGGTGGTCTGTTTTTTTATTCTTTTTCGAAAAATGTATCCAAAAACGAACCGTTGCCCCAGAGTCAAGTGCGTCATTTGATTAGGTTGTCCAACGGAGCGTACAACGGGACGGGACGAACAAAAGCAGTCACCGGCTGTTCCGGTGGTGATAAGAATACATTCTTCTCGTGCCTTATGCTTTTTTTTAATGTATGTGTGTACCTTTTTTCCCACTTTTTGGCCAACTCTACCATATGGATTAAAAACATTGTGCGTGTGGGAGGGTGGAACAACGGAAGGCAGGAAGGTGGGCCTGGGAGACCACACAAGATTCGATTGTTTGGTCGCGAAGAAAAATTGGTTATCATGAATCAACGCTTCACGGGCGCGTTATTTAAACTGCTCTGGTAATTAGTCGTTATCTTCCGCAGCCAGGCACTCGACAGAACGTTCTTCGCTGGTATCTGGTACCAAGAACTCCAGGTCAAAGGATGAAGTATGTAAAGGGGAGGGAACGAAAACATTTCTCCCTCGGGCGCGCAGGTTTGTTGCATGTCACGGAGCTTTATGTTTATGACGTGATGATGTAATGATTAAAACCGTACGACACAATTCAGACATATTCGGTCTTGCCTGCTCTCGAGGGCAGATATAGATGGCGAAAGATGCTTATGCTATTGCTACGTTCCGGTGGTTTTTCTCCGGTGGTTTGGTTTCCTGTGGTTTGGTTTCCGGTTCCGGTGGTTTGGTTTCCTCTTGCACATGACATTTGCTTTCAACAGCTTTCAACAGAGATTAAAAAATGCTTGAAAACAGACAATAAAAAATATTGTACAGCTTGAGGTAAGGTTTGAGTCTCATAAATATGCATTATCTTTGCAAAAACAATTAGCTTAAATATTTAATTACTTATACCGGGGATACAGTTGCGTGGTGGTATTGAATCGCTGCAGCAGCCATTTAAATCGATTATGAATGATCTTCGCCATTTGCAATTTCAATATGGTGGTCTTACTGGTGAACACATCAACATCTTCCTTGTCATAAGAAGACTTTATTAATTGGGTTGTCCGGTGTCATTGTAATGACATGTCCAAACCCATTCCTACGAGTATAATACGTTGGATGGTAGCGAGTTCATCGTAAAATTGATCGAACTCGTCATTATATTGATTTCTCCATCATACAGACATACAGATCCAAAATATCTTCTGAGTGTGGAGTTTTCCTCAATTTTGGACAACGTCTGTATAACAGAAGTCGCAAGGTTTATTTAGAGTAAAGAATTCTCCGAAATCTGTAGTTTAACCTATCAGTATCTTAGCACGAACCTTAACATCAATCTAGATGTCAGTGCCTACCGCTTACAGGTGCAATCACTTTCGTAGATCAGGAATTGTATGCAAAGTCGATAATGGTGCCATCATCTTAGTATTTGCTTAGTATTTAGCTCAGGATTGACTTTCAGAACATGATCCTAGAATGTGAGATGATTTACTTATTGGAATATAGTGATGTTTTATTAATTTTATTACGATAATATTTACCTTTCTTCCGACAATATTGGTACAAGTTTCTCAACTTAAAGCAAACAAATTATTCGCCCACCAGCTACCATAAATAAAAAGTAATAAAACAACCAGTAAACGCATGCACTGTACGTTTGGATTTGCATCGGCCATCTCGAATCGAATCGATTTTTGCGCCATTGTTTTTATTATTTTTATTATTATTTTATCCGTCTCTGATCCACGTTTGTGTTTGTGTTTCACTATACATAGGGAAAACAAACAAGTCAGAACCAACAAAACAAAACAAAAAAATATACATATTTATAGCTAACTAACTAAACTGAGTAGCATTTTATCTTACATTTTGGTTTACGTCCACCGTTCGTTTTCGCGTTTTTTTTTTATTTGATTTATTAGGTTTATGTTGCTTGCTTTCTCTCTCGTTTCTTTTATGACTTTCTTCTTAATCTTTGTTTTGTATGTTTCAACCTGCTACTGCTGCTGTTCCTGTTTGTACGAATATTTACTGCCTTTACGGATTTTTGCTGTTTCTTACGTTTGTGCTACCACTGTTCGTGTGATGTGATGATCTCATTCGTTGAGAAAAAAAAACCCATCCCGAATGCTGTGCCATTTACTGCTATCAATATCAAGTAGTTGAATCAATGACAAATAGCTGCTGCTGCTGACGGATATCGACAGTCAACAGTGTAAGAAACTTGAATGCAAAAACAAAAAAAAATATCAAAACACACGCACAGAAACACGTGTGCTGAACAGCGTGCAATGCTCATCTTAGCAGAGCAGAGAGCATGAAAAAATGCTGCCGCTTGCTGTATTACCACCACGGGTATTCGGTTACAATTCCTAGTACAACAACATCATTTTGCCTACCGCAAAGGAAGCGTTTTGCGCCGTTTTGCACAATAAACATTACGTCATTTTGTTGTGTTTTTTTTTGTTGTTGTTTTGTTTTAATACTGGTTGTTTGCGATTTTGCGCCGAAACAATGCCCCTGTTGGCTCTCAACATGAAACATCGACTCTAGTTCTAACATGCAATGACGACACGATGCCGATAAATCGCCCGGTTCGAATGCACGTGTACACGTGATCATCGGGACATCGGGAACACGTACAAATACATTACACCGAATACGTACACCGACTGTTCGAATCCCGAATCCTAGCGATCTCGTATTCACGGAAAAGAAATTGATAAAACACGTACACATGCACACATCGATACGTAATTGGGGGTTTGCTGTTTGTTGTTTGTGTGCCGTTCCGGGGATAGTGTTTTGGCAGTTGTTGCTCTGTTTTTGCTTTTGCTTGCTTGTTTTTTCTCTCTCTCTTTGCTTACCACATCCTGGCCGTGTACGTGGTTTGTTTACTGTGTAGGTATTTGTTTGTTTATATTTTTCTTCTTTTTATTCTTCTTTTTTTTCTTTTACTTCTTCTTCTTCTTCTTTGTTTGTTTTGCTACACGCTTCTTACGCGCACTTACACAGCACACGCAATTAAAAAGGAACACATATACCAACCATTCTTCTTTTATCACAACACCAACAAACGAAACAGAAAAAATATACAATACACCATCCGTGCTTCATGCTAAATGCTAAATGGGACATTGCATTGCTCTAGTAATGGTCGCGTGCCTCGGTGCACACGCAAACACACGCACGCATAGAATGAGCAGACAGAATCTCGCTCCGATCAAACATGTGATAAATCTCTTTCCCTTCCTTTACTTCGGTGGTGGGCTTTTTTTGATTGTGTTGATTGTTGGTCCATTTGCGGGACTCTTGGGGAAAAAAGAAAGGCATTGGTTTATTACCGCATGGGAGCAGGATTTAGGGCTAAACGAGCTAAAGGAACCGATGGCGCGTGTGTTTGCTTTGCTGTGTGCTCACGCTTACTAATGCATTCGAATGAAAACAACAACCGGATGACGCATTACAGTACGGCGTATGAGAGAATGCGAATGTGTGCGGGGATGAGCTACATGCTAGTTTGGGTTGTGTGCTAACGCTTATGTACAAAAAAGGGAAGACTAACTTAAACTATCGTACGTTCCGTAAGGACTTATCATTTCGTGATTGTTGCCTGCATTTAATTGTGTATTTGGTTTTGTTTTTGTTTCTTCTTTTGTTCGTTTCTTTTGCTTTTGTTTTTGCCCCTTGTTTTGTTTGTTTGTGTTTGTTTTCATTGCACTTCGATCGGATCGGTGAATGGGCGGCACGGTACGTACTTTCTTTTCGCTTTTTGCTTGGGGTTTTTCGTACCTGCCAACAACCATTCAGCCAACAATCGTGCAAAACTACGCACGACGTGGTACCCGGGGCGTACCAGCCTTCACAGAAAGCTCTCACGTGCCCCGCCATCGTTCGTGATGACCAGCCGCTGCGAGCCGGGATCACCGTACTGGCTGTGGTAGAAGTCCTCCCGCATCATGTTGTTCAGGCTCGAGCAGCGGAAGTACAGAATTTCCTGGAACGGTTTCCGGAAGTCGCGGTTCAGCGTGGCGTAGATAATAGGATTGAGCAGCGAGTTGGCGTACCCGAGCCACAGAAAGAACGACGACAGTGTCCGATGGTCGTCCTTCATGAATGGGCGCACCAGCGCCAGTATGAAGAACGGCAGCCAGCAGATCGTAAACGCGGACATGATGATGCCGAGCGTGGTCGACGCTTTCCGCTCCTTGGCCAGCTGAAACCGGAGTCGCTTGTTTTGCGGCGAGCTGGTCGTCACCTTCACCGCCACACCCTTCTCACCAACGCCCCCCGTCATGCCGGGTGGTTTCTTCTCCTGCGTCACCATCTGCGTCGCACCGTTGATCGCACTTTCCAGCCGCTTTTGGGCGCGCTTTTCCTCCATCACGATGCGCCGAGCGGCACGGAAGATCTGGAAGTACACGAACAGCATCACGGCGAGCGGGATGTAGAACGAGCCGAGCGTCGCGTAGATCTGGTAGAAAAAGTTCTGACACACGGAGCACGCCGGCTGCCCGTTGATTTCGTGCTCGTTGCCGAGGATGAGCAGCGGTGGCAGCGAGATGCAGGCGGCCGCCAACCACACCAACACAATGCACGCGATCATACGGCGCGGGGTTCGCTTCACGCCATACTCGAGCGGTTTCGTGATCGCCCAGTACCGATCGACCGAGATCGCGCACAGGTTCAGGATGGATGCGGTACAGGACAGCACATCGAACGCGACCCAAATGTCGCAAAACACCTCGCCGAAGCGCCACTCCTCGAGCACCTCATACAGCAGTGCCATCGGCATGACGAGCAGTGCCACGCACAGGTCCGATATGGCGAGCGACACCAGCAGATAGTTGCACGGGCGTCTCAGCTTCCGCACGAGACAGACGGCCACGCACACCAGCACATTGCCGATCACCGTGCCGACGATCACGGCCAGCAGGATGATGCTGATCACGATCGTGGAGATGGTCACGTGCGGCGAACCGGCCGGTGCCGACGGTGTCGACGCGGACGGCTCAACGGCCGCCGGCGAGAGGGAGTAGAGTGACGCGGTACTATTCGCATCCAGGTACGCTAGAGAGCTCAGGTTCGAGCCGTAGACGAGGTACGGCTGGCTGGCAGTTTCAGTCGTGATGGCCCAGGTGGAGGTGGAGTAGGTGGCGGCGAGGCCCGGGCTCGGGCTGGCTAGCAGCAGGTTGGCGACGGTCGTGGCCACGGTTAGCGCGACCGGGACACCGTCCGGCCGGCCGGCCCCGTCGAGGTCCGTGCGATGCTTGCTGGTCGGTGCGCTGGTGGCCGAATCCATACATGCAGCTGGTACGCGCCTAACGCCCCCTGGGGCAGGAGGGTGGGGGCTGCTCCGCGGATCAGGCCCCCATTCCCCACGA
>STHB01000004.1:6729905-6745615 GCA_018908115.1 Anopheles rivulorum
TTTTGCACTTCCAACGCCCGGTGCTTTGGAGTGGAAAATGCTTTAATAATATTAAACATCACACAGGTTTTGGGTGCATTGTGTTTTGCAGGTGAGCGTACCGTTGAATCAGCCGCAGAATGGAATGGAATTTGCTGATTGATGGTTTTGCTGTATTGGGTGTGCCAGAAAGTTTGGAATGATTTGGGAATTTATTGTGGAACAAAGGTAAACAATTTTTTTCTAAGCATGATTTTCCATTTTGTTTTTTTTTTTTTTTTTTTTTTTTTATTATGTTAGAACGGAACAGGCCGTATTAGACTAATTTTACCACGTAGCAGGCTAGTGATTTTCCATTTTGTTAACTTATAAAATTTCAGAACAAAACTTGTAAAATAAAACTGATGTAAGCCAATTATTGAGTTTGTAGAGTATATGGGAAATATGACAATTCGAACGTTCTGTATCGATTGAAACAAGCAGTAATACAGCAATGTTTTAACGATAGGGAAGCAGCTCGTAATATACGATATTTTTCTGATCCCACCAAAGGTACAACTTGACAGTCTGCAAGCGAATATGTCACTTTAGTGATGCTTTTTTACACTCAAATGATGTTTTTAACGATTCATTTACTCAAATAAATGAAAGCGAATCCGACAAAAAATAGCCAAGTATAATTATGCATTTCTGTTTGTAGAAAAATTAATAAAATTGCATAAATTAAAAACTTTAGATAAATTTTCAAATTCTTGTTAAAAATGTACCTGTAGCGTCAACTTTTGTCAAACGACTTTCTTACGTACCCAGCAAAAAAATGAGTAATGTAGTGTTGGACCAAATCTTTTTACTAAACCGGTACAAGGCGATAGTTAAAATCAGTGCGTATATTTATCGCGTATGGCAAAAAAATAAAAAAAAACAATCCCCCAAATGAATCAGTTTGAATGATTGCCCCGTAAGAAAAGAAAGCATTAAAAAAACGATCCGATTAAACGCTTTTTCTTCAATCGATTTAACGAAAGTCGCTGAATCACGCCAGAAAATAGCATTCGCGCTGTTTATTCGCACTGCAAAGCGGGCAACCGGGTGAAAGCCTTTGTTCGCATGCCTTTAACGCTCGTGCCGGAGCTCATGGGAGCTAAAAAAAAAACTAGGCGCTATTTGCAAATGGAACCCTCGCACCTTACGCACATTTCGTTCGTTCAGAGCATTTTCCCCATATTTTCTTCTTTTCCTTTTTTCTCCCATCCAACCGAATGTGCGACCGACTTTTCATCCACCGTTAGCGATGGTGTGTGGCGTGCCTAAAAGGATGACGATTTCGATTTATGCCGCACGCCGTACAATGCGATACACTGAGTTGGCGTTTCCGTTCATGGCCAGGCATACCGGATACCGATGGAACGTACCATGCTGGAACGATGAGTTGTACGCGAGAGTTTGGCAAACAAAAAAAAATGCAAACACCGGAACACTGGACGTCGTTTTCCATTTCCCCGACTGGCTGCCAACCGCGGCCATGTTTCCTTTCTCATTTCCTTCATTCAAAGCGATTGCCATTCGGGCCGGACAAACAAAACATGTCAATGAAAAATGATGTTTTCCAACTATTTTCCACTACGTGTGGGCCCGGGCTGATCAACAACGACGACGGAGGAAACAACAACACAACAAAAAACGCACACCTGGCTCGGTACCCGATGGGTAGACCGGTCCCAGGAACAGCGCAAACAACCCGTCCCCCAAAAGAAGCGTCACTTTCTTGCACAATGTTTTACGCCACACTGTCCACAGACCAGGACCTCACCAGTCGGCGAAAACAAATTGTGATAATCAAATCGATCGCAAGGATGGCCAATGGTGGGTCGTGCACCATTCAGGCACAGGTTCAGAGGCGCAGGTTTCACATTTTTATTTTAACTTTCTCCAGATAAATGGAGATGGGATCGAAATTGCATTTCCTTTTTTCCATCCTTGCCCATTTTGCAAAGTCAGATTTGATCAGGGTTTCAGGCGAAGGAAGAACAAAAAAACACGACAGCAAGCAAGCGCTGTTCGTTTGTGATTGATTGTGACGGGCGCGTGATCGATTTAATGCGGCACTGACTGCGTCCGGTGAGGGGTTTTTCGTGAAATTCGGTGCATTTACCGGTAATGTAAGGGTGTTTCTTGTTATTCCGATTTTTCATTGCGTATAAAGAATTTTAGAAACTATTGTGGGATTTATTTACTGAAACACAACATTCTTTATTCTATTCAACCTTGAATTGTCGAAAGGAATGTTCAAATCAATTAATCTAAGTATAAATTCGCCGTAAAAAAGTAAATATGAAAAATAAATTATGATTTTTACAATTTAATTACCAAAAATTGAAAAACTCGTTTCACCATTACGTCGTTCCGTGAAATCTCAAACACTTCAACTGTTGGTGAATTGTATTAGTGCATCAATTACAGTGTAACAATGTGTGTCTAATATCTCGTTAAGATATTTTAGTGCTTCTAACCGGTTCCAGATTAAACCTGATGGCTTCACACAAGTGCCTTTCATTACACTGCAAGCAGAAAACGCAGAGCGTACTGCACCTCAAAACGGCCAAGTTTTGCGTTCCGTAACTCACAGAAGCCGGCACAAAACTTCCACGCAACCACCGCACGGAACTACCGCACCTGGGGGGGGTGGTTGAACCATAAGAAAGTAACGCTTCCGTGTGCCTTAACGTTATGCAGTAAAGTGCAACCTAATTGAGTTTACCGGTGTGCTGGGCTGCAAGTTTAGGAATTGAATTCAATTTGACTCACTTAACCTACCAGGTTAGCGTCAAATGTCATGGTCCGTAAAGTTTGACCCTGTTGTGGATTTCGCAACCAACCGGCATTTTACGCACAACGGTACACTGTTACACCGGTCATATGTACCCTTTTGGACTTTCTGTGCTGAGGTGACTTTTTATCACCACGCAGTTAGAACTTACATGCCTGCAGCACTGCTTTACTTCTACTTTCAGAAAGTAATTGGAACTTACCGGAAAAAAAAGTTAAAAAGAACTTAATTTAAATGAATTCAACTGTGGCAGCAAATGCTGTGACACTTTTCGGTTGGATGTTTGCAATTGTGAAGCAATGTTTCAAGCAATTTAAATTGTATGAAAGCAATTAGGGAGACGTGCGATTGGTGTTTTGTGATTAGTGATAGAAATTGTATAGATTTAATGAACTATTGTAAGACAATTAAAAGAATTTCTTTTACACAAATAACAAAACACAATCCTTATTCTTGTTTCTATTATTCCCTAATCGTGTTATAACCATGCGAATCATAATTGTCTATATTTCAAATTCCAATATTTTGTTATAGTTTACGTTAATTGTTTTATTGCCGTTTGCTAGCGCCAAGAATTACAGGCAGCAACTGGAGACCAGCATTAAGCGTCGACCCTGAGGACAGGCCTGTTTGTACTGGATACACAGGAGAGACAACCTATGAAACGAATTTTTACCGAGCTCACCCGGGATAAGGTGCAATGGTGGAGGAAGGAAATGTCCTTCCACCCCCTTACAGCCATAGATATAGAATTAAGAAGAATAATGTTAGATAATAAGTATAGCTTATAAGATATACGGCCTGGCCGTCCTGATGTGAAAAAAAAAATCCAATATTTCCAATATTTCTATTTCATACTAACAAACTATATCTAAAACATTTGTAAGTCAAAGGAGATAAGATTAAAACAAAAGAGCTTTATTACAATTCACAATATACAATAGGTATAATAATAATAATAATTATTATTATAATAATAATAATAATAATAAAAATAAAAATAATAATAATAATAATACTGTTCCTTCCTTCAGCTTTGTTATAAACCAGATAGTTTCATAGTGGTAAAAGTTTAGGTTACAGTTACAAAATCTATGTGTTTATGCTAATAATTACGATTGCCTAAGCCGACCTGCGACTGTGTAGGACTAAAATTTGCTTTAGAAAATATTACATTTCATAAACTTGCTTGTTTTCAAGCAGACTTCCAATATCTGATAACTTGATACCTGAGGAAATAATCCCAAGCAGAAAGCAGAAAGTCCCCCTCAAATGTCCGAACATTGCAGGTTCTTGTTTTCTCACGGTCGCCATGTGATACTTTTCGTTCGGTTCACTAATATCATCTTCACGATACTCTTTGCATGTGTAACCTTAACCCTTCCGAAGCAACGCATCAGTTTGACTTTCATCCGGTATCGTAATCTGCATCTGGCATTATGACTCATGAAAATAGTATTTCTTGCCAAGGATTTTAGGTGTATCCATTTTTTTGTACAATCATTTCAAGGTAAGATCTATTTAAATATGTAACCTTTATCAATTCTCAGTTTTACCCCAAAATCAAAGCAGAATTTAATGCTTCGATGTGCTAGTATATGATAATTTGTGTGCATTTTGTTGTATACTCATTTATGCATTGCGATTTGAATAAATTCACAAAAACCTCAATGGACTGATAATATGAACGGACTAGTGATTCTGCAAAGCACTACTTTCCTCCACGTTATGTTCATAGTTAATAATCTAATCAATAACCATACTTAGTTGTGTTTATCATCTGAGGTGCAATAAATAACTTCAAACATGCACAACACATTATCCCTAAAAGCTAACACACCAAACATTCAACCCTGTCCTTCAAACCCTATGGGATGGGATAAGCATGTTCGCCCGTTCACCAATGACGACCTCAACCAATCTCAATCAACGGATAACATTGCCTTCAACAATAACATCGATCCACGGTGCTCGCCATCCTTTCGAACGCAATATTTGAATTTTTAGTAATAGCATCATCCAATCCCAATCATGTTTCCGATGTCATTTTCTTCATTTTCCCTGCACGGTTTTCGTTTCATCACGACATGTTGCCCGGCCCGGTTGCAATGCAAACCAAAATCGGGGAACGGCCTTCGCTCCCGCCCACTTTCAATGTTATGTTTTCACCAAATGAATATGTTGGAAATTGAATTGAAATCTAATTTTAAAATTTCTTCTTCCCCGCGCGTTGCTCCAGAAAAGGACATTCATCGTTTGCTTCGTTTGGCGTCGTTCCAGGCGCATTCGAAGCTTCGGAACCCCAGTGCACAAGCGAGAAGCGCGAGTAATGAACCTCTCGATTAGGCCCGGGAGGCACACACTTTAAACACAACCGAAAGGGAAAAGCATCAAGGTGGCAGCAAACAAGCTGATACTTTCATCGAAGCACAACCTCGGTCGAAGCACCCAGCCCCCAGCCCCAGGATCGGGGCTTCGGTTGCACACGGGCCTTTGGTAAACCCAATCGGTTTGCCATCGCAAAATGGGAAAATGTGAAGGCAGATCCACAGACCATGTCCCGTAGTCAAACAAACACGACGAATGTCATTGACGATGGAATTAGATTGACGGTCGATGCCATACGGGCATACAAAGGAAATGACACTCATCTGTAATGGCGCCCCAGAAGGGATGCTATCCCAGCGTGTCCCACCAGGCAGCGATGGTGTCTAGGGCATCGTGGGTCGGCAGCTGTATCTCAGCTAACCATTGGATGCCTTTTATGGGACGACACCGCTTTCTCATGCTGGTAACATGGCCCATAATCTACCGTTTCTGGTGCTCTCCTACCAAAGCACAGGTTGCGATAGGCGCGATGCTGCTAATGAGAAATGACAAGAGGCTTCTCGCACAAACTTCATGCCCCGTTGACAGTTTTTCGACGATGATGAAGAAACCCTCCCGCATCGACTCACTGTTCATTTTGCTGCCAAGGACACCCGCTTCGCTGTATGTGTTTGGCTTTCTCGCACCTTTACCAGAGTAAATCGTTTGTAAGGTTCCGCTGTCTTATTTTGACACCCGTTTGGCTGATGCTCTTTGTTCTTGGGGCATTTTTTAAGGTATAAAATCCATGCTTGTAGCAACGTCTTTTTCAGTTACACAACACATCTGTTGCTTTACATTGCGTTCCATTCCTTCACGAACACAAAAACCATCTGTCCATCAAAACAATGCCACCGTCTGCAGGAAACACACGCAAAGATCTGTACTTTCAGCGTGATGCAATGGTGGCGCGAGCATGACTAGCGATAAAAGGACGGTGCACAGATGTTTTGACATTGAAGGAGCAGAGAGAGAGAGAGATAGAAAGAGAGAGAGACAGAGAGAATGAGATCACAGCACCATGTGTGTGTGCCAGCCCGTATGGATGCCGTCTTCCCGCTGTCAGCAGGGCTGACTGTGATGTGAACTGTCTTTTGAAATTTTCCGCTCCAAGTGTAATAGTGGCCTGCAAATGGGAACCAAACGAAAAAAAGCAATGCAAAAGCTTTACAAATTCAGTGCATTCTTTATGATACGCTTAACATTTCTTTCACCAACTTCTTCTTCTTAGCTAGCGGACACCTTCAGCAGCGCAACCGTTGACAGCTGATCTATTGCTTTGCATGACAGTTTCCCAGTTGATGCCTTTTTTCTTGCCTCCAGTTTTACAGATCGCATTCCGTTTAGTGTTGCCGGAACAGCAATGAAACCATCCCCACCAAACGTGCATAACGAAACGGAAATCCCTGAACTTTACGACCTTGACGTGGCGTCGTTTTGGTCGTTCGCCAGCTTACATATACCAGCATTCGCTAAGTAATGCAAAACCCTTTCCGTACTGCACGTAACGCATGAATCCCGGTATGGAAAGTCGTGAATTCTATCCCGAACAACACGTGCCTTATAATCCGGGTGGAATATTGTTTTATTTGCTCTATTTAAGTAAAAAATTATCGCAGCTCAAGTGGTTAGGAAAAGGTTCACTATTTGCGGATTATTCTTTTCATTTTTCTTTCGCTCATACAATGACCTATAATCACTGGATGTTGGAAAGTCAGCGGCTAAAAAGATTAAATTTTAAAGGAAGCAACAAAAAATAGCATCAAGCAGTGAGTGTACATGGCTTTGTACTATCGTGCATGAAATATTCACCGCCCAGGTACCATGCGTTACCGTTCAGTAATATTTAATGGCACGAGTGAACACTTTTTTTTTTAAATCCACACAACTTTGGTAGGATTTTAGCGGAATGTGTTGTATGATAGCTTAGCATAATATTGACGAACAGAAATTTTCGTCCCTGACCGAGAAGAATTGCGCTTTAAAATGTTTACTATTGCGATGTTTTGCGATGGAGACGCATGGTTGTTTACGCGGTTTGTTTGTATGGAATATTAGAAATATATCAATATATGAATATATCTTTTAACCAATATATCTTTTAATCAATATCAATCTGAATCAATATATCTTTAAACCTATTTTTAGATGAAAAATAACAAAACTAGACTAAGTTGGTAAATAAAAGTTCATTTTGTAAATTAAAAATACTTTAAATTAAGAAATTTTTAACATTCAACACCTCATGTAGATGCACCTTGAAACTTGTCAAAGTGACAGTTACGAAATTTGGTTAAACCAAATAAATAATAAAGAATTCATTACCGTTTAACACTCAAAACAGCGAACTTCTACAACGTTCAGTGATTCTTCAGTTGGTTCTGCAACCTTTCAAACGCTCTTTTATTTTTACCAATAAAAAAATATTATTGACTAGTTCTATGCCAGGGAATTTAAAGGTTGTGTAATTACCACTGAAGGTTTCCTTAAACTATTTGCACAATATTAAAAAAAAAGTTCGTATACATATAAAACTTTTTATCCCCTTTTCAACCTTTTTCTCTCTATTGCGTGCCAGTGCTTTACCGGAAACGAATTGATTAAATCTAACGGTTACGGTGAAAAAGAAAACAAAAACCAAACTTTCCTCCATATTGAACGCAAAACGACCACAACAAATCGGCCGTGTGATTAATGTATACAAGAAAAGGCAATGAATTCATTACCAACCGAAAAAAGCACACACTCACACACACGCACACATGCAAAATCAACAATCCTTCGATACCATTAAGATGTCCTACGGTTTTTCGGAATGTTTTCCCTTTGTCAATGCGGAAGGTTTCACGTTGCTTTGCCATTTGAAACGAACGTGATGGGACGCCTTGGAATGGCGCGGAAATAACGCATGACAGCATGCATTGTGCTTGTTATGCGGGAATTTTCCAAACAAACACACTCGCACACACGTTTTTGTGCCACACACCAGTTCGTCTCTTCGCCAGACACGCACACAGCCGATATAATGTGTCGGCTGATGCTGGTAAGACCATAAGTAAATGCGAAAATAATCGATACGGAGCATACTTTAAGGACATTTCTGGGCGATGTTATGCAAAAAAAAAAAACCCGTTGTTCCCACCATTAGTGCGCTATTACTTGTAAGCCTCACATGCCAAAAGCTTTTCAACATGCCACGTCTGCTTATCATAGATTTATCCCGCGCAAAGTTTGCGAACGATGCGTTCTTACGGTGATGATTTATGGATTTCAATTTTCTTCCATCACCCGTACGTGGAATGCCACCGCGTATCTTGGCACGTTCACCCATTAGACACGCGCCGAGGTGATTGGAAAGGTGCCAAATTCTATCCCACCTCCATCCTCCTCGGAAAATTGACCCCTTTTTCCATGAACGCTCCGGTACCGCACGGCGAACGAATTGAATTGGACTTCTTAAAGCTTTCCGCCTTCTCCAAACTTTTGACATTAATCTTTTGCGCCTCGCCTCGGAACCCGAACGGAACCCCGTTGTAACCGAGCTATCGCCTTGGCATTGACGCGAAACTCCGACAACACCGAAAAAAGGGCTGACTCGGAGTGTCGGTGCCTTCAAGTGATGGGTGGTGGGTGTTGGGCACGACGGGAACGGAACAAAATATCCGAGATTCCACTGCCGAAACTCTAAAAACGACGTGTTGTGATTAATGATCAGTGAACCGGAAAGAGCTGCGTACAACGGGCTGAGGGTTGGCCTTCGGTGGCAATCCACGCTGCTCGGGTGCTTTCCGCCTTTATGGATTTCCTCTGGCAAACATCGCACCATTGCGCGAGACATTCGGCATTCGCGTAAGCCCAATGGGGCAGTAAAAATAAAGTTTTTCCCGTGCGTGTGTGTGTGTGAGTTTGTTTTCTTTCTTTTTTCTTATGCTGCAAATGTGTCGCCATGTGTCGTAAAAGGCTCAATACATCAAGGGAAATGATGGCGTTATGTGACAATAGCGATTACGAACTGTGGAAAGTGTGTACGATACGCGGACCCGAAGGTATCGTTATTAAATACTAACCAAGGAATTTATGCTGCCTATTTACATTCGTTGTGGGATTCAAAGATAAATCAGCAATACTAAACAAAGTAAGAAGAGCGTTGGCTCACTGGGATTTTTGTCTAGGGAGCTCAACACGTTAGAAAGAATTATAAATTGAAGGCCTTGAAAATGTATGACTAGTAAAGATCAAATTGCTTATTATTGGTTTTGTTTCATTCAGCTATTTTGTTTTGTCTTTCTTTATTTATTTACTTATCAATTAATTGATATATTTATTGATTTGTTCATTTAGTTATTTATTTATTTATTGGTTTATTTATTTCTTCCTTTATTAATCATTTTATTATTAATTTGTTTATTCAGCAATTCATTAATTTATTAATTTATTTATTTACTTATTTATTTGATTTATACTATAATATATATATTTTCCTATTCATAATGCTCAACCTAAAACCATAAACAAATCCCAAAACATCTTACCAATGCACTAAAAAAAAGATATTTAAAAACATCTTACCAGAACCTAGCCTAAACCAAAACAAAAGAAAACTCGTAAGTTCGGAAAAGAAATACCTCTACAGCATGCTTTACTACAATCCTCTTAACACTCCACATCCCAGGAAGGACCGAAAAAAAACCCTTCTGTGACCTTATATCAAATCCCTTTCAAGACCTATCACCACAACACAATGTGAGCGATTCTTTGCGGTTGTCTTGAATTTGCCACACGGCCAATTCTTACACCAACCACACCATCCTTGAACTCTTTCCACAGAGCGCAACCACTCATATCTGTTGTTTACATGGCCACAGTCAAGTGGTAAAAATTAACACACGTGTTGTGCCTCGGTACGGCCGCAACAAAGCGTTTGCCTGGTGTATGTGTGTTTGGTGCGTTCTAACTCTGCACAAATGTGTACGGATAATGTTTACCAGCATGTCGTAAAACAAACAATCACCATGTCCGAACCGTAAGGAAGTGGCGCTGTTGCTGCTGCTTTTTTTTTGGAACGGTTCTTGCCATGCTTGCCATTGCTATCGCTTGGTCGCCGCCAGGACAGCGTTTCGTGCTATTTTATGTTTTAACGAGCTTAACAACAATCGAACGGTTCCTTTTTCGAGAGTTTGTGTTTGGAGTGCATTGGAGCAGCTCGAAAACGGGCCGACTTGTCGTGTCTGTCTTGTGCGGACTTACGGAATGGATGGATGCGCACATCAACGCAGTAAGTCGAGATGTGATGTGTGTACAGGATTCAATGTTTGAATTCTATTAACTGGCTTGTTTTTTATTGCATTGTTTTGTTTGTATCTCCGGTTGTTTTACATGGGCTTAAAAGCTGAATACCTTTTTATGACGCAGAAAAAATAGGACGATCGTTGAGTCTATATTGATTGATACAAACCTAAACAAAAGTCAATCTACGGCAAACCAGAAGCGATTTTTAATGGCTTAAATTTAATGGTTTCGCTTACTGCACAACTTAGCAGATACTACAACAACTTTAGAGACTGAATTTCTATCATCTGCCATTTCATTTCCAGACTTCCTGGAGGTCAAATCAATTGCATCCCTTTACATCAATTTGAGTCTTCAACTAAGTCGTTCGGTGGCATTCAGGTAACACGTCCAGTCCATCGAGATCTGAATAGTCAGATGCGTTGCCCAACACTGAGTTCATCGTAAATTTGTGGAGAACCACTAAGTGGAGAAGTCTACCAAAAGTGTAGTTTTTCGAGTTTTAGGCAGCAGTATTGGTGTCGGTGTAAAGCTCTAAAACATATGATCACCTTTCTGTACATTACCTTCAGAAGAGCTGTTGAAAGATGTCTAAGTCTTCAACGTATTTCAAGATGTGAATTCGCTACTAACAGATGGTTTCCGACGATGTCTATGTCTGAGTTCTGGATGGATTTGCTTGCACTAGTTAGAAGAATTGACAAAGCGTAAACAAACTATTTCTGAGGGCCTCTAAATATCTCGATCTGACACTGCTCACAAATCTAGGTAACTTGGAGAGCTACTTAAATGAGATAATAATAAAACAGATGTAATAAGTTGCTTATTTCCCGTTTCGTAATTTTATCTGTCAGATTCCAACAGTCTCTTCAATGAATAGCACAAGATGTTGGCTAAAATGGGAATATTTAACGTCCAAAAAAATCAACTATCTATGATTATTTTGCACCTCATATAATCCATCGTTTTACAACAATCGTCCGCTTCATAAGATGATCGTTACGGTATATCCCCCCAAGAAACCCCAGCAGATTGCTAACCAACCTTACCAGGAAACCGCTCGTTAGCACTTATCCGCATACAAAACGTGTAAATATTGCACGGATGTGGTCTTCTGTCGCTCTCTCCAGTAGAAGAGTGCCAGTGGTCCACCCTTTGTTCCAACTCATCCGACCACGTTAGCATGTAACGTCTTGGAAAGTCATTTGATTGCACTGCAGCGTACATCCGCCCTGCCGGACATTATCGGCAACCGAACCAGATAGTGGGCCTTCGCTCGGTTACTGGGTCGCGTCTTACATGTTCCTTGCTACAAGCGACAAACACACACACACACACTCGTACAGAGGCAAAATTGGCACAAGAAACTTTGGCCAAGCCGAAGGTGGCTCGATGTCCGGGTCTGACGGGTGTCAGGAAACGGATACAAAATGGTAACACTTCCGACCGACCACAGGCTACACCGGTCGGTATCGGGTGGACCTGCCCGATCGCAACTCGAGGCCAGATAAATTATTTGTACGTGCGGAGAATTACTATTTGTCAAACCCATCATCCTAAAGCCCGCCGTACTAAGCGGTTGAATAGCCAACTAGCATAAGCAATATTTCTCGGAGGGAGGGGGCCAAAATTTTCCCACAAACACACACACACACATATACAGTTACATGGAACCATTATCGGCCGGAGGTAGATTAGTGCCGCTATTGTTATTCAGTGCATCCCCCCGATCGCATAATGGGTGCCGATGGGGAACAACCCCGATATGAAACCTATCATTTGCGCTCCTTCCGGTCAGCATCGTTTAGGCGTGTGCCGGAAAGCGGTTCGCATTAGTTCTCTGGCCCACCACAGCGAAATGGCGCTTGATAGCGTTATCAATTTGTAACGGGAGCGAGAAAAGCGCTACCAACCACGGCACAGTCACGCACGATCAACCATTTCCTGTTGGGGATGATGGGTGTAATATTTTGCTTCCGGTTGGAACCCGAGTGTGGATTTCTCTTTTTTTTCTCTCTCTCTCTCTCTCACACACACACACATTCTTTCCTCTTGATGGATCGCAGAGAAAATAAAACCCATCAGCGCAATTATGGTAATGATATGTTGGTGAAGTGATTGGCAACATTCGACAGGAAATAGCGTTTGAACGCGGAAGCATGATCACCCGGTACGCTGTAGTGTGTGTGTTTTGGATGTGCCGAGAACCATAACAAACACGTTTGCAAAATTGATTTCAGTAGTCATTTTCCTAACCCAATGCTAAACGTTCATTTAACGTGTTGTGTTGTTGTTTGTTTTTTTTTTTTTTGCTTCTCGCAAACCCTTTAAGTGTTTACTATCAACTTCTCACCATACCACTTAAGCACTCGAACCGTTGGCAGTAAACTTTGAAGATTAAAAAGCCCTCCAGTGTGTGTCGAGTAGCACTTGAAGCTACCATGGGGAAAGTGGTGAAAGGAAGGGGGAGAAGAGGGGGAGGAAACGATCCCAAAACGGTGTCCTTACAACGCAATGACCCCGTTCCGGCTTTCATCGAACTTTTGCACTTTACCGGCCCGTTGTGCTTATCAGCTTCAGTCAACCCGATTGTGTTAACATCGATAACGGCTAAACCGTTGCATGGTTCTCCAGTGCGAGCCTCCTTGTTTCATCCTGAAGGCACACACACACACATGAGAGAGTTTTGCTAAGCCGCCCCAAGGAATGCAAGACATCCTTAATACTCTTGCGGGCATTACGGGCAGAGGTAGTTGTGTGTGTTGCGTTAAACACATACTCGACGGGTCCTCAGTTTTGCAACAAAAAGAAAGATCGCTACAAACAGAGAGAGAGAGAGAGAGAGAGAAAGAGAGAGAGCGAGAGAGAGAGAGAGAGAGAGAGAGAGAGAGCCACACACGTCCGTTGTCTGTTTACACCTCACACTTCGTAACCGGATCGTACCGTACGTGCGCAAGTGCCGGTAAACATTATCAGCAACACACTGCAATTAAGGTTGTCCATCCCTGAACCGTCAACCCGTACCGGAGGCACGATTATCTACGTACGAGTTCAAGCAATACAAACACCAGCGTCACCACTGGATGGCTTGTTTTGGCTGACCTTTTTCGCCCACCCCTGCCCAATCGGCCGGTGCCGGTCGGGTCACGTGCGATGGGGATGAGTATCGGGTAAAGTGCAAAGGTAAATTTGAGAAGTGTTGATGGAGTGGAAATTTCGTCCAAAAACCCCGGAACCATCAACCTCTTGTGTGCGGTGCAGACCACGATTGCTACTACTGCTGCTGCTGCTACAACTAACTTCGATTGCCTTGGTTTCGGTGGAGAAAAGCGCAGCCAAGAAGGTGCACGAAGGGTGAAAAAGTAGAAACATATTGATTCCTCGCTGGAAAGTGATGACCTCATGATGCTGGTGCAGTACACGTTAGCTAGCCAATATAAGCGAAAGATAGTTCATTGGTAGATGATTGGCTCAACAAACTTTGCCCTTGGAGAAAAGGTGCATGAAAACTTAGTTCGTTCTAATTTTGGATGATTATTTGCGCAAGAAAATCGAAGTATGTATCTAATTATTAAAGATGTTGAAGACCGTTCAGGTGATCTGCAGTGTTGATCATATTTTCACAGCTTTCACAGAACAGAATTTAATCTTCATCGTTCATCTCAAGCTTTTAATTCATAGAAATTATTTACTATAGATTCCTTAACCTTTGCAGTGGGAATTTTGTTAATGTTCTATGGAATATTCCTTTACAAAAGCTTGAACATAATCCATTTTGTAGACGACTATTGTCTCGCCAATGAACAATGAATATTGACGCACAATGGAAACCTTTTTTAATTAAATAATTAGCAATGGTATGATTCTTTATGGTCACTTGAATTACATAAACTTTCATAAAAAAAACGAAAAATAGTTTAAAGTTTGTTTTTGAGTATCTAGAAGCGTATATTTTCATTTCTACCAGATATGAGTGAACTGTCAAAAAATGTAAACAAAACAATGACATTTGATAACAAAAAGGATGAACGATGTTCGCGAGGGAAGTTTGATCCACGAAAGGTCATCAAGATTTTCTGGCCATTGTACAGGTATTAAGGGTCCTAAGATCTACGGATAGAACGATCGAAGATTTTGTTGAACATGTTTAAGAAGAAGCATTCGATCGTCGCGTTCTCTGACGAGAATCTTTTTCACCAACATCAATATCTACATTTCGTCTCAGAGTGACCTAGTGTATTCGACCGAAGCAGGCGTGAAGGTGAATAGTGACATCTAATGAGGTATATTGAAGGAGAAGGTCCTACCATGAGTCAAAGAGAACTTCGATGAGCATCATTATGCCATATGCAGGATCACCGTGTCATTTCAATAGAAAGACGCAAGAGAGGTTGAAGGATAACATAACCATTTGGTCAAAACATATTTGACCTACTAGCAACCCAGAGTTGAAGTCCTTCGAATGCTCAGTGTGGATGAATTTCCAGGCAAAACTCGGTACTAAACCTCACCCAATTCTCGACCACCTGAAAGCTTCCATCACAAATGCGAAGAGTTCTATGTCTGTTCCCTATATTCAGAATGTATGCTCCAGATTCCGCTTCGGCCTGGAGAAAGCAATCGACGACAACGGTGGTCACGTCGAATAATCGGAAGTTGGAATTAATAAATAAACATGATTTTTTTTTTTTTTTTTTAGTATGTTAGAACGGAACAGGCCGTATTAGACTAATTTTACCACGTAGCAGGCTAGTCAGACCGTGCTACGGGGGGACGGTCCGAATGGGATTTGAACCCGGTCCGGTCGTGTTAGGAACTGGCGCCGTTGCCAAATGCACCACCGGGCCGCCCCTAAATAAACATGTTTATAAAGTTTTTTTTTAAATAACTCTTTATGAGCTCTTTATCCCCTAATTTTAGCAAACAGTATTCTAGAAACGTCTCATCCATACTGCATCCAAATGCCACAAGCATTTTATTTCCAACAGTAAAACTAATCACTCCCGTTTTTGATCTGATTGCATGCTGTTATTTGTTTTGGTGTTGTACTCTTTATTGTAGATCATAATCGTATTCACACGACATATTTACACCAGCAGCAGCTCCCGTTTTTTTTACTTTACTCCATATGTTTGTTTGCAATCTGGCAGCACATCATCAGTTTTTCTCCATACCGCACGAAAAGCAGTTCTATCAGGGTAAACATAAATTCCTTTTTCCCTCGGAATCAAATCTACCTTTCAGCATT
>STHB01000004.1:6762672-6792331 GCA_018908115.1 Anopheles rivulorum
CCGACTTCAGCTCTGGCACGCACGCGTTCTTCGCATTACGCACACCGTACGCACTGTGCAATTAAAAACGAATTACCTGCGGCCCGAACACACCACGCCCAAAAGGTGTTCTCACCACGATTTCGCATCAGCTCACCATGCCGTCGCCGCCGCCGTAGTCAAATATAAACCGAGGCCGAGAAATTAAGTAGTCGTCGATACTATCGCCCACGGTAGATAATGTGATTATCTGCGGCAGCCTTAGCCGTTGGGATAATGAGGCTGGGATAGAGACCCAACGTCCCACTCAACGGGAGGCAGACAAGGACACACGAATGCCAGCTGGAAGGGGCAGCGCATAATGAGCTGATAATCATCAACCCGAACTCTCGGCAATCTCGCGGCAAGCAATCAATTCTTCGATCAGCCGCAACAAAGCTTCCACTCGGAAAGATGATTCGTGGAACTGTGCGGTCTTATTAGGGTAATTCCGGATGATAAGCATTGCTTGAGGGCGACACTACTCAAATGTTGCTTCATCGAACTAATGTGCGTACGTAACTAAAACTACTTGAAAGGTATTGTAAAGGTTTCTTTTCTACATCTCCCATTAAATGAATCTGAATTGGTCACATAATATAATGTTATTAAAATCAACAAAGGCCCTGAATATTTTTATCTACCAATATACTGATTCCAAAATAATCTAACTCATAATTTTTTCAATAAATCTAGTTTAAAATGATATGGTTCTTTATTAGAGGTAATAATTTAATAACTTCGTTGTGCTGAAATTTTACTATAATACTAAACAAAAACTACTACTTGCTAATGTATTTTATAGGTAATAAAATGTTATTTCCTTTATAGGAAGCAACAAAAGGTTCCAAAAAGAAGGAAATCTACTTAAACCATATCTATTCTACAAACTTTGGAAGGCTACTAAGATCGTAACATATTTTGAAATAATTCATGAAACATTGCAGTGAAACATTTCCTCCACGATCGGTACCAAAAATCGTATCGTACATTGATGAACTTTTATGATGTTTGGACTGAGTAGGAAATTGAACTAGAGATTTGAACTGGTAATGCTACTCTGACCGCTGTTTCCGTCTAAAAGGATTTACTTGTTGTACTTAAACGGAACAGTTATATGTATAAAGCGTCTTTTGAAAGTAGAAAAAACGGTTTTGAAAAATGCAACAAACTTTACAACTTTGCCGAAGTAGTCTACTAGTCAATATAGTCTACTTTCTATTCAGATAATAGTACTTATCTATGATCGGCAATGAAATGCTTTCGAGATTTACGACTTCACGATCGATAAAACTTTTCGATGCATACGGAACAATGTTTTGCAAAAACTAAAAAACAAAAGCAAACAAAAATAAAGAATTTCTTCCGGCAAGAACCCCTCGTCCCGGCTAGAACATAGTGTTGTTGAAAGGTAAGTACATTTATTTTATTGTACCACTTGTACAATCGAATCGATTTTTCATAATTCACAAACAAGGCAGCACACTCGATCATTTCACAGCTCGCAGCGTTTCGTACGTGCAATCAACGATCCGATGTTCTTGATAGATTTTGTTTTTCTCGCGCTCCACATCTGACCATTTCTGCTTCTTTTCTCACCGCACAGCAAAAGTGTGCTGAAAATAGCGCATGATTAGTTTGGTTTGGCGCTGCTGCTTTCGCTGCATGCTGCTGTTTTTTTCTCTACCTTCACCATGCATGTTGTGCGAAAAACATTCTCCGCAAAGTATAAAACATATCGCATGCTGTGCTGTGCTGTGTGGCTGTCGACGACGTCGAGACATGAGTTATTTCTCGCCAGCACACCCGATTGCAAAATCTTATTCTACCGGTCATTCTTTTGGGGTTTGGATTCGGTGGTGGATGTTTTATTTTCGTTTCATTCGGTTGAATTGCCTTTCAATGCCCTCCTATCTAACGGCATGCACTCTGGACATTGTTTAAGAAGAGTCGGAAAAGCGAACGCGAGCGTAACAACAACAGCAAAATAACAACCAAAATCGTAAAGTTTTTGGCACGGATTCTGTTTTCTGCCAACGAGACGGGCACCGAAACCCCGAAACCTAACCCACAAGTGCCTTCCTTCGGTAACGATCGATTTCTGGAGTGTAGCAGCAGCAGCGAACGAAACGAGAAGCAAAAAAACCATGAGGAGAAAATACCCGATCTAGGTCAAGAGCTTTAGTGTGCTTTCTTTTCCTGCAGCTTGCGCTGTAGTCAATTCATTTTCCCTTTGCTGCGAAATGCCAAGGTCCGCGCGGTCCTTGAAAAGTTTTATGGTTATTTGCGCCCCAAAATAACGCCATTTTGACGATGCACCATTTTGCTTGCAAGGTCAACCGAATTCACCACGGTGAGGTGAACAATGAAGTTGATGATTTAATCAACGCCCGGTACACAGCGCCATGGAAACCGGTGGAAAATAGTGGACCGTTTGGATGGTGGTACTTAAGTCACTTTTATCGTTATTAAAATTTACCATCCCGGTAATGCCACTTCTTTAGCAAAATCAAACATTAATTATATTAAAATAGTACACGTTCAATGGTGTGGAATAAACACTCTGTTGCGCTCATTATTCGGAGATGACCCACGCCATCCATCCATCACTCCTCCTTGGTGCTATGATGCGGCGGCAATCTTATGCTTCGTTTGAAGCCGAAATAAAACTGTCCACTAAGGGAAAAGCTCACTGGAAATGGCATTAATTTTCCCCATCTTGGCCATCAATTTAAAGCTGTAGCGAACGAGCTCGTTAGTTTTACTTCTTTTCTCGTTTGATTTTTCTTGCTCATTCCCCCAGATTGGAATGTCGTTTTGCCGTCGGTCCGGCTGAGAGAAGGAAACTTTACTTACGCGTTAAGTTTCCTGTGAGCTTTTTCCCAATAGTAAGGCATCCTCTATTTTCTTTCCTTAGCTTGGAACGGGTGTGTGGTTTTTATGTTGTTTCCTCAAACCAATAACCAACAGAAGAACAGGAAAAAAACACGCAGGAAGAAGAAACGATTTTACGCCTGGCAGACATTTCCGTTTATTTCTTCCGGATAATCGGTGTCCGTTCGGAAACGGATTTTTTTTTGTCGCTTCAATTTTGTCGATTCTATTTCAAACGAAAACTAAAACCAAAAAGAAAACCCTCTGCTCTGCTTTTTCCCTCTGTTTCACACAGTATGCTGCCAGGAACAGGAAAAGAAAAACCGGTCAGTGAGCGATTTGCTAGCGTTGCGAATGGACAGAAACATTCGTATAAGTAAATGGTTTTGAAGACACTACGTAGCAGAATGCAACCAGCCAGCAGCTTTGATATTGCTACCCCTTTTTAGTAACAAGGGTGTATAAAAAAACAAAGTAAACGAAATCGAATCAGCCAGAGAAGAAACAAGACCGAAATGCATTGAAACGATAACTCTTCTTTCTTGGGTAAGTTTCGTTTTTTCGCCCCTTGAAGAATCGTTAGTGTAGCGGTGAAAGGGAATATTGAAACGATTTACAACCACTGGCGCTTACTACAACTAGCACACATAGTATGCGGAATGCAGTCGAAGTTTCACTGTCCCTAATGGGATGGCAGCAGTTTGGATGCACTTTTTTCTTCTCGTGATTCTCGCAACACTACGTGTGGCCGGATATCTTCCAGGAACATCAATTTTGCCATCCTTTGAAGTGCAATCGTTCGTACTCCGGGACGCTAAACGAGCACTCTTGAGGCGGCATTACATTAACATAAATTTGCCAAGACTGTTTCGGTTTCGCCTGTTTGTCTTTTTAACTACACAGAATAGTTAGGAATAATGTAGTTCTGAAGCTGTAGTTTAATCCCCATTACAAACACCAAATATTTGCATTTTATTTGACAACTTTATGCAATTTTGCTTCTTTCCTTTACCTTTATACCATTTCGAATTTTCGGTTCAATTTTGGGCTGCGAGATAAGTGAAACGAGATGACGACGACAAGGTCACCTAAACCGATTGTTCTGGTTTTGATTCTCGGCCACCATCCTGCCACCATCCTGCCACCAACCGAATCACTTTCATCCCCGTGACCCCCGTGAAGGTAATCGACAAAAACCAAAATTGACATGTCGCCTAAGACGACTTTTCCGCTTGACAACCGGACCACAACCGAACCGTTCTGCTTTCGTTGGAAGTTTCCGGCTTTCTAGTCAACCTGCGGCTACCTGTACGCCACACGAACGCTTCCTTGCCCACCGGGGCAGCTCGAGACCCAAGATTGGCTGGGAAAATCGCTAGACCCGAACTGCGACTCGGCTCGTTTTTTTTTCTCCGTGATCGAAGCAGATGGATCGGTGAGCGGTTTCACGATGGGAAGAAATACAATTATCTGCTCTGACGTACGAACGGGCAAAAGGCGGCATCGAAAAATCAATTGATTTTCTATTTTTACTTCCAATCTTTGGCCTCCAGGCCACCGTTGGCCACCACCCTCGCAGCTTGTTGCCCGTGTCCGAACGCACCGTCCTGTCGTCGATGCGATGCGATTGGAAAGCGGTGACGACCGTGCACGACTGTTGCGATGTTGGTAGCGAATGGAGTCAAAATGCGCATTATCCACTTACACACCGGGCCCACTCCGGGAACCGAGTTTTATTGGCCGAGTTATATTATACGGTTGACGTTGCGGCTTGTCGTTTGTTGTTTTTCTTTTTCCAAATGTTCAACCAGAATGATTTGATATCAGGGGTTGGAAAAACAAGCACAAAAATGGCTTCCTAACGCATCGAACCATCCGAAGGTGAATCGTTCTATTTTCTTTCTTCTTCCGGCTTGCTGATACGGTTATCCATCAACCGTTCTCTTCGATTGGGGTGAAACATCAAACCCCCCCCTCCCCCCACACTTTACTGTCGGAACTGGACATATGCCTGCGTCCTACTGTACACACCAACGCCATAATGTTTAAATGCTTCCGGTGTATCGGGGCTGACTGGTTGAAAGGTACTAGCATCGACGAACAATGGCTTAACCGAGCTTTTGTGTGGACGTTTCGAAGGTTTGCAGGATTCGATCGATACACGACAAAATCAATGAATCGTTCGTGATGAAGGGCAGAAGCTTCGAGAACAAATTTGCAAACATATTGAAAAAAAAAACAATGTATATGATTTTTTAATCGTTTACCCAAATAGTTGCTAGAAGAACATTGTTTAAGTAAAATTTAATACTCAACCGCACATCTTATCGATCACCCGAAATCATGCAAATTTAATCCTGAAAACATCGTTATGATTGTTATCCTTATCATCTATTCACCAATTGATCCACCAAATTCAATGGTCGACCATTGTCGATTGGCCATTTGGTCAAAGGCAAAGATATGGCGACGAATCGTTTGCCATCTGTACCATTGACGTGGTTGTCGCGTGATACGGCGCTGACCAACAACCCGGACTGTACGGTGCACGATCGACCATGGCCGTCGACCATGGTAACAGATGAACGAGACGCATTTTTGACGTCCATTCAACCATTGAAAGGTTCTTTTCCCGGTAAGTTCATTACGAAGCCTGCTGATGTGTGAAATTCGTCCATTGTGAAGAATGTACAGTATGTATGTCCGAAAGCGACAAAACCACTCATCCCTTGATCCGCTTCCTCTCCCTCTCCATACCCTCCCTCCCTAACCACCATTGAAAGGAAGGACACTTTGCACACACGTTCACCAACCGTTACGCTAAGTTACCATGGTCATCGTAAGCCGGTTCACCATGCATCCTTTAAAGACACACTGAAGTTATCCCTAGAACTTTTACGGCTTTACAAAGGCACTCGTCGCTCAAGTAGAAACGTAAAACCCGCCCTGGTCTTACCATCTTGTTTAGGCGAAAACCTTCGTTCGCCATTTCTACAAGGATCCGTAGTCTAGTTCTTTTATTTGCTGGCTTCCTTTTGGCGTTGAACAAAACTGCAAGCTTCACACATCATGAAGCGTACGTGAGTGTTGGACCCGAACACGGAACACACGTTTTCCTTCAATCGTAGTTTAGGGAATCTCTTTCCCGAACTTAACTCATCGGAATGTTCATTCCTTTTTCGATTAAAGTAAGACGCAGAGGTACACATTTCGTGGAAGTAAATTAATTAAATCAGAGAGTATTTTTAATTCTATTAGCAAAATAATTCATTATTGTAAGAGATCTTTTGCTCGGGAGTCAAAATTGTAATTGAAACCCCCAAACGCTTCACATTAGAAACATTCTATTTGTGAAAGGTGACTCAATATTAAAGAGCGGATATACACTTAAAGATGGATATATTTAATTTAGAGTGTTCTTTCAACTATTCACTCGTCACTGGCTGAAATCTATATGAATGCTCCTGAATGCTCCCCTTATACTAGATTTGCCAGTATCTCTGTCACATCTTCTCTCCGTTTTCATAATATGACGATAGATGTCAATGACTTGACTTGACTTACAGAATGTTTATAAATCTGAGTTTTTATGCAATATTTCTTTATTAATTATTTATTATTTCTCTCGCGATTATCTGGTAAACGTACCGCATTCCTTATTTCCACATGTCGTACTGCAGTAAAACGTGAATATCTTCAACAGAAAATCTTGTCTAACTAGTTCCAATATAACTACTCCTTAAACTCCTTTCAGATTATTCAGATGGGACATGTTGGGAACTTAGAAAATGTACATTCTTATTGTGTGTAACAAAGCATTTAAAGTCATCAATCCGCCTCCCTCATATGGCTTTAAAGTCCGACACCAGAATTCTGCACTATTCCTTCCTATCCATAGCCTTCCCAGATTTAAAGAACCCAGTTCAGAATGCAGAATTTTCAACATATATTCGAAAAAAATTTAAGTAAGATAACTAATCATAATGATCATTATCATAAGAACTATAAAATATCAAAATCAATAACCCATCGAACAGACTGGAAAATTGAAACTTTAAATTATGGCCCGTCGGCACAACATCAATATTTTGCACCCTTTTGCCCAAAAAATGACATCATCATTATCATCGCCATTACCATCATCGACGCTTTTCGACGGTTTTGCGCGGCTGACGATTAGCAACCTTGCAACCGGCGGAAAGAAACACCCTGGAGCCCGCTGACTGGTGCGGCTGACTGGCGCTGATTAATTACGCGCAACGACCTCCCAAAACGATGGGTCATTAATTTTTCGCTGTTCACTCGAACGCAAAACGGCAACCGTCAGCTCGCTCGCGCCAACCAAGGGCGGAAACCGGTGTGTTTCGTGGAGAAAACTACTACCACCGCCACTATAGGGCAGGGTAGCATGAAAAATGCCCTCTGCTCCTTTGCGAAACTCATCGTAGCGTGAAATATGTCTTAACTTGTAAACATGAGCCGCCGGCCAGCTGCCATACGGTGCACGGTTGGACAACGCTGCAAGCGAAAAGGTTCACCACCGATGCTGCAACCGTGGCGTGTGCAGTCCAGTCTTGCTGTCGGTGTAATTCTCACGGACAAACACACACACACATACATACACACCCACGCGGACATTGGGGACAACGACATGAAGGAGGACATGAATAGTTTACAAATATATCGTCACCTTTCCCTCCGAGTCCGGGTATCCTCGTCCCACTGTCTCCAACGTTTCCACGCACCACCGGAGGGCGTGCAGGAAATTCATTTCGGTGCGACCAATTAAACTGACATAATTTAATTAAAAGAGATTATGAATAAATTAAAATAAATTCCATCCGTCGTCAAAGGCATCCGGCAGCCGTCGAGGGGTACAACACACAGTAGGAATGCGTAACATCTTGCAAGGACCGTGTTTGCCCATGGTTTTGCGTGTCAATCTTCAATCGTTAGCAGAAACTAAAGTCACAGACGAGCGCACACACTCCCGTACACACACACACACACACGCTTCTAAGCGCAGTCAAAGGACAGTATCTGATTAATGCAAATGCTCATTACTGGCGTGCGGAAAATGAATGCTATGCTAGGATGGTGGATTTTAGTGCAAAGATTTGTTTTTCGTGTTATTTGTTGAGCTCATCATCCCCAAAGCGGTACCATTAAGTCAGCGCTCGGGCACATCTAGTTTGCCAACTACGCGTCATCAGATTTACGGTGAAATTAATCAGTTTGGTAATAGTAGTAGAAGCAGTAATAGTTGCCCAACTGCCCAAGAGGTAATAATACACTACGTCAAACTTTATCACCGTCGCCACTAGTGCACGGTGGATTTCATTTAAATTAGTACGAAATTAATCAGCAGCAAATGCGGGTAAGCGGTGATGCTAACGCTGTACATTTTGTTATGTTGCGCTTAACTGTTTACGAAAAATATACCAGCTCGGTTACAGCATAGTACAAACGATGCTACATAAACATGATACACTCAACCATTGGCTGTCCACCTGCTGCCGGTGGTGGTGGTGGTGATGGTGTACGGGTGTTCGTTTGCATAAGGTTGACGTACACTCGAACCAATCGATCATTTTTCAGCAAACTCATAACTAATAAAACAGAAAAAAAGGCGAGCACATCCAACAGTATATCATTCTACCGAGATGGCAGAATCGTACAGTTAACCCGAAAACACTTTCCCCAGCCATGTCCGAAAACGGGCCGAGCGGTATCATTTGACAGGCATGATGGCGGCGAAATATTGATGCTACTGAGACTGAGGGACAACTATTTTTTATTCTCTTCTTCTTTCGTCTAGCTTCCCTTGAGGAATGACCTCCACCGCAACCCGTACGCAACCATCCCTTTTCAGCCGCACAATTCTACGCGGCGACGAACAACAACATGGTGCCATTGAAATATTAATGCACTTCTAAAAATACTCCAACGTCACGATGGACCTCTTGGTGCCGTGGGTTTCGCGTTTGCCAGGCCAAACGAACAGAAGTAGAACCGAACGTAGAAAGACAACACTCAGCTGCAAGTTGGCAGTTGCAACGCGTCATGCAGCCGTCATGCACCGGCGGGAGTACTTGAAGATTGATAAGTCTGGGTAATGGGAAAACGCAAGGCGTTATAATTTTTTTTTTGTGGGGAAGAGGATTTTCGTAGCGTTGGATTAGTGCTGCTGCGTGTCACGAGTTTTTTTCCTTTTAGTAATGGATGCATCAATTAAAAAAGTTCTACCACGCTGATGGATTGCACTTTGCACGGATAGTATAATGATTGATCACCCAAAGCTGCAACAAACCAAAAATTGTTTTCTTCGATTAAAGTGAATGTTTGAAAGATAAATGAATGCCTTAAAATATCTGCACCGCTACGTACACAGTTCTACAGACCGCTGACACGATTTGACTTGAAAATAAACTTCCGCGTTATAACCTTTACCAGAGGTCCATTGGGTCGAATGCACCAAACAGGAACTGCAACTGCACACCTAAATAAACAGGAACTACATGAGATCAACCACCCGATTTGCGCGATTTGCGTGAATCCGTTTATGAGAAACAGCTGCCACCACAGTGCCCCAAATGCCACAGCTTCGTTACATTTTAATTAAATTGTACCACAAAATTGTTCTTCCCCGATGTGATGCACCGCAACATTCCATAAGTCATACACCGCGGACGGCGGACGCAGTCCGTCATTTCATTCCGGCAGTTCGGCATTCGGCCACTTGTCTTTAAATAGCTGCATGGGGCGGAGCAGCAGGTCCTGTGTTTAATGAATGCACGCTAAATAAATAGCCACTGCCAGTTGCCCAACTGCCGACCAAAAATCCACAACAGAGGGCAAAAGGCCACGATGCATCCGTTTGCATCCGACGTGCTCTAATTTTGCCACACGCAGCACCACAACATGGCTAGTGGCCCTTTAACCTTTTTTTTTCTTTCCCCTTTCCGACAGCCATCTTGCTGCTTACTTATTTTAACCGTGTACCGCACATTCACTCCCAGCTGGCATTTTTGTTCGACAAAATTGTTATAAAGCCCTTCGTGTTGTCCACTCGGATGTGCGGTTGTAAGAAAAAAGTGCATTTTGATGCGCCCCGATGCAAACAAACCGGGTTTCGGGTGCAATGACCTTTTGGTGTACCATCTTTAACGAAGCAGTCGAGTGCTTAACACTCACCACAGCTACTCAACAGCTTCTTCGTTTACGGTACAAATACAAATCTTTTCAGAAACTCCTAAGAGAGTACATTCCATACGATTCCGCAGGTGAACATTGCATCCGAACACCGTCCGTAGATATGGCGACCGATGCAACTCAGGTGTGCAAATTTAATTAGTCACAAATTGGTACTCTCGGCAACATCCAAAGCCACCGGCACCGCACCGGTGTTGGGTTGTAATGGATGCAAATCCTTACGGTGGACAGGTAACATGCTGAAACACGCCGACACACCTTGCTTATTTTAATGGACTGCAAATGGACCGTAAACGTATTAATCGTCACCACAAATTTATCCCTACGCTGCGTGTTATACGAAGCAGTTAGCTTATTTCACGCTCTGTGGTTCTCTGTTTTGCCTTTTTTTTTAAGCCATATGGCCTAGGAGTCACTGGTCCAAGTTTGAAACGAAGCAACAACAAAAATCGAAATCATTTGCATAAGTCCTCTAAATGTTCAATCTTCTTGGAATATGTGATATTTTCATTATGCTAATCAAAAAGAAACATTTCAAGCATTTCCTAAATTTTCTTTCTTTTTATAACTTTGATTAAATAACTTTCATTAAAAGTAAATAAAATCTTAACTTTTTTCAAATACATAACAGTATAACTAATTGCTTGAAGATTCTAAAACAAAAAAACAATTTTCTACTGTTATATCCTTCTGAAATTGTTTAGGAATTTGTATTTGTGTATTTTTTATAAATGATTGATTCAATTGCTTTTTAAAACATTGATCAAACCGTCTAACGTAGTATTTACAAACTTCTGCCCCAATCAATTATCCGGACCTCTAAGACGCAAGACTGATTCGTGTGCTCATCAGTATAATTGTCTTGTGTTTTGCTGTTGTCAACCAGTGGCACAATGATACTTTTGCTGTTTTCAACTTTAAAAAAAAGGTCCCATCTAAGGGTAAGCTAACTCGGTAATTCAATATTCTTCCGCATTCTTCTTTCGTCTCCTTTGTTAATTATGATCAAATTTAACTGTTCGTTAATGTTTGTTTTGAACAAAAGTATGGTATTGCTTAACTTTGCGGACATTTCCGGGCCCATACTGTTTGTGGTTGAGAGTTTCTTTTACTTTCTTCGCTAATAAGGGTGAAATTTGAGGTCAGATTTACAGATCTTCTTTTGTTTCTGTACGATATCTTCTTTTGTTTTGCACGGTCTCACGGTCTCAGAAATTGGAGTGTAATATGTTCCTTTTTTTTGCTCCTTACCCATCATAGGGTGGATATTGTTCATTCAATACAATTTAGCTCAACAAATTCCATCCTCTTTGGACATTTGATATTTTATTCCAATGTCATACCATGATCATGGATTGAAATATGGCGCACTCAACAACAGCAACAAGATGTATAAATGTTCATACATTTAACAAAACCAATACCAACGAACAGTACACAAACGATCCAGGAACGGAAGAAAACCGCTCTTCAACAAAAAGCCAACACCTGGGCCGGGGTTTTAACGGAAATAGCAAGGCATAATATAATTTGTACCGTGGAGCTTCCGTTGCCAAAATCGGAAATCAAAGCACCTTTTTTTTCCTAATAAACCTTTTTGCAAAAATGGTGTGAGTTTCGTTTCGCTGTTTTGTATTTATTTGTTTGTTTGCGCTTTGCACCGTTTTCCAACCATTTCCAGCTGTAAAAGTCATTATCAAAAAGCAATCCATCGTTCGGCCCTCGTCCCGCTATTGCCGGCCGCAGGTAATTTGGGAAAAGTTAAGTAATGAACCAAATTGGCAATAACAGAGAAGCACCTAGACACACACCTCGGAACCGACCGACGCTGATAACGCTTTCTCACCGTTCGCGAGCAGGAACTTTTCGATATAAAACAACGACAACAACAAAAGGCCGGCAAATGGTGTTCGGGTTCGCCTTTTCTTTGGCGGCAAGGGAAAACTTTTCGTCACGGATTTACAAACACGCTTCGGCTATAGTTTTATTTCGTGTTTTTCAAAGTCATCAAACCGTGTTTTTTCTCGCAGCGGAAATGGAACCCCGGGAATGCGTTTCGTACAGCCCGGGATCCGGGACTAAGGACAGTGGCTGTGTTTTGCCAGATCAAAATGGGTTCCAAATGAAGCGAAAGCACGAGCTGGGGATTGGTGAAAATGTAATTTATCGCTCGGGAAAACGATTTCGAGCAAAATTGTACGATTTACGCATCGGATCGATAAGACAGTGTTTTGGGTGAAGACATGTATAACACCGAAAGGTGTACTGAATAATGATGTCTTATCGTGGCTGTTGGGGCAGCATGCCATACAGCCCATAATCATCAACCGAGCGATTTTATTCGAAACGATTATCAAGAATTGCATCGTGTGTCGTTTATTTCTTCTTCTATTGTGCTCGTAAAACAATTTGTTTCTTTTAATGGTATTAACAGTAAATGGCGATAAAAAGTCCGCTTTACTGCTGTGTTATTGCCATAATTTTAAATTATTTATTTGAGAAATGTTGAAACTTAATTCAGCAGAACTAAATAAGAAATTTAATTAACAAGATACAATTAAGTGTTTTTTATTGATTTCTCTCTCTCTCTCTCTCTAAATGATAAAAGAGTCCTTTTAATAATCTTTTTCGGCACCCAAACAAGCGTCAAATCAAATTCGTTCCCATATAAATTGTCCAATGATGTACATTATTTTGCATATTAAATCTCATTTTCAAATTTCCATTATCGCCCTTTCCACTCCAACAAAGCTCTACTCCTGCTAAAGCTTTAGCCCAACGATGATTGATTGTCTGTGCATGTCCTACTGATGCGGACATTATTTTGGCATTTATTTTCTCCGTTTTCATCATCGCTCATCGTACGTCAAGCTTCAACCTCTCCCCTGCCAATGAATTGTTTGAGCAGCACAATTGAGTTCAAACGCAATTTAGAAATGCTTCTTGCCGCATCTTTGCTGCACGGAAATCATGTGAGCACCACAACAAAAAATACAAAACAATGCTGCCGGGGTTTTATTTTATCACAAAATCCACCCATCCCATGCAGGGTCCCACCGACGATAGATGGGAACTGACCAAAAAAAATCCCAACTTTAGCAGCGAGACGGAAAAGTAGCGAAGTGAACGGTTCGTGTGGTACACCGAAAGAAAAATCAATCATTTTCAATTTTCATTTCATTAAATCCACTGCCCCCAAGAGTGGGAAAGCCGAAGCTGGAACCTGGAGATCTGTTCCTGCTTGTTTGTTGTGTTCAATGTGCTGGCTGGGGAGAAATGTGGTTTATCGTTGCACTCACTCACTGTATCACTGTGTGAACCAGCAGCGGTTGTGGGCTTTCCGTGACATCGGTCGAAAGGGTTTTTCGGTTATCGAACGGAGAACAGCCGCACAGGCATCGGCATTATAGCAAAACCAAACACCCTTCAGGGCAGGAACGCTGGCCAAACGTCGGTACACTGGTGAAATTAAATTTTCAACCCTCGAGCGTGAGTTTTTTGGGGGGCCAGTTTTCGGTACAGAATCAATCGGAAGCCTATGAGAGACTTTTGCCGATGATTTCTCCATCTTTTATGGCACATAATTTGTTCATCAAGTTTTATAAGCAGACGTAAAAAGACAAGCAATCGAAGGCTTCAAATGAAACTTAAATTAAACATTTACACTAGAATAATTTAACTTCACTATTTAATGCAAGACACTAGCAAAGATTTAATTTACTTCAAATAGATGATTAGTGGTTGTTTGTTGCCAACTAATAAAAAATCTTTAAACAAAATCTAAACACTTCAACGAAAAAGTAAACAAAAATATGAATAATAAATATCTCAAAACAAAAAATCAATACTAATGACTGAAAGCAGCACCTTAAAGCAAAAAAATAAGATTCGTACAAAGGTTAAAAGTAAATTAAATAACCAATAAATACATTCGATAAAGTTGACTTTAACATCTGTTACAATTTAATTTTATTTCCAATGAATTATTCATAAAAAACTATTTTTTTCCAAGATATGAAGAATTGAATGTCCTTGAAACTATTTAATTATGCAGCACTACAGACCATTCAAAATTATTTACCGAGAATGTTTTAATATTACGATAATCTTATTGAAGAAAACATTATCAAACATAAAAACAAACATTTTTCACTCCACCTTTTCTCTAAATTACAAATTTATCACATGTAGATTAATGAAAGCATTCATCATTTCTATCGACCTACGCTCGTCATCGTCCAGTAAATCGTTGGTTCACAAAATGATGATATTTCTTTACGCTAAAGCATAAAAGAAATCGTAAAAGGAGCATTTTTCAAATCTATTTATCGCTTATTATTCTCCACAAAAAAAACAACTATGATAACCATTCTCATGCTAATCGTTGCTTTAAATCCTTTCTTTTGCGCACACCCCTTTCGAACCGAACAGTTGGGTTGGGTGCTGGACAGTGAATCCCAACCAAACCAGTTATCGGGTTTCGTAAACCATCGAGCTGCGCTAACGCTTATTTTAATAAAACAAAGCAGGAAAAAAAAGCGGCAACAAAAAGTTCCCAGTTTTTCCGAGGAAAACTTTCTCGTTAAAGATAACCATCACCCCCAAAAACCCCATATCCGTGCGAACCGTCGTCACCATTTGCGCCATCAACAAATCTCGCTGGCAGCAAACAGCAATCAGTGAATGAAATTCTCTGAACATAATTATGCTAGGCAACACCGGCAAAACCCAAATACTATTGCCGCCCGGTACAGTCGACCAACCCACCCACCCACCCACCATGTCGCTGCCGTACACTAATGGAATAATCAACAGTGGATTAAGCGAGTTTTCTGTGCACTCTCCATATTCGCCACTCAGGCAAAATGAGAAACGAGCCGACCGGTGAAGAAGCCAACCCGGCATTAAACACCAACCAACGAGGCCCCGGTCGAGTGAGTGAAAAAAATAAAAGGAAAACAAGTGAAGAATACCAACCGTCAGCAATTGCGTTCAACCTAGGGAATTTAACGATAATCTTTGTGCAGGACGAATCACGGCCGCACGATTCGAAACGGGTCGCAAAAAGGCGACCAAAGCGTGTAGCTTTTTGCTCCCAGCCGTCCGGACAGCCGTTAATAACTTGTAATGAATTTTCTTACGAAATTAATTAAGAGCGTAAAACGAAGAACCCTCGGCTTGGCCACCGTCAAGCGAAACCAATCTAGCGTTCGCTACCAGGGTAAGTGTGTGTGTGTGTGAGTGTATTTCTCAAGGAAAAAGCTGGAACATCTTAGTGACCAGTTCATCATGCTCTAAACGTTTGCTTCACTCGTTCGCCTAGCTGGTGCCATCCGGAGCGATAATGAAGCAATGGTTCCTAGCGTAATCGGCCTGCTTTTGGTGGAGAAATTCTAACCCGCATACGGTACCGGGGATGTACCGCCAGGGGATGAAACTAAGCAAACAGCTTCACCATTCATAAGGGACTGCCTAATTGGGTGTGGTTTTAAAATGGTATTCAAATACGGAGAACGTAAGCTTTGGTGAAACTATGGCATTGCCGTACCTTAGATCAGAGTTCTTTGTGCCAAGGGATTATTACAGGTTTTTTTTCTATATTGATATTTTTGCTTGAAAGAATTACCTTAATTATCAATCTCTTAAGTAAGATAGTTTCTTTGTGGTGAGGAAAAAAATCAATGGTCTTCCTTGAGCTTTACTACATAGAACAGTGGCCAGTGCAGTGCATAATCGCGTAACGCTTGGGTTGTATTATAAATTACAAAACTAATAAGAAAAAAAAGGATAGCCCACAGCTTAACATGTTCGTTCTTGCCTTCACAAAGGCAAAAGGCAGTTTGAAACAATAACAATTTCCAAGCATGAAACGATCCTCCCCGAAAAGGCAATCCATTTGTAAAAGCCCTTTTACACGTTAGTACATCTGCACATGCATTAAGCGGGGCCTGATTTTTGCCAACTCCGTTGTGTTTTTAAAAAAATACTTTCGTATGGTTTTCCAGCATCTTAAAATAATGGACACCACTTTCCGAAAGACCATTTTGCCACGATTGCCACGATTGCTACTAACCTGTGGCCATACTGCCGGCCCGCGACGATTATGGCGAATCACCGTAAACGCGATGTTATTCCGAGGAATGGACCCACAACCAAGGGTGTGGCAAGTGGGGAATTCTTTGTTAATTACTTCGCACTTCCCACAAGCGAAAATGCGACTGGCCATCCCCATTCCCAGCCGGAATGGCGTGCTGACCTTCGTTTGTTTAGCCTGCCACGAGCTTAACCGTTTCGACCGTTTAGCGCTGATATGCGCGCTTTTTTGTTTTGGCTTTGCTTTGAATCGAACCAAAACCAGCTGACCTTTTGATACTATCAACGGTGGTTTTGTGGAAAATGAAGTGAGAGAAAGAAAGAGAGAAAAGGAGATAGGAACAGCGGAAAGAAAAATCTTCAAACCTTTCGCCCGCCCAATTAGCATTAATTATCCCGGTCAAGTAATATGGGTTTTCCAATAACAATTTCCACGCCCAATTTTCCACCTTCCGCGCTAAAGGGTAAACGAGTTTGCTGTTATTCTCCCCCACCCCCCACCCCCCATAATTTCGCCTAGTATCACGTGCAGAATTTTAAATGTTTTCATTATTTGTTTATTTATCTTTTTTTTTTAATTGCTGAAACTATGTGATTTTAACCATCGTAAACAGGTTTGGACGGTGGAATGAAACTCAAACATTAGCATTACATTCAAAACAACGCTGAAGCTAATGTGTTTTGCCACAAATTAAGCTCCATTTAACCTTAACCCGTTCCGTGCTTTCATCCAGTTTCCCGATGGGGACACCCCCTCCCCGTGTGTGAGTCCCACAGTGATGCTTTAAAATAATATATCCACAATTAGACAACCTCTATAAGTTTGGCAGTACACTGCCTACGAACTATCCGTTCGACCTTCCCGCACGCGAAATCGCGAAACCAGTTACGTAATACCGGCCAACGTGTAATGGGGTGGCCGTAAACTGACCGTCCCGACCGCAACACGCGATGTTCGGCAGTTGCGAACCGTGCTTAACCGGACCAGCGTGTGGTTGACCCGATTTGGCCAGTAGTAGATGGAAACGTTACAACACTCACAACATCTAATCTAATTCACCCGGGAGCCCGGTACCCGCCACGGGGTACCTCACTCTCGCCAACACCGCCGGATCGTATCGACGGACCGTACTTTCCAATTCGGGCCCGACCCGGTCGTCGGTAAAATGCAATTGTAAATTGCTAGCATGCAACGGGCATGGTAACGATTTGCATACAACCCCTTTCATTCCCTATTTCCTCATACCTCCCCCCCTCCTGTTCCCACCCATGAGTACGGAACTGTTCTAGCTGTTGGAGCGAAAGCGACACGCCAACACACGGCGGCCCACTCCAGCCGGCTGAGGTTGAGTCATTTCGCCGGTGTTTCGTTCCGGTGCACTGATTTCATTAACCGGTCGGCGACTGCACTGCATCTTAATTTGCCACGGGCCAATTTATCGGTGAATAATTAGTTTTCTTCTGCATCCCCTTTTCTGCCTTTTCCTTTTTGCTAGGCAGCGTCTATTCCATTTGTTTGTTTTGTTTTCTATTGCGTTTCGTCGACAGTTCTATCGCAGGCCGAGCTTGTTTTGTGCGGGTGAAGCACTTTAAAGATTGAACGCTGCTGCACGAACTTTTATGCACTGTTTAATCGATAATGGATCACTGACATGTGCAGCCTGAAGCCCGGCCAAGACACATCCTAACCGGAAGCAGTCGGTGTCTTGTTTTTTTTTTTATTTTTCGTTCCTTTTGCATTCCGAAGTATGCAAACGCAACGCCGAGTGTTTGTCGTGTTGTAGCGATCGTTGCGTGTGATAATGCTTGGCCATAAGTTTTTGTGAAACGGGTTTTCCTTCGCAAATCGTAGCGGAATGGGAATGGTACTTGCATGCCATGTTTTGCATTCCTTTAAGGAAACATTGTCCCGAGTGTTGAGCGAGCCGGAAACGACCAGGCAGCGCGATGCTTGCAACTAAATGCTTTTGTGCCTGTCATACCGATGAGCGCTGAAGACATCAGAAGAATGTTACACATTTTTTAACATTGTTGAGACGTTCAAGAATGGTAAAACGTTGTAAAACAGCTTGCAAATCTGGTGATTCACTCACCATGTTGATAGTGATTAGTTATCACTACAAGATATGAAGGAATCTTGTATAAACCATACTCAAACATTATTTTTTCTAAGTGATAACAAGATTTCATCTAACTCCACACATATTCCAAATATCAATGACTTCGTACTGGAAAATTCTTTCCTGATTATGCTTCTTTCCTTTTTTATCAAGATGATCTAATCTATCCCATCACGACAGTGTGTTCCAAAATAATAGCTTGACATAGAATTTTTTCGAACGCTCAGTGAAAACAGTGACTGATAAAATAAAACAAAATCAAAAACCAGATTCTAACGAAATTATGTGTTACATAATAGACAAAAACAATTATCTTCTAACTAACACTAGGCAAAACGTAATAATTTTAGATGGAACGTCTAAAGTTTTTAACAGCTGAACGGATTCTCTCTGATTTTGTAATACAATTCATCAAATTGACTCACAAACGTCATAATAAAGATGCTAGACAATTATTTAGAATATAAAATGGAAGTATTAGTTTAATCAGAATTAAGTATTGGCCAGAGTGTGTAGTAAAAATGTAGTTGAAAACACTAGCACAAAACGGTTTCAATGTGTGAAAGAGTACGAGACTTTAAGATGCCGCCTTGAAAGCTTGGTTGTCTGTTCAAGCTTTAAAACAATTACAATTGGCATTGAATTTACCGTAATGCAAGATCCTTTTAATACTAAATCATTCAATACTCGTCACTGTATGCCTCTTTCTAGATAGATTTAGATAATCTCGTAGCAATATTATAATTTTAGCTATTCCAATTTTTTTCGCTTCAAGCACTTTTTTAATGAAAAGCATTAAAACAATATGCTCACAAATATCAGTAAACTAAACTTCAAAAATCCTCGATAAAACTACATGAGGCTACCAATATGGAGCACAGTGTAGAAGTGGCTAAAATTAGACCATCATTCCACAACGACGGACAAACATATCGCTCGGCTCCATTGGCACATATCCTTTCTTTTTGCGCTCTCCCTACTACTGCATTGACCCATTTTCCCACATAGCCCCATGAATTTCCTGTTCACGATTTGCTGCTCCCGGGGTTGTTTTTATCAAACTTTCATCACATCGCTGCAACTGTACTGGGGCACGGTAAGCAATTTCGCCACAAATCTACACATTTTTTGTTTTCATTTTACACCCCAGCCCAGCAGTGCAGGCAGTGAAACCAGCGAGCCCGTTGCACGAAAGCGCCACCAAATGAAACAGCATCGGAAACAGAATTAAATAAATAATCTGACACACGAAATCACACTCCAGACCGCATCGCACCGCACACGTTCGTCGCGTTAAAGCGCTCGCGCTCCCGGGATATGTACTCGTTGCTCGCGGTGTTTATTTATCGATTTTATTGCACCCTTCGGCAGTGAACGCAGTGTGCAGTGTGCGTCCCTTGTGTCCAGCCGCGCAGTGACAGCTTACATGCGAAATCCGGATCCGATGGACCGGCGGACTATATTGAGCGGTCGGTTTGACTAATGTTTTCATTGGCTCCGCCGATTATTGGCGGATTTCATTCCAGTGTGCCATGTGTGTGTGTATGGAGGGGGCGGGGGGGAGGTGCGAACACACGCGAAGAAGCACAACATCCAGCTACAATCTCTTCTAGTGCAGCGGATTTCGTGTAGCTTTCCGTAGGCACCTACCGCATCGTGCATACATGTCAACGTGGGTATGTTGCGAGCTACATTGACGATGGGCAGCGCTGGTACGAATGCTGGTGCTAAGTTTACATTACTGATGTTTGTTTACAATGGCGCAAGTGTACGGCGCGGATACGAAGCATCACTGCTGTCTAAAACAATGAAGTAAATGAAGTAAATGAAGGCCAAAAACATGAGGAATGGAATGGTTTATAGCAATCTCGGCTGTGCTGAGTTATTCTGGTTTCATTGATTTAGTATGTTGTTTGATGATGTTCGATGATGAAACGACGCTGTTTTGTGGGTTATTTCGATGCGTATGGTAAAATAGTAGGACGAAATGATTTAAAATAAATTCTGGACGGATGAACTCAATAAATTCAATAAACGGAATAAACTCAATTAGTTGTTGAGAAATTTCCTTAAATCAGTAATTAGAAGAGAAGATCGAAATCAAAACGATTCAATAGATCACTCCAAATGATCGAATCTACCGGCCAAACGGAGAAGTATTATCTGTACAAGACAGCCGTAGTGACAGAAAAATGTGAGTCCAAGCTTTTAGACTTGATATCCACCCAAAACTGAGATGATGAGATCTTCTTCACAGTGAATATCAACATTGGGTTCGGAGTACGGAGTACTTAACCTCGCCCGACACCAAGAATTTAAACATTGACGACCTTCAGTATATTCTCCCCAAGTATCATCCGTAGCTTTTGACGGTCTACGAAAAAGGAATAGCTCTTTCGTTCAGAACTAGTATAGGAATAGCTCAAGACGTATCACATGAAGAAATACAAGCATCTTGTGGGCCAACCTTCTGTATCCATTGTCTAGTGATCACTGAAGACCTAGTTACTGACATCAAATTGAGGATCTTCTAAGATAAATTTGAAATCTAAAATATAAAGACAGAACAGGTCCAGACAGTTAAATCCTAACTAACCCTTGTTGTTTCCATCGAACTTTACAGAGGCTTCGAATGAAGTATTTTTGAAGAGTATTCATAGATTGGATTCCGTCCCTTATCAAAATTCATTATCCTCAAAAAAATATAATTCAACCCTTACTACCCTCTTAACCAGAGAAGCTTCTTTGATACCAGCGATGCAACGCAGCAACTTTGAATAAACTAATAAATGTAATCGAATTTCTATCACATTTCACCCGTACGCAATAACGAAGTTCTAAAAGTGTTCTTTTTGCACATGGCGTGGCCCAGCCGGAACGCTCGTTGCTCCATTGCTGCCGACAGATTTTCCGATCATCATAATTCATCAATCCATCATCGACGTCCGATCGGCAAACATCATAAGCCGTTTATCTCAATTACTTCCACATCACCATCGATTCCACGTGTGTTTGTGCGTGCCACGATTCGGGTATTGCACATCCCAACCCAAATCCCAATCATAATGATCACGTTCGACGATCGAGCCCGACCTGCGTTCGCGCGCGGCAACCGATACTAATTGAATTTATCACCAGTCTGTTTCATCTGTTTGGGATGATAAAAACAAAATACATGCGCTCGTACGCTCTGTTCATCATTCATGTTACGCTTCTGTGCCCCGTGCTGGATTATCGCGCATTCGGGGCAGTTTTGTTTTTCCTGCCCATGCTCTCATGCCCGCACGCACTGGTTATCCTTTAACCCAGCGGGTATCGGCCGCTTTGGAAAAATCGGTGCGCATGTTTTGGGACATAATTTATGCGAATTCAATTACAGCGACACAGCCCAAACCTACGGCCGAGCTACGGCTTACACGCGGGTTCAATGTACCGCTGGAAGAGAGACATTTTCAAACGACTCGCACGATGGAACGATGTTTTTCAATCGATAAGTACGTTATTACCATTCCGTAAAGAACCGATTTGTCACTTTACTCCCGACAGTTTTTGAGGGCTTCAACGCCACTTGCTGGCAGTAGAAACGGTCGGTACGGGAAATTTTTTCCCACCGATCCATCATCGATCAATCATCAATTGTTTTGGGGATGAGCTGGTGCGAGCAAAACCATTGGTGTCCTCCAATTGTTGTTCACGATCGATACAACCGTTTCTCGGAAGAATCATCCATTTTTCTCCCTTTTGTTGTACCAACCTTTTTTTTTTCCTTTTCATCACAGTACAATTCTTTATAACGCTGGTGAGCATGGAAGACACTGGTCGTGGTAGGTCTGTGGAAGAGGGAAAGATGAACGAATACAACTCGAAATCGCAACACGAATCGAATCACGGCGGCATGAAAAAGTATGGCCCGCTTTGTTTGCGGCCCACAAAAGGAAAAATTCAATTATGAACTTGTTTTCATGATGTTTGCAGAATATTTTTGCGATCTGCATTTTTTTTTTTTGCTTTTTGTTGTCTTCACCAAACACAGTCACAATGAAGGGGCGGCCATGTTCGGTCGCTCAACCGTTGCAACCGAACGCCGTAAGCGCTGGGCGAATGTGTGTGCCGCCATAAACGCTTTATGCAAATGTACATCGGAGCAGGGACCGTCGAAAGCGAACGGAACGATACATAACTTAAGCCGCTAAGGAGTGTGCACAGTGCCGATCAACGAGTTGCACAATGCGATCGGAAGAATTTGCTTCACTTTCAGCAATAAAATGTTAAACATGTTCTTAAGTGCAACAAGTATTTGTTGTAGCGAATTTGGAAAGAGCTTTCTTGCATTAAATATGAGCTTTTCGAAATTAATTTTTGTCTCAAACTCATATTCTTAATTGTTCCAAACTTCCTATACCTTTTGCTAACCTCACCTAAAACATAAAATCGTTTCTTTGCTAATTTCTCAACCACGGTTTTGTGCGTCACTGTTCCGGAGGATGTCTTTTTTGTTGTTGCCGAGCTACGCTCAGTAGCTCGGTGCGTGTAGACCACCGGAGCGTCGATGAATAGGCAATTTGTTGGTTTATGAGAATTTTACCACCTTGTAATGTCATGCAAATCAGAGTTTGAATACATTAGCCGGTGCCAATGGCAATAGCCAGCCCCATGTCGGTTGCCATTCTTCACCGAGGCGCCACTACCTGGGAGGTGTTGGGAAAATATGAACATGAGCCAAAACCTCCTCCCCCATTGGAACGGGTTGCCTGGTGGCGTGCTATGCTCTCCAGCACCCACGGACACCGATTGTCACTCCGGTGCTGAAGGACGGAACCCTTTTCGCCGTCGTTGATTCGATGATGTATGCGACCGCATCGGAGGCTTTTTATGAGGCTCAAGCAGTGGTGCTATGTTGCCAGTAGCAGCAGTACCACCGTACGGTACGAGAAGTTCCTTCTTAAAGTTCAATATATCCTGGAACCGTGTTCAATGGGTGGCAGACAGGTAGCTGCATACATTTTACTGCAGGAGACATACGAAACGTCTTCAAGATAGAAAGACGATGTTGTTTTGCTTCTAACAATCCGCTATGTACGGTTGCGGTCTCGTAACAGAGCATTTGAATTGATCAAAAAATCATATTTCTTTTCAAATACAGAAAAGTAATTCCGAAGCTTACGATTTGTAACATAAAATAAAAATGGCGAGAAAGAGGGTATTTTTATTCATATTTGGTGAACAGTTTAACGAATACTTACATGGAGAGACGAATGGTGTAAAAATATCTGTAAAAAGAAATAAAATTGTATTAGAACGATTAAAAAATGATTACTAGTAAGACATTATTACGATCAAAATATAAAAGTATGGCACATTTAAACCATTTCTTAAATCATTAAAAAATCGCTTCTCATGCTTTCCAATGATTTGTGGCGAAATTAATCATAAATGTCTTTACTGCTGTTTATTACATATTTTATAACTTTCTTCTCGGTACACCACTACATCGACAACTCCACAAACTAGCGCTAGTTCCTTGTTCATCTCTTACACAATTTTCATTTTCATTTACAGCCACATTTTAGCACCTCGTTTACGGCGGTCATCTTAAGCGCTTTTAAACGTAACCAACATTGTACCACCGGGTGGTTTTATTTTTTTGTCCATTTTTATTGCTCATAATATCTCACCCTAACCCACCGTAATGCGTCGTAAAACTTTTCCCACAACAAATTTACAGCATCGTTCGCTTTCAATCGGTCTCATTAAAATTAAATCAAAGCCAATCCGTTCGGATTAATAACCAGCGCAACAGCGGAGCGAACAAATTGCATCTTCTCGGACATCCGGCCTGCACTACTGTACTGGTGAACCATGTACAGGAACCGGCCGTTAGATATATTAATACTGTGAAATTGACTTTAAAATGTTATTAAAAAGAGAGATAAAGAGAGTTTTACATATCCATCCACTCTCACGCACCAAAAAAAAAAGCTTATTGGTACCGTGGTCATAAAGTTATACTTCGATATTGCCCTGCTGGCCACGCTGGACTTTCCCTATTTTTTTCTCTTTTTAAACTGGACGAATCGTCTGAACTACGGCTAGAAAAAAATGTCAACAGTGAATTCATCACCATATCATGGACAAACCCGCCAGAACGCTGAACAATTTACGTCCCGTGAAACTGCGCGAAAGCAAAATGGCAATGGTGCAGACTGTTCAACAAAACGAACGAACCTGTGGTGGAAGCAGAAGAAATAATGTACTTTACCCACACAATACCCCACAGCGCCCAACCCGGTGTTGATGTTGAGCACGATTATAAAAATTAATAATCGGAGTAAGCTCACAAGCGATAACGAAACAAGAAAAAATGTCCGCCAGCAAAGCTTCGTTAGGAACGCGATCCAGTGCCATAAGAATGAGAAACATCGTAAAAGTATGAAATAGACACGAGTTAACGATGGTACAGCAAAAACAAAAAAATATGAACCAACAAGATCCGAAACTGGTGGTATACTGGTACTGTGGATGGTGGATGAGACGAAAGCGAAAAAGCTCTAGGTATGCCTTCCGGTAATAAATTGAAAAACTTTGTCCCCCGCCACTACACTGCTAGTGACTTCCTGCGGTAAGAGCAAGTACGTGCAGTGAAAGCTAATCGCTCGGTTTTTCATCCCCTTTTCCGGGCTTTCGAACAGCTTGGAGCGTTGAAGACGAAAACGGAGGCCTATACACCGAATCGGAGGGCTACACCTGGTCAGTCAAGGCCACCCAAGCGAAGACACGCGTGAAAAGGAAAACCTCGACGAAACAGGGTATGCACTCCAATGTGGCATCCTTGCGCGTTTCGGTTGAATGACCATGTTTTTTCTTTCTTTCTTTGCTCTTGCTCCCCGTTCTTACAACTTCCAAAGGGTTGTACGTATCGGTATGACATCCTTGGTACACGGAAAGGTTAGAAAGGAATTGATAACAGCCACGACAGTGTCTTCACAAATAGCGCCCTACACGCTAGATGATGAATATTTATGATACTCGTCGGAAGACACAGGCTAGTTGATAGGGTTGGTGTGCTTTTTGTGTTGATTGATGTATTTTTATACATGTTAAAATTGTTTTGCTTTTAAAAAGGTAGTCGTTTGTTTTTTTTTTTTTTTGCAAGCGCTAGGCGTAATCCGGAAATATGAATTTTGAAAATGAAAAATTACAAAACATGACCGGCGGCGCGTGAAGTAAGAACGCTGAAGTAAATTGTACAAAGAAATATACTTCAATAAGGAAATTTTAACTTACACCAACAATTGCTATAATGTTAAATGTACAAAGAAAGAAAAACGTCTACAAATGTCTTCATTTCTCGATCGAAATTTAAAATACATCAAATTTGTATCACAAAACACTGCCGTCTCTAAAAATAAATAAATAATCATAATCAATAAGTATTTTTAAGGAACAAAAATTAGATGAGTTAAACCGTATATAAAAAAAGATAAAAGATAAGAGTAAGAGTAGTAATCGGAAAATGCTATTTAAAACAAAATAAACATGAACGGCCATGTTACCTAATAACACAAAAACAACTCAACGATAACAAAGCAATTTTTAAAAAAATGCTCATGTTCGCACGGCTATTATAAAATGTTAATAAAATAACAGAAGTAGACATTGATTTAATTTCTATTCTATGATGCTAATTGTTTGATCAAAAACTATATAATCGTTGAATAAGTCAAGCTTTTCACTGAAAAAAGTATCGTCACGATCAGAATAAGCGTTTTAAAATCTTTTTAAAGAACTTCAAAGATGCGTAAAGATGAAATATATTTCCTTAATTTGTTTATTACATTTGCTCATTCATAATCAATCACGTGCTTTTTTAGATTAAAGACCGGGAAAAAAACCTCCCATCTTGCTGGGCGACAGATGGTGCCCAGCTTACGTGACGCCGTTTATAGTTGGCTTCAACGGTGCCAACTTTGGTTCGCGATGCGTAAATTGTGCCTCTGTCATTTGTCAAAATATCCATCATCGTTAATTCAAATTCACACTCCAAACAACCCAACAAGGGGGGATGGAAAAAAAACCTACCCCATAATGGAAGAAATAAAATTTTATTCGCTCTTCGCCACTCCACAATAAAGCGCTTCGCACTCGTCAATCACAAATGTGCGAACCACAAGAATGCTGCGGACGGGCCCAGGTCGTTTTTGTGCGCCGTAAAATTGTGCAAATGAGTGTACGGAAGCTTGTGATGACAGCGGGAACCGGATACTGCGCTCCCTTTTACCAGACCCCGGTCACACAAACCAGGGTAAAAGATACGCGCGAAAAAGTTTATTTCTTCCTTTTTTTTTTGTTGACGTTGAAACCCGTCCGAAAGGATAATCCACCACCGAAGGCAGTCAACTGAGACGATACCATAAACCCGACGGCGGTGGCTTACCGATGAAAGTATGCGCAAAAGAATGACAAATACAAAAAGGATTCGAACAAACGAACGGAAAACAGAACCTGTTTTCTGTTTCGCCACACCAAATTTATTCGCTCTCCTTGTGTCGAAACGCGAAAGGAAAACACAAACACTGAAAATTTTTGCAAAATGGTGCTGCAAACAAATACCAGCAGCAAGAACGAAAGTGAATGAACTGGCCAAAGGATAAATGCAATAACTTTTCATCATTCACCGAATGGGAATAATGAAAAACGAACGCTACCGTGGAGATGGCGACCCATTTTCGTCCACGCGAACACGAGCACCAACACAAACCGGCCACCAAAAGCTGTCATAACGCACAAAATAAATGACATCCGCGTGTAAGGACGCGTTTGTATGGGCCACCAAAAAACAAAAACCAAAAAAGGGCTGCGCGAAAGCATTTCACGGTAAAAGTTCACCGGGCAGCGAGCGAACGATTTGCACCGGGCACAACCGGACATTACCCGTATTAATCGTGAAAAGCTATTAATTTCGGCGCCGTGTGGTTCACGATTTGGTTTATTCCTTTTTCCCATTTTGCAGACAGAAGAGCACAGCAAAGTTTATTTTTGTTGTTCACTTCGAAAAGGGAAAACACGCGCCGAAGGAAAAGTTTAATGTCTGCAAGGAAAGCGAAAGATAAATGGATCGAGTTGGGACAATGGAACAAAAAACATACGAAAATGCAAATGAAGTTGATGAAACCGTCTCGCTTATAATTAATAGCAACAGTGACCTATTTATAAATAGGGATAGCTTTTCTTTCGTTACCTGAAATAAGCTTTTGTTTTTATCCATCTAATTTTATACATAAATTGTTAGGTTTTTACCTGCCTGCTGGCGCATTTACCACGCTTTCAGCTTTTCATTCCGAATAACTGATTATTTGATTACAAAAAAAATGACAATCTATTGATTAAAAAACATCCCTTGCTTTCACGAACGATTCTCCAAAAGCCCAACACAACACTCAACTTTTCTATTATTAAGCCAAGGACAAGCTAATAATTTTTCTCCAATCGAGACGTGATAGTATGCAAAATATTTTTTTTAGAAAAACCCAATTCGACATTGGCATCGACATCGGCATCGACAGTTTTCATCAATGCCAGTCTCTACTTCCATTGACAAATTGTGTGCCGTCCCTTATCGGAATGAAAAAAAGGCAAAGGCATATTCACCCGAATGCCTTAAGATCCGCCGTTTGGTTGTGCTATTTCGCTAAGAAAAACTAACCTTTTTTCGTTTCGCAATTCGCTGGAATTCATCGCTATCCGTCCGATAGTCATTATAAGTAGCAAAGCATTTCACCTTCAAAGGCAATCAGTCTTGCAAAAGAGCGCTTCTGTAAGCTGGGTAAAGGAAAATTATACTGCCACAGCACTCACCTACCTTTTTGGCAAGTCTAGCGAACCCTTTTTTTCCCCTGCTGAAATGACAACGAGAAGGAGAAACAACCTCCCCGATAACCCGGAAGGCAGCAAAAGTCTCCATTTTTTTCACTTTCGATCCCTTTCTTTTTTGCTTATCGACCTCCGATACACCGCAAGGCCCTTCAATTGGCCGTCGTTAGTCGTGGAATGGAGAACGAGAATGAAAAAAAAATGGTTCGCCTCCAGCTTACGACTCCAACACGAGAACCGGGTTTTGATGGTGGCAACTTCCACTTTTCATATTTTCACTAACAAATACGCTCAAATACCATCGATCCCTGTCCCACCGGTATCACTCGATACGGGGCAGATAAAAATTGAAAAACGAAAACTTTGGTCGACAAACGACAGCGTTACATGATCGGTGCCACCGGTTTTTCCGATACCGGACGAACTGGTAACGGTAGGAAAGGATTGAAATGAAAAAGGAACTCGGGTAAAGGATTTTAGACTTTTCATTCCCTTGGAATTCCTCCACTGCTGGTAGGTTCAATTCACAAGAGCATTTCGAAGTAGAAGAAGAGGACTTTTTTTTTTGCTCACCAACTTTCCTTGTGGCACATTTTGCTTCATTGAGCATAACTTTGGTTATCCCCTTTTCTTTTCTTCCTTTTGATATGTCTTACCACTTCAGCTGGAAGAGATAACAAAACTAAAGTAACCTTGGTATGTAGGAGAAAATTGTTATCTTATCGTCACATGCTTCACAGCGTACTATAAATAACGAAATTAAAATGGCACACAAACTGGAACCGCTTAAATTGGCCAAATACTGATAAAAAGTGTGGTTCAAACGTGATTCTTAAAAATACTCCAAGCCATTTCCGGGTTTTCAAAGGTTTGAAGAACACAAATTGAAATTCATTCTTAGTGACCTATTTACGTCGTACATGTTAACAGCCTCAATGAACTCTTCCGAAAATTATGGACAAAAATTCAGCCCAGACATAGCTTTAATGTGTTTCCGCTGGGATAATCTCCGGATAAAGGCCATTTGTTTCCAGGAAAGAAAATTGAAAACTTGTTTGTATTATGAAAAACATTCTAAGAATTCTAAAATTATGTCCATTTCCCAGAAATATCAACACATCACCCTCTTCAAGAAACTCAGATACTGAAATTACTACTTTACACAAATAGTAAAGTTGAATCATTAAATTCACACCATATTTTATCGGACTTTATACTCGTAACAAATTCTTAATGCAAAATATCCTCAATTTCAATCTATCTCCCCTTTTTGGCCTCAAACTACTTCTACCTTCCCAAATAGGCTACTCTACTCTCATTCAACCGCACTCGATTTGATGAGTTTTGCTAAAGTGCAGCATATCGTTATTGAAAACTTTTGCCCATCGCCCCAATCGTAAAGCACTCCATCCCCCGGTCCGGTGCGATACTAATTGCCATTTTCCAAAAGCCGCTCGATCATAATCAGGCAC
>STHB01000004.1:6859586-6915155 GCA_018908115.1 Anopheles rivulorum
CAACACGTATCAGCTTAACCCGCTGCTGGCTCGTCGTCTTTTGTGATACATTTTGTAGCGGTAGGGTTACGAATTTCCCGATGGTCCCGGTGGGTGGAAAATCGACTGTCCCGAACGCGATCGTGCACATTTCGTCAGCTTGACTGAATAATCTATCCAACAGGCACCACCACCAGGAGAAAACCGTCCATCCGGATGGTGAAAACCATCCATCTCGCTCGCTTAAGCGCCTTGGTCAAAATTGTCCAATGACACGTCCCACGTCCGTCAGTGTGGGCAACACGGTGCCTTAAGTTTTAATTAGTTTCGAGCTGCTTTTTATGACTTTGGGAAGTTATAAACCAAAAGACTATCTACCTCCAAAAAAAACAAGGGAAGAGAGAGAGAGAGAGAGAGAGAGAGAGACTCGTGAAATATGATTGATCTATAGAGCGATAGAGCTGTGCCGGAGGTGATAAGTATCAAGGGAAGTTTGTATTTATTAGCATGAAATTGGAATTCTGGTCCGTTGTTAAGTAATTTAATACATAGCTTGTGTCATTTGTAACTGATAGCCTATTTATTCTTGACGGTGTGAACCGAACAAGTTTCATATTTAACCAATCTAAATCTAAATCTTTCATATTCTAAATCTAAATCTAAATCTAAATCTAAATCTAAATCTAAATCTAAATCTAAATCTAAATCTAAATCTAAATCTAAATCTAAATCTAAATCTAAATCTAAATCTAAATCTAAATCTAAATCTAAATCTAAATCTAAATCTAAATCTAAATCTTTCATATTTAACCATAATTGAGTTTATCTATTTTTCCAAACAAAATGCATAAATTTTGATTGTTTAATGGTGCAAGACATTTAAAAACATAAGACAGTAACAATTTAGCTTTTCCGAAACGACAGTTTCTGCTTTCCAATTGCTTCCAATTTGTTTCATTTAATTTCAGTTCTAAAGCAAACTGTTGCCAATAAAAAAAAATGCTCCGCAAGGGTAAGATTGCTATTTTTCAGCATCACAACTAATCTGCCATGTCGTTCGAATCATCAGGAAAAGTAGCAACAAAATAGGAGAACAAATAAAAACCACGCTTCCATTGTCTAAAGTATTGTCCAGTTCTGCAATGGACGTGACACTGGTTATCCGATCTCCAACAACAAAAAAATAAAAGCTTTGTACAATGCGATGACACTTCTCTCCTTCTCGCACTAAATTTATCTATTTATCAACCTAAAAAAAAAAAGCACAAACATTCTCTGATTACCAAACAGCAAACAAAAAATGAAACAAACCATCTACCTGGCCACGGTGTGATATCGTTCTTTCTTAAGTATTGTTTTACAGCAACGATTTCGAACATCCCTTTGCACCAATTGCTGTCGACGCTTTGTACCGGGGCACTTTGCAGCAAATGGCCACATCGCAAAAACACGTGCACGAACCTTGCTTGCGATGCTGTATGGCACGTGAAAGGCTCGAGTCCTGGTCGTTACACAGTTTTTGGTTTAAAAATGGCAGAGCGTTAGATTCTCGTTTTGCTGAGAAGCATTTTCAAGTGGGCCGGAAGGAGTTAAAATTGAACACAAGTGTAAAAAGAGAGACACTAGTGCATTGTGGTAAAAAAAAGACATTCTGTACATTGGAATAGTAGCATTCGATTCGTTGTTTTTTTCTTTAAAAGTGAGTTAGTTTTAAAGGTTTAAAAGTGCACATTTTATGGTTATCATTTAGTGATTTTATCGTACCAAAACTTCCCTTGCTGCACAAACAATGCAATTAACAAGCAACGTTTCGCATTCCGATTGCAAAAACCTCCAACCGTTGCTGAAGGATGCATTTTATCAAACGCGAAAAGTTGCATCGGAACGATAATGCCCACAACCGCAACCGACAGGCAGCAGCAAAACCGCTGGCAACGATGGCAAGATTACAAATGAGATTATTCTCAACCCCAACTCCCAAAGCTCGCACACATCAGCACAAAACGTGCTGGTGGCAGGATCAGCACCAGCACCATCACCAGCTTACGCAAACTTACTTGCGAGTGTCACTTACCCAAAACTCCCTTTCACACACAAACACGTACATCGCACGTCTTGGAAACAATTAAATTGACTGCCTGGCTGCCTAACTGACTGGCCCAGTTACTGTTGTAAGTTTCGGGTGCTAGCTGCGTCTTAAGCCACATCGTGAAGGAATGTGACGCCAAAGTCAAACACGTCGCATTCCCCCCTTTTGCCGGGAAGAAACTTTCCTCGTGAGTCTTTTGCTGCAAGTTGCACCGAGCTAAGCATTCTTAGCGCGCATAATCACTAGTGTGGTTCGTACACTGATGATGGTGCGAAAGTTCCCATTTTGCAGCAACAGCGAAGGACATTATTATTCATTCGTACGCCCGCCCGCACTCCACAAAACGGGCGGTTTAAATCGGTTAAGATTAAGCGATCGCATAAATTCTGCCCAACTGCAGTGACAGCAAAGTTTTACTGTGGCGAAAGAAATTAATGTACCGTGGTAAAACTGTCGACTGACGAGCTAGTTTGTTAAAAGTTGCTTAATGCTGTTTCCGCGGCAATGTTTCCAATGGCAAACAACAAACAGTTTTACATTTATAATTATGTTGCAAAACATTGTCATGGTTTTTTTCGGAGTTTTTGGAAACAGATTTTCAAGCCATTAGCCTGTTTGATAAGATTTAAAGAGCTGAGAGTGGTTCTTTTGATGGTTATCAATTGTCATGCATCTTACTTGAATGTGTCACATCGAAACCGTATTAAACTCCAATTTAGGATGATGTACTATTTATGACAGACTACTGAAAATGTACTCTCCAAGGTTCATACATTCTGTCTATTTGACAGCTGTTTATTATTTTTTATTTGACAGCTGTATGTTGACAGCTCTTATTAGGAAATCTTATTATTAAACTGATATATGTCATCACAATACAATTTATTTTGCTTATTTTATACCACTGTACATCGGATTAAACATTATTCTCCACTAAACATTAATCATTATCGTCTTTGAAGTTATTCCGTTTTACATTACGTTCTCTGAATTAATTTATATTTTCCAAAAAATTCGTTCGAAGTCTTATTTATTGTTAGTCTCTTTTCTTATAAGCCCAATACTTGTCTATTCAATATTTATTACTAAGCTAATTGAGTATGGAAACAATCCCTTTCGTTGCAAACAAAACTTTTACCCGAAAAGTTTATGTTTTATTACCAGTCTCGCCCAACTTGTAGTTACGTCCTACGTCCAAAATTTTCCAAAAGTACCACCCATCAACATAAACTTTCATCCATTTCACGGCGAGCGGTGCAAAAAAAAACCTCATTACCGCACTGATTACGCCTAATTACGACCGCACGAGATTCAATAACCGATACAGATACGGGTTCAATATCACTTACGGAACCGAGATGGTGGGGAAACTTGTTTTGGCCACCCAAAAACATTCACCCACACGTTCCGGCTCCATTACCGGCGATGATGGAAATCGCCCATACACTCGCGGTGTAAGTAAGTACCACCCCCTTTTGGGGGAGGGTCTGAACAGTCCGGCCGGTCAAACAATTACGCCGTTCGTTGATCAATAGCGTTGCGAATACGACCGGTAACAACTCGCCACAGTAAACTTGACATCATTACAATCCCCACGTGGTTTTTCCTGGTTGCGTTGTCCTAGTTGCATGCGTATGCCATCCGAGCCACCGAAACCAGCCCCCTTGCGCTAATGGAATTCATCCTTCTCAGGCAACTTCGCACTGAAGGACTTGCAGCTGCGTACGGTGGTCGGAAGTTTACCAACAGCAAAACCCGGCACTCAGGGACGACCGTTCGCCGACGTTCCGGTACTGGCGACGATCACCGACTGGGCGCCTCCATCCAACCGACCGGGCGCCTCCACCGGTGACGATGCCATTAATAGCTGATCCTTTAATTGATTGTTTTCCGCTGTCAGCTTGCCATTCTCGCGCTGCATCGTTTCAATCTTGCGCCGCAGCTCGTCGGTTACCGAAAGCATCTCGCGCTTCCAACGCTCCTTCAGCTGTCCGCTGTTGGCCAGCAGCCGCTGCAAATCTTCCTCTCGGGCACTGCACGCGCTAGTGAGTGTGAGTGTGCCACGATGCGCCAACAAGCCGAGGAACCGGGAACGCGGAAGTGATAATTAGAAATGAAACAAAGATAAGGAGAATTTGTAACGATCAAGGCCAAGTGCAGCTGGAGCTGAAAAGCTCCAGCAACACCGGGAACGGGACGTAACGTGCCAATGGAATGGATGCATCTTCACAACTTCCTGCACAACGTTCGCTGCAACCGGACCATTCACCGAGAATGGACGACGATGTAGATGCAGTGGACGGGATAAAAATGAAGCTCAAAAACAAAAACGGAAAGAAGTAAACCATACAAAGTAAGAGATATGTGGCGGGTTTGTTTGCCCTCGATCACAAAACTGTCTCGGACAAAGTGAAATAAGAACCATTCCTGGTACGCCGAGCGGCACGCTCGGTACGTTCCACATTTAGCGAACAGGAACAGGATGTGCCTGCCTTCAGCAGGACCACCATACAACCGCCGTACAATCTCGACAAATGCTTGGCGAATTGGAAGGGTAGGGGAGTATCGTTTCGATAATTTATATGTGCCTTCCTTATCGGATTTTATTGGCCCCGGTACAAAAAGGAAATGCACTTGGGTTGGTGCCACTGCAAACTCCGGGGGGGGGGGGTTTCTTTTTGTTTGCAAACAACTGTATTTGCTTTTAATTATCATTCATACTGTTTTATGGGTAGTAATTCAATCCTGCAATAAATATGATTGTTTGTGTCTACATCTCATCGATGGCACAAAGATGTAATTGAATTCGATTTTAGTATGATCTTTTTGAACACGATGCACATTGCATCCACGAGAGCTGATTAAAACAAAAAGGGAAGATAGCTAGCATAGAAATAAAGTCTTAAAAGTGCTTTAGAAAAGGATTTTAACACAAAAAGTATCAATTTATTCATTATGCGATGTCCGGTGTCTTCTAAAGATATCATATTCCAGGATTATCGAAATAATGTGACATTGTTGATTAACTTAAACAGATTTATTTTAATGGTCTAACCCCAAGAAATTAAACTTTCAAAAAATGTTGGATCAATATAAGGTTAAGAATTCTTTGGTAAACTGATTTGCCGAAATTTAATGTTTATACATTTAGCTATTTAAAATTGTTAACAATTTTTAAAAAAAGCTACAACCGGTGTGTATCAAAATTAAATTTACTTTTACACAATCAAACACATTTATTTCAAACAGTATTGAGCAAAACAAATAACTTTTGTATTAAAATAAAATTATCAAAAAGAAAACAAAAACACATTAGCAAAACTATGTACAGAAAATTCAATTACTGAGCGACGTTCTGCATCTTTCGTTTCTTATCGATTCGCTTGCTTCCGTATTGACGACAAATTTTCCCTCTATCTCTCTCTCTCTCTCTTTCTCTCTCTCTCTCTTTCTCTCTTTTTCAAATCGGCATGCAGGATCCGTACTGCTACGAGCACCGATCTGGGCTCAAATCAGTGCGCGCCCGTGGAATAAAAAATCCGCATTCGCATTTCGAGAACACTCCATTCATTCTAGATTTGCTCATTAATAAACGATAATGGAAAATATGAGGTAAAAGCGTGGTGCCCAAAAGCAAACCAAACGACGAAATCCAGCTCAGCCAAAAAACAAACCCCCCATGGCTTCAGCTGCGGTTTGTGTGTGTGGTTGCAAGGGGGGAGGGGGGAGGCAATGGAAAAGCGAACACTAGCGAACCAATTTCCTTCCACTACTCGCACACAGCACCTACTCACCGGTTTGTTTCCTTCTCTTTGGCCATCGTCTGCTGAAGTGCTTCCATCTTGAGTTCCATTTCGATCTGCAAAATAAAATCGGGATATAGTTTTTCGCTCCTTTTTTTTCTTTCCCTCTTTTTCCTTCACTACAACGACACCCCGGTGTGTACCCCGGTGCCAGAATTGCTTTCCGTTATTGCGGTACCCGTAAGCACTGGTCGATGCATAAGCCCTACTCCGCAGCATTATCACACCGATCAGCATATCTGCTTCGTGGTGAACGGAAATTCCACTCACTGCACGGAAGGTAACACAATCACGGTCAGACCTTGAATACTATCTACTGGCACAGGACGCAAAAAAAAAAACAAAGGAAAAAAGCTTTCTTACAATCATCTTCGAAGCTGCCCGCAGATCGGTGTCGAGATTTTGGTTCGTTTTCAGCATCGTTCGGAACTTTTCCTCGACCGTGCGGGCCCGCATTTCGGCCTGCCCTGTTCGCTGGGTCTGTGTCTCGAGCGCAGTACGGCTCTGGTCGAGCGCTTGCTCCAGCTCGGCGATTCGTCGCTCGTACCCGCTGCGCAGTCCACCGAGCTCGTGCTCCACCTTGCGGGCCGCTTCCTCCATCACCTGGCCGATGGTCGTGGCCAGAAAGTCACACTGTTCGCGGGCGTCCTGCTCGCGCCGGACGATACAGTTCTTCTCCTCGATCGCGCTGTCCGCCAGCTGGAGCGCTTCCTGCACCTTGGCGAGGGCCAAATGTTCCCGGCTCATGTGCTGCCGGGCCAGTGCGGCAGCCGTATCGAGCAGCGTCTCCAGCTCGGACTTGTCCCGCATCGTGCGGTCGAGGTCGGTGCGCAGCTGACACTCGCTTGTCCGCAGCTCGTCGATTGCCTTCGTTAGCGCGGCCGTTTCTTGCCGTTGCGCTACGCGGACGCCAGCCGTTTCGTGAGTGATTGGGATAAACATCCAGCGAACCGAAAAATATGCATATAAAAAAAAAAATAGGCATGTTGGGAAGAAAGCAAAATGGAGAGTGACGTTAGCGCAAACCGAGGCCAGCTTCGGTGCAAATCCCCGGGAATGACAGCAGCTCTAGTGTCGGCTTGTGTCGAGCCCGCGTAACCGGATCGCAAACTCTAATCCTCGTTCCTGTTTGCGATGGTTTGCCTGGGTCGCCCATCATTTACATACCCCAATCCCACTACCCCAGCAATGCCTACCCTGCGCTTCCTCCTCCGACGCCCGGGCCCGCTCCGATGCCGTCTGCTGTTCGCGCTGCAGGTGTCGGTTTTCGGTTATTTTTTCGTCCAGCGCCGCCCGAACGCCCGCCAGATTCTGCTCCAGCAGCTGTATGGCGGCCGCGTACTGTTGCCGTGCGTCAAGCACACCTTTGGGTTGCTTCAGCTGTCGCCGGTACTCGTGTATCTCGAGCTCCAATATGCGGATGGTACGCTGCGAGCTTTGCCACAGCTTCTCGAACGTTTCCTTTTCCTGTGTTTGTTTCGATTTTTTTCGGCATTGAATAGCGAATGGGGATGAAAAATATATGAAAAAAAAACGGAGGTAAAATCCCGAATGTTTATGCTGAACCCGCACGGTCTGTATATGCATTTATATTGATACTGGAGCCGTAACACCGTAAGCCACACGTACGAACCTCTTTGATCAGCTGAATTTGATTCCGCTGGTTCCGGATCACTTCATCGCTGACACGTTTGTAATCCGGTTCGGCAACCGTATCCGCGTCGTGAACCGGTTCGCGTGTTTCGCTGGGGTCGCGTTCGAGCTGCTGCTGCAGCTCCGTACGGATGCGGTCGTGCTCGTGACGATGGCTGCGTAGCTCCTGCTCGATGCCGCGATACAGTTCGTTAAATTGCGTCAGTAAATCACATTTTTCACCACTTCTTTTTGTGTGTGGTGCGGGACTCGCCACCGACATTACAGCCACCAAACACCAAACAAACGGCACCCAGACTGTGGTTTTTTGTTAATTATTTTAACTATTAAATGATTTTTTTTTAATACAACTCCACCATCACGGAACGTCAGGCAGGCACTGTTGCGAGTGCCAAACGCACTCAATTTCGTATTTTTGTTTGGTGTTCCTGCGCCAGCGTCACCATAGCAACGGTCCAAGCATATGTTCGTATGGCGACGGGTTGCTAAGCGCCCACCGCTACAAACGCTAGGCACGTTTGACAGCGAACCCCTTTTGTTTTCCATAACGTCAAACGTGACGATGGTTTGCTGTTGATGACAGCAAGTGAAAAAGCGAACGCCAATCCAGCAGATTAGCGCTCCCAGCCGATTAACACCACAGGTAACAGGCACCTAATGCTGCGGCAAAAGCAACAAGCCTTTCAATACGCTTTCTTTTAGCACTTTTTTCCCCACACCGTCACATCAACCGGACGTGCCTTGGTAACTACACGAAAGGGATGCCAATATTTCAAAAGAAGTTTGCACCAAAAGTCGCACCCCCGCGTACCCAGCGGCTGAACATTGGCTGTCCACCGCCGGCCGAAGATTTGGACGATTTCCGCACCATTACGCTGAATCTGGTCGACAAGCAACTGTGCTTTATCGATGGCGTCTGGCTGAATGGGCTGAAGCCGGTTCCGGGCGGCTCGGCCACGTCCGGTCCAACCGGCGTCAACCTGACGGACGATTTGCTGCGCATGAAGCGCCGGCTGAAAACGGTCGAGCAGGAGAACAACATGCTGCAGGTGAAGCTCGACGTGCTGGTCGATCTGCTGACGGAGAATGTGATCGAGCTGAACGAAATTAAAAACCACTAGGTGGGATGAATACGAGGAATAAAGAGTGAGGTTTTATTTTTATTGATTGACATGTTTTTTCCCCATTATTGATGTTTTAATCAATCGTTTAATCATCTTGTCCTTAAGCAGAAGAAGATGTCTTTATTTAGAATTTCGTTGAAAGTGACGTTTTGATACAAAAATACTGGCAAAGTAGTATAAATGTATGAATAAACCAATATTTGTCGGTTAAATAAATAAAGGAAACATCAAAACTAAATAGAATCTATCAAATTAAATTTGTACATTGGAATTTTAATTCATTATTAAAATACCAAAATAAACTAGAATAATGCAGAAATGAACACAAATACCAGTACATTATCTAGATCACCCTCTCGTCTTGTGCTTTTGGGCCAAAAATTATCATGCGAAATCATTTTTCCAAATTTGGCACAAAAATAAGAAAGAAAAAGTCCAATAAATAATGATTTAAAAATGTAATTTCCTTAAATTAAAAGATAAATTATTATTTAATATTTATGTTTTAAATCAAATTAGTTTTCTAAAATAACCAAAGAAGCACAACTGCGCATCATTTCCAAAACGGTAGTTTCACATCGCTTAAATCAATGGCTAGAATGCTAATCACTCAGTTAACCTCAGTTAACCATCCACAAAGCGGAAGGTTATCAAACCACAAAAATGATCGGAACTTTGTAAGTTCATCTTTTTTCGCTTGGTTCAACGTTGCGTGTTGTAATTCCCACATTCCCCGGTATGGCCGTAAAGCAGCCATTCTGGCAGCTGCATTGTACAGCACGGTCGTGTCCATTACTTTCTATCATCTTTTTGTTGGTTCCGCATATTTCTTGCTATCTTTCACTACACTACAAAACAAAACTGAAAACCACCCAGCAAAACGGTAGAAACGGTCTGGCGATCATGCCCATCCAAGGGCCTCCCAGCACAACAGGCCTCAAAATGGTGGCAGTATGTATGTTAATAAAACGAAACTAAACCAAAAAAAAACATAACACACAAACATCTCACCACACGACTACCAAACATGAACTACATAAAGGAGGAAAGAGAGAGAGAGAGAGAGAGAGAGAAAGAAAAAGCTTTTCCCAAAATAACAAACCCCTGCCGGAATGAAGCTTCCGGTGCGAAAGAATGGCATTTGTGCAAAATGTTCCCACAACACCGTAACATTGTAGCGCAGTGGTCACACAAAACACAACAGCGAAACTAAACAAAAACGGCCAGTAGTAAGCTCTGGCAAAAAAAAACAAACCAAGTTACATTACAGGTCAGATCCACATCAGCTGCCTACGCTCAGCCACGCAGGACAATCGGCAATGGTAGCCCGGGACACCAACACCGAATCTCAACTCGCTCGGTACGGTCAGTTCTCATGGGGGTTCCCATGGCCATTTCCGTCTGTTTCACGGGGCTATTTTTTTTGCTGTTGTGCCTTTTCGTAGTGTTCCACAGCGTTACACGGATGCACGTGCAATCCCCACGCCCTCGGACCGCGGCGAGCTTTCGTTGCTTTCGGAAGAAAACTGTTAACATTTTACAGCAGCAAAAAGTAAACTCAAACCCAGCAAGGGATATGAAAGGACCACATGTAGCTTTTGCCTTACAATGAGTTCCTGGTTCACATGCGTGGGGAATGATGGGTATCGTTTAAATGCTTTTGTGTATCGTTTATTTGGTGGATTTTTTATCGCTACGATCGATGTTTTCCTGTGGTTAAGTTGAGAAGGAATTCAAAAACACGATAAACTCTTGCCTGAACTAAGCTGAATAGACACACGCCAGACACCTCCAACGCAAGGTTTTCGCTGAGGAACGTTATACCCACGCATTATAACCGGATGCCCGAATGATGATGATGATGATGATGATGTTGATGATGTAATTCATAGCTGACCGCACCACATCCAAACTAAAGCTTTCCATTTTTTGCCCCGAACACGGTACACCGGTCCGGTGGGAATGATTTTATTAGCCAGCAATACTAAAAGATTTCTAATGCCCACGGCATCTTCCGGCTTGGATGGTATCGATTCGATCGGTTCCATTCAACCCGACCAAATGAAGCCCTTCCCCGCACAAGACGATTTCCCAGCACATATAAATTGCAATTTCCAAGCACTGTAGCGTGGCGTTGCGTAGCGTAAGGCCACCGTCCCAAATTCCACCGTGCCAAAGGAAAGATGCCAACATTGAGGGGAAGCAATTATGTATGAGATGAAGACCGTATGCTGCCCGGGCAATGCTTCCTTTTAAATGAAGCATCCTTCGATACCACCAGCATGACATAAGAGCATGATGTATCCGACATAGTGTGGCGTGGGAATGGAGATTGAAGATTGGGAATTGGAAATATCAAACATTTCTTAGCATGAAATATTGGATTTGAGGGGCGCAGAAGAAGAAAAAAAACGGATTCCATCCATTCTATCTTTCGGTTGTAATGATCGATATGTTGAGAAAATAACGATACTGTGGTAGGTTAATGGCTAAATTTGGACGATAACGAGTTGATCCACATTTTAGTGGTCGTAGCACTGAGGATAGACTAAAAGTGTGCCAAAGACAACACAAAATAATGTCGCAAAATATAGGGAAAAAATTGTCCCAAACGAAAACTAACAGCAAGACAAGATTTATGATGGTTACTGGTGGGACTGAAAAGAAATCGTTTATTATGAATTAGGTTACTTATTGATCTATCATTAAATGTTAATCTTGACAGCAATTAGTGGAATCGTTTGGAATCTCCTGTTGATGAAAGGTGGTATTATATTATAAACGGATTTTTGAGTATTATTAAATAACTACGTTAAATAACGTAATACTATATAATCGATCCACTAATATATTACACAAAATGTCAAACATTATGCAAAAATCTATTTCTTTTCCTCCCAACCTAATAGTTTGCATCAATTGCAGGTGACATCGATGTCATACGTAAACGGATGTTTAATCAACGTAAGACAGCTGAATTCTAGGGAACGGAACCGGAATTGATGTTTGATTTTACATTTTATATCCATCTAGTTGAAATTGATAATATAAACGATCCTTTTCTGAGATTACTAATCTATTCTTTGATAAAAATGTTCTAAAATTCTTTATTATACCTTAACCATTCTCAAACTTGTGTTAAAATGAGGCTTATAAGTATTTTAAACATTACTATTAAGTTCGTTAGTATTAAAGTCTTCTAAATATACCTTTCCATCCTTGCGTTAAAAAAGTTCTTTTCAACTCTCCGGAATAATTTTCAAAATAATAGACGCAATTAGACAGTTTAGCATGATTCCAAAGTTATCGGATACTGAAAATTCTCCTTTCACCGTTATTGCCTCACAAACGGTGACAATGAATGTCCTGCCATGAGGTTTTCCATCGCAAAAAGCATTCGAAACGCGCTTGGCCGGAGGACTAATTCCACGAACGCTTGTCGCCCAACGCATACAAAGGCCGGACTGACAGCTGACAACAGTCGTTCGGGGATCTTCAAGCTGGCGGCAGACATCACCATGCCACAGTCTTGTCCCCGCCCATACCCAAACGTCATCGGGCATTCCACAAAACCCGTAATCATTCCGATTGTTGGCGCCGCTGGATCCTCCGGGGATACCAAAAGCACACTAAGCTCGCCTGTGTCTTAACCCACTCGCCATCACCCTCCCTGTCGAATGCACCGCCTTGTAGTCAAGCTGAAGATAATCAGGGCCACATTCCTTTATCTACCGATGAGAGCATCGTGATAGATAGTGTCGGACTGGGGTCGGTTTTCGACGCATTCGGTCGGTACACGGTCACGCAGCGGTGTCTTTCTGGTGCGTTGTTCTACCGCTGGTTTCCAGCGCGACGCGTACCATTTAAAGATAACGATGGTGCCCCCGGTGCTTAAGTATTAATCTTTTTATTGTACGCCATTCGGGTGAGAATTATTGTCTGTCGCTGGAGCAGGTGGCGGAGGTTTTCGTCAGCAGATTTTTGCCAACCAGCCGAGCCGAGCAGGACAGACGGATTTGAACAGTCAACAAAAACACTCTCATTTCCCGTGTCCGGTTGCTTGCTGATGCATGGAACTGACGTTTTATAGATTCATTTCGAATCGTTTACGACCGTTCAAGAATGGCACGCGCAGCACAGCAGCTGAAATGTGTACTATTCGCAAAGCAATAAGACAAATATGGCATGCAATGGCAGAGAATTCGAGTTGGGTACATTGTACGGCTGGTCAAATGCACGCAATTAGTACATTCCCTAGGCTTGAGTTCTAATCTTAACTGAGCAAGATGAAATGAATCGCAAATCGGGTAATGAGTTAATTCTTCATTTGATTTAATGTGTACTAAAACTGGAACCGGGACTAATAGTCTACTAATAGAATGTTTGTTTCTGCATAGATCGCTCATCTAACATTCGTTCCGTGGGTCTTATGGAAACACTTGAGGATGCGAGTGTTGTAGGATTGTTAGTGGATGTTTAAAGGTTATTTTACGGATATTAAAGGGATTTTAGGCGGATATTTTACTAATGTTTAGCGGGTGTTGGGTGTTGTGAGGTTATTAATAGATGTTGGGCGAATATTTTACACTTTTTTAGCATATATTGGACAGGTGTTTTAGGGTTGTAACTGGATGTTTTCTGGGTATTTTAAGGATGTTTAGCGGATGTAGAAGATTTGTTCGGGGATGTCAGGCGGATATTTTAAAGATGTTTACCGGGTGTTGAAGAGCAGTTGTTACTCGGATATTTTAGGGATGTTTGGCGCGTGCTGGACGATTGTTTATCTTTTTGTCTAGTTGAGGTAGTATCTACTGATAGTGCCCACAAATTAATATGTGAATGGACTTGGAAAAAAGGTCATACTATATTGATTATGATTCATTTTCTTCTTTTACTACTTATATCAAAGCTACTGATCGTTTTTCGTATAAGTTCCTCGTTGGCAGACAGCCAATTCACTTATTCATTCTCACTCAGTATATACAACTCTACTGCTTATAAAATCTAGATTTTATTTGCTATTTAGTAAAGGATATTTTAAGTGAATGAAGATAGATAAAAGCTTTTGAACTGAATAAAACAAAGTAAAGCAAATGTATACCACAAATCGAACTTATTTCACAAACACCCAAACACTTAAGCAACTCCCAATCCCAACCCAAACCAATCGAATGAGGTACAGAATAATTTAGTAATTTATTTGTACATCATTGGGAAAAGTTGTGAGCTTCATCCACTAAATGCGAGGTTTTTTTTTCCTTAATCGCCCCCACAAACCTTCCAGAAAACATTCCAATCATATCGCAATTTCATCGCGCAAACAAACATTCTTGACCTATTGCGTACCGCCACACGCTCGCATACGTTGCTTCAACGGGCTGGCCACAAAACATTTACGCGCGAAAAGCTAAAACAAAATAACAAAAAAACACACACACACCCATACGGCAGGGCATGGACATTGTGATCGTACCGTCGTACCGTACCGACGGTCGAAAACCTTGAGCACTAGGAGCTCTAGGAAGCAAGCGAGCGAGCCGTGCGTGTACATGTGCCCGATCGCACATTGTTTACGTTTTACCACCACTTGACGCAAAGATGACGCATCCCATTCCTGCACTTTCTCTCACCGTGTGTATGCGTGCCATCTATAATATTGCCCTTTTCATTCTGCCTCATAAACCACCCCCCTTCCTTGGTAGAAGACCGGGGAGGGTTTATTATTTATCTGAACCATACCAAAAACCCCAGCCACTGCCAAACACACACACACACGCACCCGTGCCGAGATATCGAACGGCTTTACATCGTGTACGCCAACAGGTACGCCCTGCTACAGGTGGGTGAATTTACGCCTCACCAATACACGGCCAACGGAGGGTGGACCCAGTCAGCACTAGGGGGTTGTTTCCCAGTCAATAACAATAACAGCGTGTTTACACACATTTTCCAGTCTAATTTTAACCACCGATCCGTACGGACGATGGACACTATCGCTGCCGCATACGGTGCCCGACATTGCCAACCTGAGCCGGGATCGGTTTATTGAACCGGACGGCTTGATGCGTACGTACGCGGAAAGTGCGTTGAGTGCTTTCACACCACAATCAAGTGTTATGTTCAGCTGCGTTCTGTTTGCTTAGTAATAGCCCCGTCTACCACTACTAATATTACCGCCATTTGGAAAGATCGCTGACAAAGATGACCCACCGTAATAGGTGCAAAATGGCCGAATGGTGAATGTGGGAGTTTGTGTTTGTGTGTGTGTGAAATTAAATTGATCCTGTATAAAATGCCTCCAAGTTGAAGGTGACAGTGGTTTAGGTGAACGTCAAAAAGTCTCCAAACTCAGTTCTCAGCTCCAGTGTCGTTGGAATGTTGTTATCTTTTTTTAATTACCAACGGGCCAGCTACAAAGTGTGGTGTGAAAATTCACTACTGAAACGTTTGATAACGTGTTTGTACACCAAGCAGCACCTAGCAAAAGATCTCCAATCAAACGGAAGCCCTGTACAATTGCAATCAGCCATGTAGGTCGGAAGTGAAGCGCAAAAGGAATTTCACAAAGGTGCAACTGGTTCTATTTCGTGTAGCAATTAGCGCGAACAGTAAAATATCTTTCTCTTCAATCGGGAACCCGGTGGAACGCCATCGCTTCCGTAATCGACGCCCCAGCGAACTGACTCTCTTATCAGAGTGGCAGTGTGGTACAACAACTCAGGCACAGCAGAGCTTAGAGGCACTCGCAGAAACCTTCCTTTCCTTCATCGCATGGTGGGAACCATGCGGCCATGGCCAACGTCAAGTGTGAAGCAGGGTAAGGTATGTATCGGTAGTACAGCTGTGTTGATTCTTTGATACGAGATACTTTTCGAACATTCTTATCAGCCGCGAGTTGTCCGTGTGTCTTTGTGTCGTACCCTTCGNATCGCTGACAAAGATGACCCACCGTAATAGGTGCAAAATGGCCGAATGGTGAATGTGGGAGTTTGTGTTTGTGTGTGTGTGAAATTAAATTGATCCTGTATAAAATGCCTCCAAGTTGAAGGTGACAGTGGTTTAGGTAAACGTCCTAAAAGTCTCCAAACTCAGTTCTCAGCTTCAGTGCCGTTGGAATGTTGTTATCTTTTTTTAATTACCAACGGGCCAGCTACAAAGTGTGGTGTGAAAATTCACTACTGAAACGTTTGATAACGGGTTTGTACACCAAGCAGCACCTAGCAAAAGATCTCCAATCAAACGGAAGCCCTGTACAATTGCAATCAGCCATGTAGGTCGGAAGTGAAGCGCAAAAGGAATTTCACAAAGGTGCAACTGGTTCTATTTCGTGTAGCAATTAGCGCGAACAGTAAAATATCTTTCTCTTCAATCGGGAACCCGGTGGAACGCCATCGCTTCCGTAATCGACGCCCCAGCGAACTGACTCTCTTATCAGAGTGGCAGTGTGGTACAACAACTCAGGCACAGCAGAGCTTAGAGGCACTCGCAGAAACCTTCCTTTCCTTCATCGCATGGTGGGAACCATGCGGCCATGGCCAACGTCAAGTGTGAAGCAGGGTAAGGTATGTATCGGTAGTACAGCTGTGTTGATTCTTTGATACGAGATACTTTTCGAACATTCTTATCAGCCGCGAGTTGTCCGTGTGTCTTTGTGTCGTACCCTTCGTATTGAACATGGGTGGCCCTCCCGGGAGCCAACTGACTGTGGTCGATATAGCGCACTGCCCAACTGCTCTCGGCCACCTCCTCCGGTCGTCTACAAGCGCCGGTCGCTAAGCTAGGCGCAATAAAATTTAATGAACCATGCAATAAGCCCTCCACCACGGGCCACCAACACCCTGCTTTAGAGGCACATCCTATAACTGTACCGATTGTAATGGCCGACGGATAGCGTTGTACAGCGGTTTGGATTGATTTGCTTGATTTATTACCCATAAGCCGATCGATATCCGGTGGATGGCAATCATATTACCCCCGTGCCCCGTGAGTTTTAATCGCATTTGAAGGGTCGGTCGTGTTTTTTTTTCGTAGGGTTGGCAAAAGGGCCGGCTCACAATGTGATTAAAATTGCTTTTGATTAGATTATTTGCACAATAGGTTAGTGGGAAGTAAGTTCTTTATATTGAACAACTAAATAATCATTATCATATCATTATTGTGACTTCGTACACAATCGTTGAGGGTTTTCTTGTACAATTTTTTACAGCTTTCTGTATGTCGTATATGTATTTAGATCCCTCGTCGGAAAGTTTTTCTTTAGTTCTTCCTTATAGATAGTGTTATTAGCCCAATAAACCACTTTAAGGCCAATTCAAGGACATGTGTCTCACCTAAAACCCCAATTAGACCAAGTAGAGTATGAAAGAGAACTCCTATTGCACCTGAAGTTCCTTGAATCTCATACTCATTATTGAATAAAAAATCTGGAAATTACAGTAGAACACCATGAACGTTGGAAAGTAAAATGGAATTCCACCGATACTCTGCACTCAGGTGTCTAGTAGGACATTTCACCATTCTGAAGATGATGAGTTCAATGTAATCCAATTTAAAGCAAGCTTCTTTCAAGATCATCTTCCGAGTTCTGAAGTCAGCTGAGTTCTAAACATACAATTACTGTCAAGATTATATCAAGATCTTAAAGTGACAAAGTACGAGGTAAGAGTGGAAGGATAATTTGATCTTTCCAAACTGTCAACAGTAGCTTTAGATTGTAAATTAGTGATCATAAGCTATAAAAAATCTTCAAACAATGAAGCAGTAGGGAAGTGCTGAATTAAAGGGCCAAACGTCCTTTGGACTGATCCATTTTGTACGTTTACTTCAGACTTATACTCTAGTTAATCTTCTCACTTCGTTCATGAAAACAAAAGATCCTTTAACCGAAAGACTTTTAATAAATTTGATACTTACAGCCAATTGATTTATCCAAAACTTTGGATAACAGCTACATTTCACCAGATCCAGTGGTTTGTGGATAAATCGTACATTACATCAACACATCAACTAGCAAAGAAAAGTCCTTTCTTATACTTTTCTTTAGAAAGACGGTATTTCTTCCTTACCTCAAGCAAGAAGCACCATTGGATCAAGTTGAGATAGCAAGAGTAAAAAAAAAACTGCGCCAGACTTCTTGGTTGCTGTTTGCACGAAACTTACACTTTACAGCTGCACTCCAGCTGTGTTGCTGCTGGGAAGAAGCTTGTGCTCGGAAGCGAAGTGTGCAACACGAATGTCTGATTCGGATTGGCAAACCGGAGGTACTGCTTCTGCTGCTGACAACACTTAACCTACCATTGCATTGTCTCGGTTGTTACAACCGACTGACTATCCCGGTGCCAGCAATGCAATACGAACAATAAATGCACATAATTAAATAAATTAAAGTTTGAGCAATGCTACCAAAGCTGCACAGAAGCGAGACAGAGAGAGAGAGAGAGTAAAAGAGAGAAAGGCAAAAAAATGGCATAATTCTGCAAAGGCAGGAGCTCACTATTGGCCATAAGGAAGAGCATAAAAAAATGCTGTGTCGTTCTTGCATAAACGCTCCGATACATGCAATCTGTGCCCGTGCACAAATGCATTCCCACGAAAGAGTCACTTTCTGCTGCGTGCTAGCGGTAATGCAATGCTGCAACGTTGATCCTACAAATGCAATGAAAATGTTTCCAAGGAAGTAAAATAACACACACACACACACACACCACATGGCAAAGAAAAACGGCAGTAAGTAAAGACGGAACAGTGGGCCAGTGGGTGAGAAAAATATTAGCAACTATTTAACTTCTTCCATTATGCAGCTGACATTGCGAACGATCGGGAACGGGCAGCCCACTTGAGACTGCCGCTTTGGCGTTTGCTGGAAAGTTTCTTAATATCAATTATTAATTACTTCTTCTCCATTCACTCTTGGGCCTTGGGCTGACTGGTGCCGGTACTGGTGCCGGCTGAACTGTGTCGACGTTATTACAATGTGTAAACTTTAGACCACCCTTGCTAGGTAAACGGTAAATAATGAAACGGAATGGAGCATTGCTTTGTGACGTTTGGCCGGGCTTCCGTTTTTTTATTTTTGTTGTAGTTTGCTTGTTTGCACTGTAAATTGTTTCCATTTAGTGTTGAATGTTACCATTTCGTTACCATATGCCATATTGCACAGGTCGAATGCAGTAAAAGGATTAAGCTATACGGATGAAAATGGTGTTCCTTTCTGGATCGGTACACTTTTAATCGTCGCCAGTTATGTGGAAACATTTGCACAAATTTAATTTGCGATTATTACACCTTTAGAATGATCATTTCAACTAAAAGCCAGTCATCTTGATATTTTATCTTACACATCTTATACAATTCTTCATACAATTTCCCAGAGGTTTTTTGTGGACATGCAGGTAAACATCTGGAACACTTTGGATATTCTGGAACAGAATTCTGATGGCTGATTTTGAATTCTGATGGTGATAAAATCATCATTCGGTCACAAAATTGGAGCATCATATACAATGTTGTCCGAAAGACTACTTATTGGAGATCAATGGAAAGCTTTAGTGCTTTAGGTTAGATCCCTTATTATTCTAAATTTTAAGCTCTTCCTAAAAAAAAGTACTGAAAATGATCACAAATCTTAAGGCGATCTACTGATCTTTCGTGTATAGATCAGAGTTTCATGCAGCAGAAGAGTAGGCAACAGACAACAAGCGAAGAAAGTATTTTTATTCTAAATAGTAATTCTGATTGAACTCCTTGAAATAAGTTATTAATTGTAGCCGATTCGTTTTGATTTATGTGTAAAATAAAGCATTTACCAATGATCCAAGAGATATCCAACGTAGACTTTCAGCAAACTCATTTCCTGCTGTATCCTATTAGCTGTGTGTATACAATTGGCGATATCATTTTGCTATATCATTGCAATATACAATTGGACAACCGTGTTTTGTTGTTGGCCGTCTCACTAACCATTGACCTCCTTAGCGCAAAACGTAAAGGTATACATAGATCATTTGGCTGGATTTATTTATATACACACAAACACCGAGTACCATTACCGGCTAAGATAGCAAGCCGAAGCCCGGTCCGATATAAATAGCACTTCCATTCAACGTAACTGAAGCTCCGGTACGGTGAAATTGCTAATCTAACACCGTCCGTCTAATAGCCCGGGAACTACAGGTGTTTCGCATCTTCCGTCCCACGATACCGAGAGCCATCGGTCTCAGTGAATGCTTGGCCCACCCTAAGGCGGGTAATGGTCGTTTTTAGCTCACTCATACCGAGAATGTAACCGCTAAAGCTCATACCGCCGGCCAACACCACCGATAAGCTGCTTACGACGAACGCTCTGCTACTGCTAGCTTTAATGCCCCGGGAATGGCAATCAAAATGTCCCTGGACTGGTTGGTCCAAACCAGCACAAAGGAACAGATTAGAAATCTTACAAATTTGCCACCACTTTTCCACGGCACTACTGAGGTGGATAAGGGTCTGTTGGCAGGAAACTGGAAGAGTGCATTGTTTGAATGCCCAATATTCATATTGTGTGCCAACGGGTTGTAGAAATCATAAATTTACAAATCTTTTTTCTTCTTTCTAAATTTGTTGTTCGGAAAAAGTTACTTGTTACGCTTGCCAAAACAAAAGTTTTCTTTCTAACAGCTAATGTTTATACAACAGCCCTTTGTCAAGTACCATTTTTGATTTCGTTCAGTTAAATTAACTAATTTCATTCGTACAAAACTCACTGAACCACAGCAGAACGTACCGGCAGTCAAAAGTCTCGTAAAGCTCACTAACAAAAGGTCACGATTTGTCGAAAGTTTTCGCTCGTACCAACGAACTTTCGAGTGGACGAAAGACAAAAAAAAACACTTGAATAAGGCAATGAATCAATGAAAGTGCTGCTCCTGGGACACCCATTCCCAAGCTTGATTTGAACGTTCATGGTCTTGATTTGAATCCCTTTCTGCTGCTTGAAAGGAGATGCTTCTTCTTAACCAATCCACGATCTGAACCTTAGACGAAACTTCTAACCCACAACGCCGGTCCATCCTCAGTGGATGCATTTTTAGAAAAAGCAAAACATCCGTAACAAAACACAAAGCATCTCTAAACAATCTCAAAACTGTACGACATACATACACTCTCTCACACATACACATATACAGAAGGAAAGCATTTACATGCTTGGTGTCCGTACATAAAAACGAGGCAAAATTTCATCTCCAGCTGTTTCCCGTCAATTGAAACGTCGAAGTTACTGATTTATGGGTGCGCTTTGTGAGTCGTACGATAACTCAAAGTATGGCAAAACTCCTGACGCAGTTTTCTTTAACCTGGTACAAGATACAAACACATACACACACAGCCAAACGAGCACTTACGGGAGGACAATGGGCAGGGAAAACATCAAACGCTATTTTCCTTGGTTTGAAGAAATATGCTCTGCTTTGGGTGGGGGTGTAGTGCTGCTATGCAGGATGAATAGTTTAGGTTGTAATAAATTTTCCCTGCGCTTGGGAGTTGGGGTGTGTTTGTCCCATGAACGAACGAAGCGAAGGGAGCGAATGGAACACCAGGAGAAAGAGAGAAAAATAAAAACAAACGCTTTATTCTTATCGATAGCAAAGATTTGTGTTGAGTGTTTTATGAAGAAGCTTTCACTGTTTTAGCTGTATCTAAGCAAGCTTTCGGATGCCTGGATACTGTGCAGATTGTTAGAGAAAAAAAGCCATCTAGCAAACATGGAAATGACGTCCGCATCAGTACGTGTTGCTTGGATTGTGCTTTAGGAAGGTAAAACAAGAATTTTAGTTTTAATAAATGTGCAGTGGAAAACTGTGAGTGGAAGAATATTGATTTTAAAATTATCCAGACCAGATGAAAGCTTTATTTTGGGAAGCCAACCCTACCAAACCTTGGAGTTCCTCAAAGGAAGGATCCCTCCTCCTAGTTGGAGGGGCAAGAGTATCTGGCATACTCTTTACGTACTCAAACCCTCGTATTCTTTGCCAGCCTCTGTGTGTCAAATGTCTTGCGAATATTGGATGAACGTTGGGCGAACATTGGACTGGCATTGGGCGCTTTATGGGCCGGTTTTAGGCCAATGTTAGGGACAGGGTGAACGCATGTAGAACGGATATTAAGTGGATGGTGGACAAATGCTGAGATGGTGGTATAAGAATCATATTATTGTTCAGAATAAGAAACCATTCTGCCAAGAACAAGAACTACAGTAGTCTCCATAAAAGTGTTCATTCAAAATACAGTTTTCAAAAATCTATATAAACCTTGAGAAGACAACTAAATTAAGTATTTTCAAACTACATAGGCAACTAATTACAGCGATGAAAACTGTTTAAAATATACCCTATTATTAACACACATAAGAATGTTTCTTTTGAAAGTGTTGTTATCTAGAGCATAATTTAAATGCTTCCCAAATAAAACGATTGGACCGACACACTAACAATCGTCCTTTTTATGTAACAAAAAAACCCTACTCTTCATTCATTCCTGCAAAACTTATTTCCACACCAGAACGGAATCTTACAATACGGAAGCGGAGTATGAAATATACTTCAAAAATCCCATCGCTTTATGCGAAAGCGTTCACTGCACCTGAACCCAGAATGGCTGTCTTCTGCCCATCTCTTGCCGGTACCTTACCGGCATCTTACTGTACCGTACTTTAAATTTATGCACGACCCAACTTCTTCAGAACTCTCCACACCAGGGGCAAAACGCAACCACGCGAGGCAAGGGCACTTGCAATCCCCGGGCCGGTATTAGTATTCTAAGTAGTAGAAGTTGAGGGAACGAAAACAACTAGCAAACGGCGAGATAATGTGCAGGAAAGTAGTTCCTGTTCGCATCTTTATCATTTGTCTCATCCCACCCTTTCGTCTTCCTTGCTTCCTGCGGGACTAATGGTTCCTGCCTTCCCAAGCCCTTTCTTTGCGCGTAACGCTTTTCCACGCGGCTGACCCCGGCGCAGAATGCGTCTCGATTGGACGGTTGAACGTGGCAAACACAATCCTGTCCGACGCGCGAAAAGCTTGCGCGAATCGCATATAAATAATGATTTGCCGTAGGAGCTTCTCACTGTGCGGTGGTCAAGGGCTGGATGAGTGGGTGAATGGGTGGGTGGTTCCGGACTGGAAGGAAACCAGCAAACAAGTGTTTGATTTATGGACCAAACCGTCCAACTAGTTCAAGTGCAAGCAAAATAACCCCTTCTCGTGGCCGTGTTTTCCCGCCCCCCCCCCCCTCCCCATGTTTTTTTTCTTTTGCTCCAGCTGGTACCCCGGAATCCGGAAGCAAAGAAGGATGCGAAACATAACGCCCAAGAACACACTGCTTCGTACATCTTGCCGTGCGGCTACTACTGGCAGCGACTGCTAAATCCAGGCACCGTACTGGCTTGGTGCACCTTGTCCCGGTTCTTAGGTACTGGCCTCGGCTGGGCCACACGGCAACCGGAAAATGTCGTTTCAAATGAATTTACTCGCATTATTTGAATGAGAAATAATGGTGCTTATAGAGCTGTTTGGATTACTTTTGCCCACCGCTTCCTTCACAACCGAGCGGACAGGAAACGTCTTAAGGAATGATTTCCCTTTGGAGGATCTGCAAAACTGGACCGGTCGTGTCTTGGGATTTTTTCACTTTTTCCTTATATTTCGTTACTGTCGCTCGCCATTCTCGGCTCAGTTCGCGGAACGGAAGATCCCGTTTCTTCAAACCTTTTAATAATGTTTATCTGCTCCCTGTGTTTGTTCGTGAGGTATAGCGACTAATCAGGGTTTAAAGAGATTTTATTGTTTATGAATTTAAAGCCAAATTAATGAGGGCCATTATGTTTCGAAAAATAAATAATTATTAAATTATGGTGTAGCTCTCATGTGGCTTTGTGAGAAAAGATTTATTGTGCAATCGTTGTGTCTAGGTCAGATGAAAAATGGACCAATCAAAAACACGCAAAATTTGAGGTTAAATAATAGTAGACCATGCCGTTGTCTAAGCAATGTCTATATCTGTCACATTTATTGTATGACATTTAAAAATGTACACCTGTCAAGTAATGGATTATTAGCTTTTTTAAAATCATTATTACTGATCTTCAACGTATTAGTTTGAACTCCTAACCAATAGTAGTCGTCCGATCGGAGAGATTTGGGACTTTTCGCATATTTTTGCGACTCCGAAGAATTCATCATCGTAGGACAATCTCTAGGTCTCTGAAAAGTGTACCAGTACTGAAGCTAAATATGTGTCATATAGTCGCATTTTTATCTATCATGACAGGTACTTTGGATGGAGGAACTTTCTCACTCAACTACAACAGTTTGAGACACTCTGAGACTAAATTCAACAAACTAATTGGAAATTTTAGAATGAGATAATTTTTTCTATCTGTTGCTCGTTATAACGAAGTATAGCACACCATTCTTTACTTAGATGAGGTAGTCTCGGGAAAGGATGCAACAGATCCTTATCAAATTATTAAGCGAACTTTGCCAGAACTTGATCTCTCTTCTTCCGATGAACTGGTTAAGTTATAGACACGATATTTAGACGAATAATCTCGGAAAATTCCTTCTGACCCTCCCCACAAGGACAAAGCAAAATCATTCTAAACCCACATCGGTGTACAACACGTGTTGGTAAACTACGTAAAACCAACCGAGGGAGAGAGAGAGAAAGAGATTCTCGCTACATGTAGTGCAAGATTCTCGTCTACATCACCTGAGAATAAAATTTTAAAACCCGTAGAGCGTTGAAAACCCCATTCCAAAATAGTATGTTTACGTTTCCCCAAAACCCAACGACGATTGAGTGATAAATGTTTCTCACATATTTTGATTACTCAGCAGGTGTTGATGGTAGCGCAAAAAAAAAGAAGAAAAAACAAAATTCACACAATCAAACTTACCTTTCGTTTCGAAAGCGAAACAAACCTGCTGCTCATGAATCCGATCGAAGAACGCCGTACAGTGACGGACAGTTTTCGCCTCTACGTGCGCGAATGGTACAACGGTATAAATGGATGGATGAATGTATTGGAAAAAGTTTTACCTGTGGTTACTACGGTTGTTTGCTTCCGTATCTTGTTTTATGTTTCATCTCTTTCTCTCTCCCTACCTCTCAATCGTTTCTGGTCGCCTCGTTACAGTGAACCACCGCACAGCATCAGTGAACGCTAGCAACGTAACCGTACGGAAGAATTCACACGCTGAAAGATGTATAACCTGCGAATGGAAACGTTTCATCGAGTGCGGCCATGAAGTGGATGCGCACGTACGCCGAGCTGCATCCCGGTGCAGTGTTTTTCGTGCTACTACTGACCTGCACGCTACAGCATTCGTTCACCATTGATAGCCGACCGTCGGCCGATGTTGAAAGTAGGTAATGGAAAATCAATATAGCGGTCTACTGCTACTAACTTGGTTTTTGCCTACGGTTTATCTTCCATTTGCCCGAACGCCACGCAGTACCGAAACTGCAACAATGTTCCGCCGGTGCGGACACACGCCTTAGGTGCGGTATCAAGGAGCACCATGCGGATCATATGAATTCGTCCGACGTGCAGTGGTACTTTAAGGTTCGTTTCCTGCTTCCTTTGTGGTTGTTCTTATGCTCTAAAATAATGTTTGTGGCCGTTTTTTTCTTCTCTTCATTGTCTCACACTCTTCCTCAGCCGTGCGGTGGTGGTGGCTTTCAGCACATGACATGCAGTAATCGTGCCATCCTGGACACGCTCGAGTGGCATCCGCTTGAGTGTGATAATAAACCATGCCGGGTGACGCTGACGATACAGAACGTTACGGAAACGGATGCCGGACTCTACCGGTGCATGATACATCCATACCGGACGGACAGCGAAACGCAGCTAGACATACAGCTCGTGCGCACGTTCGAACTGGTGGTGACAAGTAGGTGCAAGTACCGATACGAATGGCTTACGCCATCCCACCGGCAGCTCGTTGGCAAATATAATACCACGTGTGGACATGTTTCCTCCTATCCCGCAGAATGGCCGCTCGATGAGTCAATACCGGCGCCGGAGCTGTTGGACAATCTGCCCGCCAACACGACGGCGATTATTGACACGCAGATCGTACTGCAGTGCCGGGTACACAGCAAGGTGCCACCGACCATTAAGTGGTTCCGGCGTATCAACAAACCGCTCGGGGAGCACAACTTCAATCAGAACAAATCGATCCGGTATTTGGAGAATTCGTACGAGCTGCTACCGTCGGCGGGCGAAAAGCTCCTGTCCTACGATATCTATCTGAGCAAGTTGATCCTGTACAATGCGTCCGAGCGCGACATCGGGATATACGTGTGCGTCGGCATTAATTATGTCGGCGTCAGCATGGCCGATGCGTACGTCAACCTGGTGCATCCGAATGGCACGCCGGTACAGGAGACGGGCGGTGGATACGTNCAACTTCAATCAGAACAAATCGATCCGGTATTTGGAGAATTCGTACGAGCTGCTACCGTCGGCGGGCGAAAAGCTCCTGTCCTACGATATCTATCTGAGCAAGTTGATCCTGTACAATGCGTCCGAGCGCGACATCGGGATATACGTGTGCGTCGGCATTAATTATGTCGGCGTCAGCATGGCCGATGCGTACGTCAACCTGGTGCATCCGAATGGCACGCCGGTACAGGAGACGGGCGGTGGATACGTCGGGCTTATGGTGCTGTTTCTAATACCGATTGCATTGGCGGTCGTACCGCTGCTCGGCTGGGTAATGTTAAACGTACTGCGTGCAAGGCATCACACCGAGGAAAAGTCACTGGTGCAGCTTCCCAGTGCTGCCCATGTTTACGAACCGAACCACCAACGGCATCGCGGAAGGAAATGTTTGTCGCGGCCGGACACACATGAAAATTTGTACGATGTGGTGTGAACAGTTATTTGCGTATAATTTGTACATAGTCAGTATTAGTTATTTAAATAGTTATACATGAAACATATTAAGGTTTTTTCTCTATTAATAAGCAAATGAACAATATAAATGTTACAGTACGCTTACAAAATGGGCATAAGTAATGAAATATTCAATAAACATACGAATTATACGTTTTCTACAACGTCTGAAATATCCTTATAGTAACGGGCAAATTAAAACATTGCCATTTAATCTGTAGTTCATCCGTTTAGTTCACAGATGGCGCTACAGTTGCCTCAAGCATTTATCCCTAGGGTCTGTTCGTATGCAATCGCACCAATGGGAGAAACTTGACACTTCAGCTGTCCAAAACAAAATTCCAACCTTCAATTTACGCAAAATTTGTCCAAACCGGTCGTTGCTCGATCCCGATGTGCATAACGTTTATCTGTCAATTTTCATTCAAACACCATTTACCACAAACATTTCAGACGCCGAACCGTGCGAGTGTTCGTACTACGTAATTTTCAATTAATTTACAGTTTATTTTTGATACTTATATTTTTACGTGCTTATACAAGTGAACAATTGCAATTGGCCAGTAGTGCAGTACAGTTTGCCCGCTGGTGTACGGGCTCTAATACAAAAACTTAAGTGCGCTTCTCCGAAGCGTTGTTTCGTACGAATGTGTGTGTGTGTGCGTTCCGGATACAACATTAGTTTAGTTCAAAATGCCTTCAACCGTTGGAAACAACTTAACCGTGGACAGTTCATCGAATGTAAATTTCAATTCGAGACGCACAAGGCTGCGTTCAGCTACAGTAATTAGTGATAACTTAGCACCTGGTGTAACAGCACGCAGATCCCAGAAAAGCCTTTACGGAAGAAAAGATGCTGGCAAATGTATCATTCCAACCGACGTACAGCATACATTGAAGGGGTGTCAAGTATTGCTATCGGATATTTTGTCACCAGGCTCACAAATTCAACTTCTCACGAAAGGTTTGGAAACTATTTGTGAGATTACTATGGAATTGCTCTCTACTCTACCACATTTTTTCTCGTTTTAGAGTGTAACGAGACCAGCAAAATTCGTAATGTGCCGGAGAACGAAAAACAATCCTCATTCGGACAGAATAATCTAACATCGCCCGACCCGAACCACTATGTAACTCGACGAACTAATTCACGCCGAACAAAGAGCATTAGGAATGATACACCTTCCATCATACATCTAGACGAGTCCAGTATCGGCACGAAAAGTGTAGCCGAAATAGCGGATGCAACACAACCATCCTTCTCCAGTAATGATGTCATCGTGCAGCCATCTAAAGATGCTGCTATAGCAAAGCCAAGTCGCGTTACTAGACGCATGTCGATGAAAGCTGCCGAAAATCCGAATAGTCAAAATACCATTAATTCTCGGACAGCGTCGAAACGAAAATCGGAGAATGTTACTCCAGCACAAGACATGGATATTACTCCACCCAAACGAAGAGCAAGTACAATGCATGGCATTAGAGAACTTTCGGCAGAAGCATCATCTTCTAAATCTTCCACTGCCGGCCAGAAAGATATCCAACCGGCAACTGATAAAGAAAGTATCATTCATACTTCCATCGTACACCTGGACCAATCCAGCATCGGTACGAAAAGTGTTACGGAAATACCAGATTTATCGCAAACATTATCTACGAATGATGTCATCGCACAAATACCTAAAGACATGGCTATTTCAAATACACGTCGCGTTACGAGGCGCATGTCGAAGAACGCTACCGACTGTAATGCCAATAGCATTACCAATACCAGTTCCCGAAAAGCACTAGAACGGAAGACTGACACCTCGAAAGAGACACTTAATACGCAACCTCCGGTGTTACAGCTTCCAGCAGCACCAGTCGGACCGGTAATCGATAAACAAAGCATTAATACTGAAATTAAATCCACCCATCGATCTTTGGACAAGTTGGACAACAATGCGTTTAAAATGCTGATCGTTTCCGTCAAACGTATAGCTTCGGCACTGTCGGACGCTGAATTAAAACGTCTCAAATACGAAGACTCGGCGAATGAGAATAGCCGAGCTTCACTACGTTCTTCAAGCAAAACACGATTACACCCAATCAGTGGCATCAAGACTGAAAGAGACACACTAACCATGGCAAGATCAACTATGAGAAAACCCAAAATTATGGTCACATCCCCAATCATCGAGGTTCCGGAATCTCCTCTCATGCCCGAACGAACCCCACTGGGTCATTCGTATCTTTCCGTTTCGCACACTGCAACAGCTCAATTGGACCGGTTTAAAAAACCTCATCCAACGGAACACCCACAGTTGCCAATGCTAATTGAGCATGAGAACGAAGAGAACGATGATGTGTATGAATTTCTATCGTCCTCACAAAACAGTGGCGTTACCGAATCGGAAAACCCCACACAAAAGCCCAAACACAAAAAAGTTCAGAAAGCGTCTGCACAATCGGTGAAAAACAAGAGCCAAGCCAAACGCCAAGCGAATCCACCGAAACAAGCCAATCCTTTTGGGTGTAATAAAAAAAAGTTGCAACGCGTTATTGAAAAGCTAGGAGGCGGACGCGTGCAACAACCAACCACGGTGGATTATAAGATTAACTTGGAAATTCCCGAAACACCACCCGTGGCTTCTACACCCGTAGCAGAACTTCAGCAGCTAAATAACGATGAGCTCCCTTCCAATGAAACTTCCGTTTCCGTAGAAGTGTCTCGTGACTGTCCCCCTCTGGTGGGACTACTCAAAACGGGCCAATCATCCTTCCCACTCACGTCTACTCCGGCCATCAGATTGGGCAGGATGGATACTCTCAACGTAACATCCACACCACAACATCCTGCATCACCTTGGCGTGTACAGAACGAAAACGTGGTTCCTAGAACGAGCTACACGCACCGAACGAAAGAGATGCTGCCATCGTACGAAAGTTTTGCAACCGAAAATAACATCCCAGTTGGAACATCCGCTTTCGTTACGGAACGGCGTAAATCGCCATACGAGACGAGTGGATCGATCGCAACAGTACCAGAAGACGCTCCCGAACCAACGATGCCCGGACAGTCGTGCGAAAACAGTCCCGTGAGCGACAAGGACTTGCGTGAGATCGAGCAAATGTACCTGCAGCTGAAGGCGACGAGCGAAATGAGCCAAAGGCTGATCAATGCCATGCGCTCGAGCAAAAAGAATCCGACAACACCGCAGCAGAACCATACCATGCGGTTGGCTTGCCTGAAGCTGAAGAAATGGTACGATCGGTCGATGAATGCGTTCAACCGATCGATGCGCATCGTTAGCAACATACAGCGCACGGTCGAGCGGTCTGCCAACCGACCGATGGCTTGTCCTTCACCACTAACGCTCGAACAGCAGCGCACTTTAAACAATTTCAATAGTAGCACCGATCATTTCCGTTCCATGATTGACCAGCTGCATTCGGTTATAAATGATTCGGACGTAGAAAATCGGCCACCACTAGCGAGCTCGTTTGAGACAGCAGACACAGAAAAGGGTCCAACGACAATGTTGAATGAAGTGACCAAATCCAAAACACCCAAAGATGTTGTAATTTTACCCGACCGAGGCGCTAACGTCAAACGGAACCCTCTGATGCCTTTGAATGTGGTGCCACTTCCACTGCACGACAGCCCATTGATGTCTCCGCTGGCTAAAACTCCGACCACCGGCTATCCGAACAACATTCGCCGGGAACTACAGTATGACAAGGAGAATGGAGCTGTTCAAGTGACCGATAAGCAACAGCAGAAGGACGTTGGCGATATTATCTCGGCAGTCGTACCGGATCTACATGAACCGTCTGCTAGCAGTATGGTAGAAATTAATGACGAATCTACCCATAATGGCAACACTAATGCCCACAGCAGCAGCAGCAAGGAGAGCAGTAGGAGCAAGGAGTGTAGTACGGAAAAGAATACTCGTAATTACTTTGGGTTTGACGATGGCGATAGTGTGGAAGAAAGATCGGCAGCCCAAATTACGCTTCCGATGCCGCTTAACATTTCGCACGAAACGTTGCAGCACAGATTGGAGAACATGAAGCAATTGCTTCCCAAGCGGCCCATTTTCCGCAACCAGCCGAAAAAACTGCAGAACCGATCCAGCGGTCCAACGCGGTTTCCAACGGCAACGAAGCTTCGTGTGTTCGGCAGTCCTACGAAACGACCGCAAACGTTGCGTGAATTCGTTGCCTCTACCCCACGGCCTGCCGGATCGGGATGTTCGACGGAACAAGGGACAGTAGTACCATCGACATCTTCGAAAACGTGCGATATTGAGGCACCGGATGTGTCGGCGATCGAACCGATCACTGAAGCAGCCACCGTCGAGCAAAATGAAAATGATGCACCACAAAATAATGAATCCGAAGTAGCATTGTTCGATACACCGGATCGACCAGTGTGGTTAAATAATTCCGTAAGTGTTACGCGCGTAACCCGCTTCCCAACTGATGTTGGGATGTTTTAAATCTCTTTTTTACTTTATATTATTTGTAGGCCCATCAACGAACCTACACACGCATTCCGCGGCGTAAGAAGAAAAACATATATCTGGCGAATCTGGGACTGGACGATGACAGCGAGGAGGATGAGAACGTTTCGCCTACGTCCGAACAGGAACTAAGCTCGGACTCGGAAACGGACGTAGCGAAGCGAAAGAAAAAGTCCAACAAACGCAAAGCTCGCCGTAAGCAACCGGTTCGCGTAGAGCAGGTAATGTTTATGAACCATAGGAGACACAAAACAGGTGTTCAAGCTTGTCTTTCATTTCATCTTTTTTCGTTCCAACAGACGAAAGACTTTAAGCAGTTTGTTGAAAACTTCAACAGCATGTGTGAAGAAGTGGAACGTTATGAGCTGGTTGTAGAATAAATCCATCCCGAATCGGATCGGCACGGAATGGCACGAATGGCGGGAACTCTTCACCAGCGTCACCGAAGGTTTCAGCAGATATTGGGTGGAAGAAAAATCGGCACGAGTGCACAGAATTTAGCAGAGTTTGCATATCCCGCTGGACGAATGTATTTGCTATTACTTATTATCGTATTATTTATCGCAGGAATATATTTGATTACGAGTTTTTCTAGTTATGACAAAAATTTGCATTCTTTTCCTTTTTTTCTTCTTCTTGTTATCCTCGAAGGATATGTTTACATATAAAGTGCATTACGTTTTATTTTCTTTTTGTGATTTCTAAGGATTTTTTGAATTGCTATTGTACATATTCATACAAACATGAACAATAAAAGTGTGCCAAAAGAATACAATATATAGATGGTTTTAACATTTACTTACCACTTTTTAAATTTCCTTTCGGATTTCTGTCCAGAATTGCTCCACACACCGCTGTTTGCTCATTCCGTTTGACATGCCTTAAGCAATTTCTACTTTAATTTTGTTTTATTTCTTTTGCACTACGTTCTCGCTTTGTTTTCGAGGGTGTGTCACTGTCAATTAGATTGAAATTAAGAAGGAATTATTCACGGTGTATTTACTACCGCGCTAGCGCACACTGTTGCGCTTCCCTCCCATGTTGCGTGGCAAAACTAACGAATTCACCACTGAGACGACATACCACCGTATGAAACCGAATAAATAATACATGCTAGTTACGGGCGACCGACGCAAACCGGGAAAAAAACACTATTCAATCATTATATGTAATATGAGGTGGAAATTCGAGCTTATTCGTTACTAAAACAAAAACAAAATCACACATTTCACTCACATCGATCGCATCTTGAGTTGGTCGATCGTATCTGGATGCACTCCAATCCGAAATAACCACACAGGCAGTGGAACAAGCGTTCTAATGGCATCCGGTACAGAATCATGTTTGCCATTGGCAGTAGCAGCCCGTAAAACTAAAAATCGACTAGAATCAGTAAGTTTATGCCTTTCGTATGTGCAGAATAATCGGACCACCCAGCAGAGTTCGCCATTTTCCGTTTCCGTTTGAGCTCTTGTAGTACTTCGCGAGCACTACATTGTGTTACCATCCCTTAGCAATACCACTCCACTCTTCTATATCCATCTATTCCAAAAAATTAACCACAAATCACACGCAAATCGATCTTCCTTAGTTTTTATCTCTTGCTTTCTTCTATCTAGTATTATGGCTCTTTCTTCCTGTGTGCGCAGCACAAAACGCAGTATTAGAGAGTACGAGAAATATATTATAAAAGAATATTTCAACACAACTAGACTCGAACTGGCTGGAGTGTGTGTGTGTGTGTGTTTTTCAAATATTTTGCAGACAATTTGCTGGTTTGTGGAGTACACGTATAGTAATGTTACGTCTCGAAAATAAACACACCTTTCCATCGTTTTTTCGTGTTCGCTTCATCAACTTACAGTCTAATTAGAGGTGAGTGCTTGTTTTATCAACTGGTTTTGAGTGGTTCTCAGGTTGTATGTTTTGATACGCGGCGTGGCCCTATTAATCCGTTCACCACACTTCTTTCTATTCCCATTTCCCGCTTAAAGGACGAATCCTTCCATTTCTTCACGAATGCAAAGATGCAATACTTTAAATGACAATACAATCTTACTCTGTAACTTGAGTTATTTGCTGTGGATTTATATCTTCATTTTGTTTCACATCGTACTTTTGCTTAACAAGTGTTTGTTGCTGGCGCTTTGTAACATATTTCATCTTTAATGCGGCAAATAAATAAATTTCTGTGTTGTGTAAATAAAACCAAATTATGGCTTTGTTGGTTCGCGTGCTAGAAGAAGCATCTACATAGTTCCAACCTATCGTGCACCGCGTTAAAGGCCATCCGTGTGATCTCCCTGACGTGTAGCAATAATAACAAAATACTAAACTGATAAGAAAAAAAATCCAAAAATCCTGCTAAACACAACCTCACAATTAGCATATAAACATTTGCAACGTTCAAAAATAGATTGTCATGGCGTCAAAATAATGTCTATTGTATTGGCTAAGTGTTGTAAAGCTGACCAAAAACAAGCGCAACATAAAATATTTGCGAGAAAAATACGTTTCAAACAGTGTTTGCACATTTTTCGCTACACAAAATATGTGATCAGTCAACATGTACGCCAAATTGCTTAACTAAATCAGTACGAAAATACGATTCCATCTTAAGACAGTACAAACAAACTTTGTAAAGTTGGATAGCAAAAGAGGTAAAAACGCTCAGTTGAAAACATCGCACGTGTTTAAACTGATGTGCAAAAAATTCTGTTCACTCGTTTCCATAAGTAGTACGATTATATGCTCCCACTAACTGGGGCACGGCCCAACTCACACAGACCGGTGGCGCGTGATGTTTTACGGTTAAATAAAACCGACAGTACGAAATCTTTCAATAAGTGTGTGCAAACTGCTCTGCCTTGTTATACTGTGTGTCTGTCTGCCTTGTTTTCCCTGTTTCAACGCTACAACCGGTGATAAACTCTTATATATTAAAAAAGGAGTGTCCTCCATCTACGGACTCTGGTGGTGTGCTTTGCGGTTAATAGAGAGAGTGAGAGCACACTTCTTTGTTGAATAATAAATGCCACACTATCATCACATACTGCTCCAACACGCCTGTCCACCTTTCCCTACGCTCTGTCCTTCCTTCCTGCTTTCGTTGGATACAGTTCTTCGTCTCTTATGTCACGATCTTCCAGTATCATGATCGTGTAATCGATCACGCGCTCTACCGCGCGCCTACAGTTTGGTTTTTGTTTTCCTCAAAATTGTTACTGACAAAATGGGTGCACGCTTAAATACGCTACTACGTGCAAAAAGGGAAAGAGTAATATATATATAAACTTTCCAACACCACACACACAAAACCACCACTGACACTACCTGATCGCGGAATCATTTCGTTATTCTATCCCATTATTATAACACATTGCTTTTTGTTGTTTTAATCCAACATTACCACAAACTCCTCCCTCAGGTGGCATGTTTCTCCTCCCTCCCTGTGGCCACACACGTTTGTTGACTGAGAAAATGTATACACATCCCTGTTTTAATGTCCCAATCCCGTGTGTGCAATATATATGCTGGGCAGGAAATTACATCTGACTTTCCTTGCGCCATTGGAACGTGCCCGATTTCACACCAATACTAGAAGAACCCTGGTTGTTGCCACCGCTGGAAAGTATGTTGTTCGTGCGTCGGATAAGCTGTGCCGCAGAATCGATACGATTGCGTATCAAACGCATCGCCGGATTCGTTGCAATACCGCTGCGTTTCGATGATTTACTGTGAAAAAGGACAGCAAAAAAAAACGATTAATAACAATCGTTATAAGTAGAAACCATTTCCCCTACTCTTTTATACATACCCTCCGGCACCGGCACCTGCACTAGATCCCTGTAGTTGTCCACCGCCTTCCTTTTGATTGTTACCCAAAATGATGCGCATGTGCGTGTCCCGGGCAAAGTGATTATCGTGCGGATTCATAATCGTACTGTTGTTCGAAAGGCTAATGTTCATCTCCTCGAACTGCTTCCCAAGCAGGGCCAACGATGACGGCGGTTGATTCTGTCCCGGTGAGCTTATTTCACTGCTCGGCGAATGTGGTGGCGTAGCGTACAGGGGCGACATACATCCCAGATCGAACAGATCAGCATCGTTCGGATTGATGCGTATGTTTGATGCTGGAGAAGAACAATGATAATGTGCTGCTATAGACAGAGAAGCTTAACCATCACTCCAGAATACAATGCTTACCTATGTTTGCTTGGTACTCCTCAACGTTCGGGAGTACCTGGGAATGTTTTTTGTTTCCATACTTGGCAACCGAAGAGGAACCAGATGTTTGCTGGTGTTGCTGATGATGTGGCTGATGCTGCTGCTGCACGATGTGATGCGATTTGGAGTTGTGATGGCGCGAATGTTTTTGAAGTTGCTGCGTAAATGACATCGGTGCTTGCTACAAACGATACCGAAAATTAACCAAGGATTGATACTCGAAACCCTCCCTCCAAAACTAACCTCATTACTGCTACCGGTAGATTGACTAGAGATAACACTTTTACGCTTCTGCAGACTGCTCGTGTCGGAGTGCATCGTGTTTTCGTAGAAATTGTTGTTTTGCGTTGTGGAGCTGGTCGTGTTTGAGTTGGTTGATGATGCATTTAGCATTGCCGAGCCACTGCTACCTCCACCACCACCACCACCACCACCACCACCACCGGCTGGCATTAGCATGTTCGGATTGTTCGGATAGCCGGAAGATGGTGAGGGATTGTGTATGGAGCTGCACGGTGGCAACTCGTCCGGAGATTTTAAATTCAGATGAGGATGCATCATCTTACCACAATCTAGATCATCTGCAAAAAAAAAAAGACACACGAAAGAAGTATTAAGTATTTAAGCTAGAAAGCAATAACCTGCAATCGATTGTGGACTTACTTTTGGTAAAACTTTCGAGAATACGAAGCACATTGTTGCGGTTCGATTTGGCCGCAAGCTTGATCGGTGTACGTCCGCAATGGTCCGACTTGTACGGGTTAGCACCGTACTTCAGCAAATAGCTGACACACTTCTCATGTCCTTCTTGTGCGGAAATACCCAATGCCGTCGCACCTTGCTTACAAGCATGATCCGGAATCGCACCGTAGTACAGCAAAAGCTGCATCACTTCGTGATTGCCCTGCCAGGCACAGGAATGCAATGGTGTTCTCGATTCCAAGTCCATCGCATTTACATCCGCGTTACCTGAAACGAAACATGTCCAACAGCAGTAAGCATCGTGTAAGCCCTGTCACAATTATTGACCTTCTCCTTTCTACATACCAAGCGTTATCAACAGTTTCACCATCTCCGCATGTCCCTGCCAGGCGGACACATGTAAAGCCGTCCTGCCCTCGCTATCCGGAATGTTCACGTCCGCGTTCGAGTATTCGAGCAAAAACTTTACCGCCTTCAGCTNTGTGGCGACCAGATATAACCCGCTGTAAAAAAGATCACCCTAGGTAGCCATATCTTAGCTAGGACACGAACAGGCGACAAACGCCACCTAGGGAGAAACAAACGAAACATACAAAATGTATGAAGGGTACAGATCACGACAAAGAACAAAAGGTTCTAACTACGTTTCTTCCACGGAAGAAACGAAAGCAGCTAAAAGGAAGCGACATTAGGAAGGTTCGTGACACGTCTAGCCGGGTATAAAAGACGGCGACCTGTTCGTACCAAATCAGTCCAGCTTCAACTCCGACTAAGGAAGGACCTCCCGGTGGACCAGGAAGGAAGGAAGAACCCCCTACTACCAACCAGGAAGGAAGGAAGGAAGGAAGAACCCACTACAACCAACCAGGAAGGAAGGAAGGAAGGAAGAACCCACTACAACCAACCAGGAAGGAAGGAAGACCCCCGAGGCTATTTGGAAGGAAGGAAGAAGCAAATAAAATTAGAGAGTTCCGCCGTCAACCTCTAAAAGTTATTTGCGTATAATTTGTACATAGTCAGTATTAGTTATTTAAATAGTTATACATGAAACATATTAAGGTTTATTCTCTATTAATAAGCAAATGAATAATATATATATGTTACAGTACGCTTACAAAATGGGCATAAGTAATGAAATATTCAATAAACATACGAATTATACGTTTTCTACAACGTCTGAAATATCCTTATAGTAACGGGCAAATTAAAACATTGCCATTTAATCTGTAGTTCATCCGTTTCGTTCACAGATGGCGCTACAGTTGCCTCAAACATTTATCCCTAGGGCCTGTTCGTATGCAACCGCACCAATGGGAGAAACTTGACACTTCAGCTGTCCAAAACAAAATTCCAACCTTCAATTTGCGCAAAATTTGTCCAAACTGATCGTTGCTCGATCCCGATGTGCATAACGTTTATCTGTCAATTTTCATTCAAACACCATTTACCACAAACATTTCAGACGCCGAACCGTGCGTGTGTTCGTACTACGTAATTTTCAATTAATTTACAGTTTATTTTTGATACTTATATTTTTACGTGCTTATACAAGTGAACAATTGCAATTGGCCAGTAGTGCAGTGCAGTTTGCCCGCTGGTGTACGGGCTCTAATACAAAAACTTAAGTGCGCTTCTCCGAAGCGTTGTTTCGTACGGATGTGTGTGTGTGTGCGTTCCGGATACAACATTAGTTTAGTTCAAAATGCCTTCAACCGTTGGAAACAACTTAACCGTGGACAGTTCATCGAATGAAAATTTCAATTCGAGACGCACAAGGCTGCGTTCAGCTACAGTAATTAGTGATAACTTAGCACCGGGTGTAACAGCACGCAGATCCCAGAAAAGCCTTTACGGAAGAAAAGATGCTGGCAAATGTATCATTCCAACCGACGTACAGCATACATTGAAGGGGTGTCAAGTATTGCTATCGGATATTTTGTCACCAGGCTCACAAATTCAACTTCTCACGAAAGGTTTGGAAACTATTTGTAAGATGATTACTATGGAATTGCTCTCTACTCTACCACTTTTTTTCTCGTTTTAGAATGTAACGAGACCAGCAAAATTCGTAATGTGCCGGAGAACGAAAAACAATCCTCATTCGGACAGAATAATCTAACATCGCCCGACCCGAACAGCTATGTAACTCGACGAACTAATTCACGCCGAACAAAGAGCATTAGGAATGATACACCTTCCATCATACATCTAGACGAGTCCAGTATCGGCACGAAAAGTGTAGCCGAAATAGCGGATGCAACACAACCATCCTTCTCCAGTAATGATGTCATCGTGCAGCCATCTAAAGATGCTGCTATAGCAAAGCCAAGTCGCGTTACTAGACGCATGTCGATGAAAGCTGCCGAAAATCCGAATAGTCAAAATACCATTAATTCTCGGACAGCGTCGAAACGAAAATCGGAGAATGTTACTCCAGCACAAGACATGGATATTACTCCACCCAAACGAAGAGCAAGTACAATGCATGGCATTAGAGAACTTTCGGCAGAAGCATCATCTTCTAAATCTTCCACTGCCGGCCAGAAAGATATCCAACCGGTAACTGATAAAGAAAGCATCATTCATACTTCCATCGTACACCTGGACCAATCCAGCATCGGTACGAAAAGTGTAACGGAAATACCAGATTTATCGCAAACATTATCTACGAATGATGTCATCGCACAAATACCTAAAGACATGGCTATTTCAATTACACGTCGCGTTACGAGGCGCATGTCGAAGAACGCTACCGACTGTAATACCAATAGCATTACCAATACCAGTTCCCGAAAAGCACTAGAACGGAAGACTGACACCTCGAAAGAGACACTTAATACGCAATCTCCGGTGTTACAGCTTCCAGCAGCACCAGTCGGATCGGTAATCGATAAACAAAGCATTAATACTGAAATTAAATCCACCCATCGATCTTTGGACAAGTTGGACAACAATGCGTTTAAAATGCTGATCGTTTCCGTCAAACGTATAGCTTCGGCACTGTCGGACGCTGAATTAAAACGTCTCAAATATGAAGACTCGGCGAATGAGAATAACCGAGCTTCACTACGTTCTTCAAGCAAAACACGATTACACCCAATCAGTGGCATCAAGACTGAAAGAGACACACTAACCATGGCAAGATCAACTATGAGAAAACCCAAAATTATGGTCACATCCCCAATTATCGAGGTTCCGGAATCTCCTCTCATGCCCGATCGAACCCCACTGGGTCATTCGTATCTTTCCGTTTCCCACACTGCAACAGCTCAATTGGACCGGTTTAAAAAACCTCATCCAACGGAACACCCACAGTTGCCAATGCTAATTGAGCATGAGAACGAAGAGAACGATGATGTGTATGAATTTCTATCGTCCTCACAAAACAGTGGCGTTACCGAATCGGAAAACCCCACACAAAAGCCCAAACACAAAAAAGTTCAGAAAGCGTCTGCACAATCGGTGAAAAACAAGAGCCAAGCCAAACGCCAAGCGAATCCACCGAAACAAGCCAATCCCTTTGGGTGTAATAAAAAAAAGTTGCAACGCGTTATTGAGAAGCTAGGAGGCGGACGCGTGCAACAACCAACCACGGTGGATTATAAGATTAACTTGGAAATTCCCGAAACACCACCCGTGGCTTCTACACCCGTAGCAGAACTTCAGCAGCTAAATAACGATGAGCTCCCTTCCAATGAAACTTCCGTTTCCGTAGAAGTGTCTCGTGACTGTCCCCCTCTGGTGGGACTACTCAAAACGGGCCAATCATCCTTCCCACTCACGTCTACTCCGGCCATCAGATTGGGCAGGATGGATACTCTCAACGTAACATCCACACCACAACATCCTGCATCACCTTGGCGTGTACAGAACGAAAACGTGGTTCCTAGAACGAGCTACACGCACCGAACGAAAGAGATGCTGCCGTCGTACGAAAGTTTTGCAACCGTAAATAACATCCCAGTTGGAACATCCGCTTTCGTTACGGAACGGCGTAAATCGCCATACGAGACGAGTGGATCGATTGCAACAGTACCAGAAGACGCTCGCGAACCAACGATGCCCGGACAGTCCTGCGAAGACAGTCCCGTGAGCGACAAGGACTTGCGTGAGATCGAGCAAATGTACCTGCAGCTGAAGGCGACGAGCGAAATGAGCCAAAGGCTGATCAATGCCATGCGCTCGAGCAAAAAGAATCCGACAACACCGCAGCAGAACCATACCATGCGGTTGGCTTGCCTGAAGCTGAAGAAATGGTACGATCGGTCGATGAATGCGTTCAACCGATCGATGCGCATCGTTAGCAACATACAGCGCACGGTCGAGCGGTCTGCCAACCGACCGATGGCTTGTCCTTCACCACTAACGCTCGAACAGCAGCGCACTTTAAACAATTTCAATAGTAGCACCGATCATTTCCGTTCCATGATTGACCAGCTTCATTCGGCTATAAATGATTCGGACGTAGAAAATCGGCCACCACTAGCGAGCTCGTTTGAGACAGCAGACACAGAAAAGGGTCCAACGACAATGTTGAATGAAGTGACCAAATCCAAAACACCCAAAGATGTTGTAATTTTACCCGACCGAGGCGCTAACGTCAAACGGAACCCTCTGATGCCTTTGAATGTGGTACCACTTCCACTGCACGACAGCCCATTGATGTCTCCGCTGGCTAAAACTCCGACCACCGGCTATCCGAACAACATTCGCCGGGAACTACAGTATGACAAGGAGAATGGAGCTGTTCAAGTGACCGATAAGCAACAGCAGAAGGACGTTGGCGATATTATCTTGGCAGTCGTACCGGATCTACATGAACCGTCTGCTAGCAGTATGGTAGAAATTAATGACGAATCTACCCATAATGGCAACACTAATGCCCACAGCAGCAGCAAGGAGAGCAGTAGAAGCAAGGAGTGTAATACGGAAAAGAATACTCGTAATTACTTTGGGTTTGACGATGGCGATAGTGTGGAAGAAAGATCGGCAGCCCAAATTACGCTTCCGATGCCGCTTAATATTTCGCACGAAACGTTGCAGCACAGATTGGAGAACATGAAGCAATTGCTTCCCAAGCGGCCCATTTTCCGCAACCAGCCGAAAAAACTGCAGAACCGATCCAGCGGTCCAACGCGGTTTCCAACGGCAACGAAGCTTCGTGTGTTCGGCAGTCCTACGAAACGACCGCAAACGTTGCGTGAATTCGTTGCCTCTACCCCACGGCCTACCGGATCGGGATGTTCGAAGGAACAAGGGACAGTAGTACCATCGGCATCTTCGAAAACGTACGATATTGAGGCACCGGATGTGTCGGCGATCGAACCGATCACTGAAGCAGCCACCGTCGAGCAAAATGAAAATGATGCACCACAAAATAATGAATCTGAAGTAGCATTGTTCGATACACCGGATCGACCAGTGTGGTTAAATAATTCCGTAAGTGTTACGCACGTAACCCGCTTCCCAACGGAGCGTAATGTTTTAAATCTCTTTCTTACTTTATATTATTTGTAGGCCCATCAACGAACCTACACACGCATTCCGCGGCGTAAGAAGAAAAACATATACCTGGCGAATTTGGGATTGGACGATGACAGCGAGGAGGATGAGAACGTTTCGCCTACGTCCGAACAGGAACTAAGCTCGGACTCGGAAACGGACGTGGCGAAGCGAAAGAAAAAGTCCAACAAACGCAAAGCTCGCCGTAAGCAACCGGTTCGCGTAGAGCAGGTAATGTTTATGAACCATAGGAGACACAAAACAGGTGCTCAAGCTTGTCTTTCATTTCATCTTTTTTCGTTCCAACAGACGAAAGACTTTAAGCAATTTGTTGAAAACTTCAACAGCATGTGTGAAGAAGTGGAACGTTATGAGCTGGTTGTAGAATAAATCCATCCCGAATCGGATCGGCACGGAATGGCACGAATGGCGGGAACTCTTCACCAGCGTCACCGAAGGTTTCAGCAGATATTGGGTGGAAGAAAAAATCGGCACGAGTGCACAGAATTTAGCAGAGTTTGCATATCCCCCGCTGGACGAATGTATTTGCTATTACTTATTATCGTATTATTTATCGCAGGAATATATTTTATTACGAGTTTTTCTAGTTATGACAAAAATTTGCATTCTTTTCCTTTTTTTTTTCTTCTTGTTATCCTCGAAGGATATGTTTACATATAAAGTGCATTACGTTTTATTTTCTTTTTGTGATTTCTAAGGATTTTTTGAATTGCTATTGTACATATTCATACAAACATGAACAATAAAAGTGTGCTAGAAGAATACAATATATAGATGGTTTTAACATTTACTTACCATTTTTTATATTTCCTTTCGGATTTCAGTCCAAAAATGCTCCACACACCGCTGTTTGCTCATTCCGTTTGACATGCCTTAAGCAATTTCTACTTTAATTTTGTTTTATTTCTTTTGCACTACGTTCTCGCTTTGTTTTTCGAGGTTGTGTCACTGTCAATTAGATTGAAATTAAGAAGGAATTATTCACGGTGTATTTACTACCGCGCTAGCGCACACTGTTGCGCTTCCCTCCCATGTTGCGTGGCAAAACTAACGAATTCACCACTGAGACGACATACCACCGTATGAAACCGAATAAATAATACATGCTAGTTACGGGCGACCGACGCAAACCGGGAAAAAAAACACTATTCAATCATTATATGTAATATGAGGTGGAAATTCGAGCTTATCCGTTACTAAAACAAAAACAAAATCACACATTTCACTCACATCGATCGCATCTTGAGTTGGTCGATCGTATCTGGATGCACTCCAATCCGAAATAACCACACAGGCAGTGGAACAAGCGTTCTAATGGCATCCGCTACAGAATCATGTTTGCCATTGGCAGCAGCAGCCCGTAAAACTAAAAATCGACTAGAATCAGTAAGTTTATGCCTTTCGTATGTGCAGAATAATCAGACCACCCAGCAGAGTTCGCCATTTTCCGTTTCCGTTTGAGCTCTTGTAGTACTTCGCGAGCACTACATTGTGTTACCATCCCTTAGCAATACCACTCCACTCTTCTATATCCATCTATTCCAAAAAATTAACCACAAATCACACGCAAATCGATCTTTCTTAGTTTTTATCTCTTGCTTTCTTCTATCTAGTATTATGGCTCTTTCTTCCTGTGTGCGCAGCACAAAACGCACAGTATTAGAGAGTACGAGAAATATATTATAAAAGAATATTTCAACACAACTGGACTCGAACTGGCTGGAGTGTGTGTGTGTTTTTCAAATATTTTGCAGACAATTTGCTGGTTTGTGGAGTACACATATAGTAATGTTACGTCTCGAAAATAAACACACCTTTCCATCGTTTTTTTGTGTTCGCTTCATCAACTTACAGTCTAATTAGAGGTGAGTGCTTGTTTTATCAACTGGTTTTGAGTGGTTCTCAGGTTGTATGTTTTGATACGCGGCGTGGCCCTATTAATCCATTCACCACACTTCTTTCTATTCCCATTTCCCGCGTAAAGGACGAATCCTTCCATTTCTTCACGAATGCAAAGATGCAATATTTTAAATGACAATACAATCTTATTCTGTAACTTGAGTTATTTGCTGTGGATTTATATCTTCATTTTGTTTCACATCGTACTTTTGCTTAACAAGTGTTTGTTGCTGGCGCTTTGTAACATATTTCATCTTTAATGCGGCAAATAAATAAATTTCTGTGTTGTGTAAATAAAACCAAATTATGGCTTTGTTGGTTCGCGTGCTAGAAGAAGCATCTACATAGTTCCAACCTATCGCGCACCGCGTTAAAGGCCATCCGTGTGATCTCCCTGACGTGTAGCAATAATAACGAAATACTAAACTGATAAGAAAAAAAAATCCAAAAATCCTGCTAAACACAACCTCACAATTAGCTTATAAACATTTGCAACGTACAAAAATAGATTGTCATGGCGTCAAAATAATGTCTATTGTATTGGCTAAGTGTTGTAAAGCTGACCAAAAACAAGCGCAACATAAAATATTTGCGAGAAAAATACGTTTCAAACAGTGTTTGCACATTTTTCGCTACACAAAATATGTGATCAGTCAACATGTACGCCAAATTGCTTAACTAAATCAGTACGAAAATACGATTCCATCTTAAGACAGTACAAACAAACTTTGTAAAGTTGGATAGCAAAAGAGGTAAAAACGCTCAGTTGAAAACATCACACGTGTTTAAACTGATGTGCAAAAAATTGTGTTCACTCGTTTCCATAAGTAGTACGAGTATATGCTCCCACTAACTGGGGCACGGCCCAACTCACACAGACCGGTGGCGCGTGATGTTTTACGGTTAAATAAAACCGACAGTACGAAATCTTTCAATAAGTGTGTGCAAACTGCTCTGCCCTATTATACTGTGTGTCTGTCTGCCTTGTTTTCCCTGTTTCAACGCTACAACCGGTGATAAACTCTTATATATTAAAAAAGGAGTGCCCTCCATCTACGGACTCTGGTGGTGTGCTTTGCGGTTAATAGAGAGAGTGAGAGCACACTTCTTTGTTGAATAATAAATGCCACACTATCATCACATACTGCTCCAACACGCCTGTCCACCTTTCCCTACGCTCTGTCCCTTCCTTCCTTCCTGCTTTCGTTGGATACAGTTCTTCGTCTCTCATGTCACGATCTTCCAGTATCATGATCGTGTAATCGATCACGCGCTCTACCGCGCGCCTACAGTTTGGTTTTTGTTTTCCTCAAAATTGTTACTGACAAAATGGGTGCACGCTTAAATACGCTACTACGTGCAAAAAGGGAAAGAGTAATATATATATAAACTTTCCAACACCACACACACAAAACCACCACTGACACTACCTGATCGCGGAATCATTTCGTTATTCTATCCCATTATTATAACACATTGCTTTTTGTTGTTTTAATCCAACATTACCACAAACTCCCATCTCGGGTGGCATGTTTCTCCTCCCTGTGGCCACACACGTTTGTTGACTGAGAAAATGTATACACATCCCTGTTTTAATGTCCCAATCCCGTGTGTGCAATATATATGCTGGGCAGGAAATTACATCTGACTTTCCTTGCGCCATTGGAACGTGCCCGATTTCACACCAATACTAGAAGAACCCTGGTTGTTGCCACCGCTGGAAAGTATGTTGTTCGTGCGTCGGATAAGCTGTGCCGCTGAATCGATACGATTGCGTATCAAACGCATCGCCGGATTCGTTGCAATACCGCTGCGCTTCGATGATTTACTGTGAAAAAGGGCAGCAAAAAAAAACCGATTAATAACAATCGTTATAAGTAGAAACCTTTTCCCCTACTCTTTTATACATACCCTCCGGCACCGGCACCTGCACTAGATCCCTGTAGTTGTCCACCGCCTTCCTTTTGATTGTTACCCAAAATGATGCGCATGTGCGTGTCCCGGGCAAAGTGATTATCGTGCGGATTCATAATCGTACTGTTGTTCGAAAGGCTAATGTTCATCTCCTCGAACTGCTTCCCAAGCAGGGCCAACGATGACGGCGGTTGATTCTGTCCCGGTGAGCTTATTTCACTGCTCGGCGAATGTGGTGGCGTAGCGTACAGTGGCGACATACATCCCAGATCGAACAGATCAGCATCGTTCGGATTGATGCGTATGTTTGATGCTGGAGAAGAACAATGATAATGTGCTGCTATAGACAGAGAAGCTTAACCATCACTCCAGAATACAATGCTTACCTATATTTGCTTGGTACTCCTCAACGTTCGGGAGTACCTGGGAATGTTTTTTGTTTCCATACTTGGCAACCGAAGAGGAACCAGATGTTTGCTGGTGTTGCTGATGATGTGGTTGATGCTGCTGCTGCACGATGTGATGCGATTTGGAGTTGTGATGGCGCGAATGTTTTTGAAGTTGCTGCGTAAATGACATCGGTGCTTGCTACAAACGATACCGAAAATTAAGCAAAGATTGATACTCGAAACCCTCCCTCCAAAACTAACCTCATTACTGCTACCGGTAGATTGACTAGAGATAACACTTTTACGCTTCTGCAGGCTGCTCGTGTCGGAGTGCATCGTGTTTTCGTAGAAATTGTTGTTTTGTGTTGTGGAGCTGGTCGTGTTTGAGTTGGTTGATGATGCATTTAGCATTGCCGAGCCACTGCTACCTCCACCACCACCACCACCACCGGCTGGCATTAGCATGTTCGGATTGTTCGGATAGCCGGAAGATGGTGAGGGATTGTGTATGGAGCTGCACGGTGGCAACTCGTCCGGAGATTTTAAATTCAGATGAGGATGCATCATCTTACCACAATCTAGATCATCTGCAAAAAAAAGACACACGAAAGCAGTATTAAGTATTTAAGCTAGAAAGCAATAACCTGCAATCGATTGTGGACTTACTTTTGGTAAAACTTTCGAGAATACGAAGCACATTGTTGCGGTTCGATTTGGCCGCAAGCTTGATCGGTGTACGTCCGCAATGGTCCGACTTGTACGGGTTAGCACCGTACTTCAGCAAATAGCTGACACACTTCTCGTGTCCTTCCTGTGCGGAAATACCCAATGCCGTCGCACCTTGCTTACAAGCATGATCCGGAATCGCACCGTAGTACAGCAAAAGCTGCATCACTTCGTGATTGCCCTGCCAGGCACAGGAATGCAATGGTGTTCTCGATTCCAAGTCCATCGCATTTACATCCGCGTTACCTGAAACGAAACATGTCCAACAGCAGTAAGCATCGTGTAAGCCCTGTCACAATTATTGACCTTCTCCTTTCTACATACCAAGCGTTATCAACAGTTTCACCATCTCCGCATGTCCCTGCCAGGCGGACACATGTAAAGCCGTCCTGCCCTCGCTATCCGGAATGTTCACGTCCGCGTTCGAGTATTCGAGCAAAAACTTTACCGCCTTNAAGCTAGAAAGCAATAACCTGCAATCGATTGTGGACTTACTTTTGGTAAAACTTTCGAGAATACGAAGCACATTGTTGCGGTTCGATTTGGCCGCAAGCTTGATCGGTGTACGTCCGCAATGGTCCGACTTGTACGGGTTAGCACCGTACTTCAGCAAATAGCTGACACACTTCTCATGTCCTTCTTGTGCGGAAATACCCAATGCCGTCGCACCTTGCTTACAAGCATGATCCGGAATCGCACCGTAGTACAGCAAAAGCTGCATCACTTCGTGATTGCCCTGCCAGGCACAGGAATGCAATGGTGTTCTCGATTCCAAGTCCATCGCATTTACATCCGCGTTACCTGAAACGAAACATGTCCAACAGCAGTAAGCATCGTGTAAGCCCTGTCACAATTATTGACCTTCTCCTTTCTACATACCAAGCGTTATCAACAGTTTCACCATCTCCGCATGTCCCTGCCAGGCGGACACATGTAAAGCCGTCCTGCCCTCGCTATCCGGAATGTTCACGTCCGCGTTCGAGTATTCGAGCAAAAACTTTACCGCCTTCAGCTTATTCTCCAGCGCCAGGATGTACAGCGTCGTGCGCGAATCAGCATCCTTCGAGTTGATATCGCACCCGAACTTTAGCAGCGTTTGAATGCACTCGAAATGTTCCTCCAAGCACGCCAACCGGAATGCCGTCTTGCCGTCGTGCGCACGCTGATCGATGCACGGTCGATGTATGTTTAGGATCGCTTCCATCACCGCATTATGACCCTCTTGGGCTGCCAAGTGCAGTGCCGCCTTACCCTCATTATCACACTCATCGATTTTGGCCCCCGATTCGAGCAGCTGTACGCAGATGTCAGCGTACCCTTCAAACGCCGCATAGTGCAACGGTGTCCAGCCAGCATTGTCCCGGTGCGTTTCATCCAGTCCACGATCGAGCAGCTGTCGTACGGTTTCCAGGTTGCCTTGGGCAGCCGCAACGCTCAGCACCGTGCGTCCCTCCGAGTCCATACAATCAATTCCACAACCCCAAAAGAGCAACAGCTTCACCACATTCGCATGCCCGGATGTACATGCCGCCCACAACGGAGTCCTGCCCATGTTGTCCGCCATATCCGGATCGGCACCATTTTCCAGCAGCAGCTCACAGATCTCCGCATTGCCTTCGAACGAACTCACCAACAGCGGTGACATTCCTTCATTGTCAGTCTGATCCGTGTTCGCACCGTACTCGAGCAGGGTGGATATTACCCGGCTGTATCCGGAGCTTCCGCACAGGGCCGCCACACACAGCGCATTTCTTCCATCCAGATCCGTATGATTCACGTCCGCACCGTTCTCCAGCAGTATCTCGACGATATCGTAATGCCCCATGTACGACGCAGCGATCAACGAGGTGCGTCCTTGCTTATCGATCGAGTTCACGTTTGCACCCGCTTCGATCAGTATCTTCACAATGTCCTCATTGCCGCTCCAGGCCGCCGCTCGTAGCGCCGTTCGTCCCTCCTTGTCCGCACGATCGATTGCACATACGCCCGTTTCGATCAGTAGCTTCACCACCTCAGTATGACCGCCCCAGGAAGCGGACCGTAACGGTGTCCAACCGTCACGGTCCGCATGGTTCACGTCGATCATTCGATACCGGCCTGTACCGTCCCGCAGTGGTTGTTTGTACGTGAGCAGCAACTTTACAATCTCCTGATGTCCATTTCGTGCCGCTATGTTAAGTGCCGTCTGTCCGTTAAGATCCTCTATTTCCAGATCTATTGGATCTTTGCATGCCTACACGTAACAAGAAAATGAAGCAAATAAGTATAACCTCGAAGCAATTGTTTCAACGATCGTTTATGGCATGGCGATCTGCCAAACTTTCACTTACATTTAACGCTCGTTCCAGCAGCGTATGGTTGCCCTCGTTGGCCAGAATGTGTATCAGCGCTTTGCCCTTGTGCATCTCACCCTCAAACATGTCGCACTGCACTCCGCTACCGACCCGATCGTTCTGTATATCCGATTTGGAGTCACCCAGCGCACTACTACCACCATCGCCACCACCCGTAATCGATGGCCCAGCACTGTACCGATGTCGACCAAGTCCGGACGAAAGACCAACGGCACCACCACCGTCTCTAGCCGCCATTGAACCATCAATTAGAACACCACCGGCAGCACCGCCACCACCATTAACTCCACCACAATCCAGCATCTCCAGATTGATGGACTTTTGCAGCTCCTGCTGGCAGCTCTTTTCGCTCGAGATCAACAGTTCCGCCAGCTCCGAGTCAATGTTCTGCGACCGATCCGACAGCACGGGTGAGTTAATGGCGGACGACTCACAGGACAATGCCGTGTCCGCATTGTTAATTCCCGTCTCGATCAGCAGCTTCAACACCTTGCAATCCGTCGGTAGGTTCGGTTTGAAGAAATCGTTCAAGAAGATCATAAAGTCATCGTTCAGCAGCCCATTCAGGAACCGATCCAGCATGTACTTTGTGCGGGCGGACAGATTGATATCGTTCCGGCACTCATCCTCACACATCGCACAGCAGTTCAGCAGGTTGGTGTAGAAACAGTCGCTCAGATTCGATTTGGTTTCCAGCAAAATCAACAGCAGATCGAGATCGACATTTTTGCTCGTCAGATACTCGCCCGTCTTGATCAGATGGTACAGATACAGGCGCAGCTTGTTCGGGCAGATCTCATCGGCCACCACCGTGTAGTACATCGAAACCATCACGTGGCCCTCGTTCAGATCGCACAGAAACTTTTTGGTGCTAAACTTCACATCGATCAGCCAGTCGCAGAACGAGTTGTGAAAGATCCGCACGGCGCACGGATTCAGCGGGCTGTACTCCACGATGTTGCGCATCAGTTCCAGCCGCCGCTCAAAGTCCTCCATCTCGAGCGTGTAGTTGTGCGTGCGAAGACAGTTGTAGATGAAGTACTTGTCCACGTAGCTGTTGCACACGAGCAGCACGTTCAGTATTGGGCGTATCTTGCTGTATTGCTTCTTGTTGAAGGACTTCTGGCATATGTACAGGTACAGACCGTTCAGCGTGCACGGTATCAGCTTTATCTCGCGGAAGGTGAAAAAGTTCTCCCTTATCCCGTTCAACACCTTGTACAGATACAGCAAGCAACCGTTCGATTTGATGTACAGCTGGTTCAGACTTTCGATGATGTCTTTGGTAAGATTGATGCCCCGAAAGTCCGTATTGAGCCGGTTAATGATGTACTGCTGCACGTCCTTTACCACGTGCGACTTGCGCAGATCGTCCAGCGTGAGCTTCTTAAACCCGGTGAACAGTTTGGTGATGTTTTTGTTCTGCTTCTTGGCCGTGCACACCATAAACAGCCACTTCGGCATCAGATGGATGTGGTTCGAGAGCAGTTCCGCAATGTTGCGACTCTTCGTCACCTGTTTGCCTTTCAGCGTCGAGATGAGATTACCATCCTGGATGTAATTCTCATCGATCGAATCGATCAGCAGTAGCAGCGCATTCTTCGGCGGGCACAGCTCCAACAGCGGGAACAGTATCGCCTTCTTAAAGCAATCGTCCGGATTCTTCTCAATGCTGTCCACCGTAAGCGATTCGAAAATGTCCGGATTGCTGAGCAACATCTCGTAGTACCCGTCCGCAATAACCTGGCGACAGTTTTTCGACTTTGGCAACGGTGGTGGAATGCTCGTTTCCATCGGCTTTGTCGATCGTAGCTGAGGTTGCGGCTTGTCCTCCGTCGGTGATACTTGTTGCGTGGTTGTTGTCTCTACCCATTTCTTCACATCTACGCTCTCTACGTCCGCTTTCACTTCCATTTCTTCGTCCTCCAATAACTTTATATCACTCACGTCCCCTTCGGCGATCGCTTCACCACCACCTTCAAGAATAATGTCCTCTTCCTGTTCCGGTTTGGAGCCGGAATCGTCTTCAGGTTGTTGCATACCACTACTACCACTGCTACCGTCTTCCTTTGTGGGTGACATCTTCTTAGGGCTTCTTATCGTACTGCCGATGGCGATCGGGATCTTGGAAACTTTCGCCGGCCTACCCGGACTCATCGTGGCCTTATCCTGCTTGTCATGTTCATCCGCTTCTTCCGTCGTTCCTGGCCCCGCCTTCGCTATCGGTGGTGGATGCGTTTTATACGGATAGGTAGGTTGTTCCCGATCGCGGCTCAAACTTTCGACCGGTTCCGATTGCTGGCGGGACACTTTCTTTCGGCTCGAGCAAAATTCTGCCACCCGTTCGTTTATCTTCATCTCTGTTCGAATCGCATCTTCCAACTCCTTGTCGACTGTTTCGTTCGAATCGTTTGCACGATCCGTTATCGCCACGGGTTGCGCTGGTTCCTGACCCGCAGGACTTGAAGCCATTTCAACCTTCAGCTGTTGCTGATCTGCTTCCGGCAAACAATCGTTACTCGTATTGACGGGCTGTTCGTTCGCTTCGATGGATGTTTCCGATAAGTTTATGATCTCCTGACCTGCAATTCCACTCCCAGTACTGTTCACGTAGCTTGAATGGCTTAAAATCTGCAATATAACGCTCCGTATAAACATACTCAAGCTGTGACATTCCGGATTCTGGGAGTTGACAAAATAGCATGCCAGCAGTCGTCGGTTAAGCATACCCTTAGTACCGGACGTTCCATCGATGATATCGTTGCAGATTGACGTTTTCCCTGAACCATTAGAACCCAGCACAAGATACCCCAGGGAAGGCAATCCATTTTCGCCTCCCCTGTGTACACCTCCATCTGCCGGAGGTGGTATGCCGCTAACTGCAGATTGACCCCCACGTGCGAAATATCCCCCAGCTCCACCACCACCCGGGGGAGCAGAAGGTGCAGCACCGTCTATCGATTGACCGACTGCCGTCGCAGATGATGGTACCGGTGGTACCGGTTTCTTGGACACTCGCTGCTCTAAGCACATGGCAATCTTTTTCAACACCCACTCCCGATTTAGGTGCGCATTTATAATTGGTTCGCCCGTTCCACTGCCGACAGGATCGGTCAAATTGTTTCCACCACCCTTGGATCCTCGTGCCGTGTTTAGCGCTGATAGAGGCGGTGCCGATGGTTTCGGTACGCGACCATCAGCCTCTCCGTCTATCTCCCCTACTGCCACCGGTTCCATCAGGTCCGCCTGTTCATTATCCTCCTGGGATTGCTGTTCCGTCGTGTTGCTCGATCGTACACGATTTAGTTTGGCCAACATTTCAAGCTTTTCATTGCAACGTGCCTCCAGCTCGTTTAACGATTCATTAATTCCGAGATCTAAGTTCTTGTCCTCCTCCTCGCCGGCCAGTGCTTTGTAACCTCCGGACGCCGCAAAGGTTGCAGAATCGGGCTCATTTCCAGCAGCCGCGTGGTACGGCGCTTGCTGATCACCAACCGACGCTCCGTTGCTGTTCACATTACGCTGCACCAAATCAGCAAAGTGTTCCTTCCGCGCTAGGTACGAAAAGTTCGAACTTTGGTACGTTTTATGGAGCTCGATTTTCTTATGCATCTGTGACGTATCCTTCAGGAAGTCGCGTATTCGTCGATCTTCCAGTTCCGCGTTTATGATCTTCGTGTCACGCTCCGCTTCACCACTAAAAGCTCCAGAATTGGATTGCGTCCGTGGCCCACCATTCCCGTTCTGCATCGTTGGGGCGCTACTATTGAGCACTTTGACCGGACGTTCCGATTTCTTCAACGGTGTCGCATACAGCATGTCCTTGCTGTTAAGCGCAAGATTGTTCTGCAGTTTGCCTTCACCGCCACACTCGTCAATGTTACGACCCCCTTCTCCTTCACCTCCTCCCTCTATCACAGACGAGACACGATTCCCGGTACTCGTCATTCCGTTACCGTTCCGCAGTGCTTCATCGGTGTGACAGGGTAGATTTTCGTATATATCATCAGAGTTCATTTTTTGCAGCGCTTCCCTTTGCGACAAGTCCTTTCGCTGTCCTGTCCTGTCCGTAACTTTATGCCGAAATAAATCACTTTCAGTCGAACATTCTCGCTCTACGCTCACCAGTCTCTTTGTGGCTTACCATTACACGAGATTTCGTCCGTTTGCTGCGACATTCCCAGGACCTTTGGACCTGCTCTTCAATCACGTATATGAGGCTTTCGGGTCGCGTTTAGGTCTGCGATCGCCAGTTCGCATTCAATTCCACCAGCGAGCGCCTTCTCTCGGTACATGTTATGCTAATCGCTGTTTCGCGCCCTCTTGCATCGTTTGTCAACTATATAAAAAGATACATATATGTGACCGACGTAGGGGGCCTCGNTTGGGGCTTACCATTACACGAGATTTCGTCCGTTTGCTGCGACATTCCCAGGACCTTTGGACCTGCTCTTCAATCACGTATATGAGGCTTTCGGGTCGCGTTTAGGTCTGCGATCGCCAGTTCGCATTCAATTCCACCAGCGAGCGCCTTCTCTCGGTACATGTTATGCTAATCGCTGTTTCGCGCCCTCTTGCATCGTTTGTCAACTATATAAAAAGATACATATATGTGACCGACGTAGGGGGCCTCGTTTTACTCCGCGTGTCACAGGGCACGATCGATGCGATCGCACCGTATTACATAAACACGGTACTAGTATCCCAATTATTGCAGCAATGTTGGCGCGTTTGACACGATGAACCGTACGCTTATTGGGCCTGATTTTGCCTGTGTCGCTCGGACTGGTCGCTCGGCTTGACGCGGTCGGACGCGATGCGACGATGACACGGTTTGGCGATGCGTTCGAAATGCGATGATCCCAAGCAGATCACTAACGGCGGTGCGGGATGGAGGACACTCTCTAAAAATAGAAGAAAACAGAACAGTCACCAACGAAATTAGTAGCGGTTCTAACTTGGCGTTTGCATCGTTTTAAGTAAAGCTAAAGGAGGACACCCCTACACCAGACATCGGGTGCCACTAATGTACAGACAAACACACACACACACAGACACGTGTGCGCGCGACAGACACCGGTACATACATGCTATGCTACAGCCAGTGCATCATCATGTGGAAAATTTATGTTTGCTATCGTGCCTTAATGTACCGATACGATATATACCGGCAAGTGCCGCAACCCTAGCACGAGAATTGACGATCCCATTTTCCACATATCACATACACCCTCCCCCCCCCCACACAGTGGCTCACCCGACTGCGGTCTTCCGTTCCACCCACAACGATTCGATGCAATCATATTTCACATAGGAAATTGCGGAAAGCTCCAACACGCACCAATAACAACATTACGCCACACCGAGAAAATAGAACCTTCTCCTAAACCACACTCGTAATCACATTCCCACTAGACCGCAATCGATACTAGTCCGGCTTGTTCAGGAAATGGGACGGACGTGTAAGACAGGGAGTAGCGATTCCTGCTCCTTCATCGAACACAACCACATTTCAATGTGGGGCGGGGGGAGGGGTGGGGGGGGGTGTAAGCAATATTTTGTTTTATTTTAAAAACTCACTGCCACCGCATCCAATTGATTCCCGGTGGGTTGTGATGGCAACAAAAACAACCCTGCCAACACAACTTTGCATCATAAATTCCACCATCGGCCTACTCTGTTTCTCGCTGCGGAGATAATCCCTTCGCCACGGGTGTAAACGATTACTTAGATTGTAGCGGATTCTTCTTTTGGCAATCACTTTCACCAAACTCCGAAGGGATTTTGCTAGGGATGGTGAGATCATCTTTCGGTCTAGTTGGCGGATTGAAGCAGATAATTCAATTGAACCGCTTTTGGCAATGACGACACGCTGCGTTACAGAAACTGACTGGCCTTAGTGTGTGTCCTGTTCGGCTGACATCAGCTGGAATTTAATTCAAGCTAAATAAAATAAAGATGTGCTATTTCCATTGATGTGATTGTAAGTGAATTGAAAACAAATTATCAAGTTTTAATCAAGCAAAGTCTATAGTTTACTAAAGAATCACGATGATTCCGCTTATCGATGTATCAGTCCCCGGAGAGTCGACATGCTACTAATAAGCACTTTTTTTTTTTTTTAAGTATGTTAGAACGGAACAGGCCGTATTAGACTAATTTTACCACGTAGCAGGCTAGTCAGACCGTGCTACGGGGGAACGGTCCGGATGGGATTTGAACCCGGTCCGGTCGTGTTAGGAACTGGCGCCGTTGCCAAATACACCACCGGGCCGCCCCAACTAATAAGCACTTATCCCGTATATATATTATCCCGTATTTAATAAGCACTTATCCCGTATATAATATTGCAAAACGAACTTCCCACATAAAAATATTGAACAGTATGGTTTACATTGTTTTCATGTTGATATTTATGTGCATTTTAGGTACATCGATCCTCCCCCTGATCGATAGTTTGCCGTGCCGTTCCTCTTTCCCCCAAGGCGGGGAATAATCAAAACGCCACTAACCTAAATTTTGTAACAGCAACAAAACAACAGAACTCGTGGTTGTTTGGAACCGCGTGTGCGCTTCTGGTTACTGCCCTGCACTGCGGCCGGCAATAATCAACTCATTACGAAACATAAGCAAGGGGAGAAAGAAATATTATTAACGCGCTCGTTGAAAACCATTGCCCCAAAACCGCATGTGTGGCGCTCTTGGGCCCACCGTAGAGCATAACCGTACTACCAAAACAAAAAA
>STHB01000004.1:6930493-6951244 GCA_018908115.1 Anopheles rivulorum
ATTACCAATTCGTTTCCTGGAAACTCGGTCCAAGGTGAAGATCTCCTCATTGAATGTTTTGAGCCATTCTTAAAAGTGGCAAATGAAATTGTGTATCGTTACTGTACCATTTACCACAAAATGGTTAGTGCCGACGTTAGTCTCCCAGTATATCCGACGGTCGATCGGGAAATAAAGCAATTAATTCCTATAAATACTTAATTGTTGTATTAATCACATCGCATGTTCGTCTTCTTCATCTTCATTTGTATGATTCGGCTTTGTTCCACTTGTAAAATCCAGCTTCCTGGGCCTTCCACAATTAATCTACGATACTTACATAATTACGGCAATGTAGAGACCCGGCAACTACTGTAACGTAATAACGTGTAATAACGTGAGCATTTCTATGCATTTGTTTGAAAATGAGCTACGAACCCACCTCGACATTGTTAACCTTTGATGTTATTTTGCACCGATTACTGGCATCACTGTTTCTGGTTGTCAACATCGATGTTGACAAACCACGCGGTCGAGTTGTGCTTCTCGCTAATCTTTCCTGCGCTTATGTGAAATTATAATAAAAAGTTACAAAATGGTTTACGTTGGACTAGTGGGGCCTCGTGGAAAAAAAGGACCTACGTACGGTCTAAAGAACCGTATCAACAAGCCGAAGACTTGGGGCAAGGTAAGTGAAGATTATCGGAATCTCTTGGAACCGGTTACTTACATATTAATGTTTTCTCTGCGTTTAGAAAAATCGCGCTTCATATATGCCCGAAGCAATGGTTCCACCGTTTCGCTCTGGAAAATGCGACAATCGAATCTTGAAGGTAAAGGAAGAAAAAAAAATCGTCAAAACTGAGACGCAACAAGCATTAGATGCTTCTGATCTTTCGCTCGACAAGCTCTCCATCGGCATGCTTGTCCTGGGCTGTGTGAAGCGCATCTGTAAAACGCAACTGGAGTTGTTACTACCTGGACGTATTACGGGCTTAGTACCAATTTCAGATATATCTGATGCGTACTCAAAACGAGTCGAAAACTTAAATCGAGCCGCCGATTGTCCTTCGTTGAGAGATCTGTACAGCGTTGGAGAGCTGGTGTACGTGAAGGTGCTTCAAACATTTTGTAAAACCAAGGGTCGTTTGCTTCTAACGCTTAAACCAACTAATCTACATAGCACATATGTACACTGGCAACTCGTTCCTGGTCTAGTGCTAGCGGCAACCATTGTCGCAAAGCAGGATAATGGCTACACGATGGACGTCGGCGTTCGTAACGTGAGCGCTTTTCTATCATTCGAAAATCTCGGCCAAAATAAGGACGACGTGGGTCGCAACCTATTTTGCTCGATAGTATCGGTGTCACAACGTGGTTCTGGAGCAACGGTCATTCTGAAGGCTTTTGATCCGGATGCTCCCCGAGTGCTGGATGTTGAGGAGACCAACTTGGACATGATAGTACCAGGGTGCAAACTAATGTTTACCGTTACTGAACCGGTAGCACACGGTCTACGGGGAATGCTGTTCGAAGACACGGTTCCCGCATACGTAAACGAAACCATGCTCACCAAGGTCTCGAGCACTCCGGCAAAGTACAGCATGTTCAAAAAGATACCAGCAACGTTGCTCTACGTGATGCCCCTCACGAAACAGGTATTTGTTTCGTTGAGACCGTACCCCAAGAATAGGGTGGAGGTGAATGTGACAAATAGTTCCGGTACGATAATTGATAAGGCTTACGTTAAATCTTGCGATGGTGCCGGTGTATGGTTGCAGTTCCAGAATAAGCAGCGTGCTCTACTTCCACGAAATATCATATTGAAGCAAGCTGCTTCGTCCGGTGGCCAGGTTGACGAGAATTTCTTCATGGAAAACTTTCAGATCGGTTCGACCCATAAGGTGGTTATAACTTACCACCATCTATTTGAGGACACGTATGTTGTGACTAATGATCCTTCGTACATTGATAATGCGATACAGAGTCCCGACGATATCATTATCGGCAATATATACAAATGTCGCGTACGCAAAATAGTCCATAACGGGGTTATCGTGAATGTTGGTTGTGTGTCCGGAGCATTGTTGAACGAATATTATGATCGAGAGCATCGGGTTAAGCTGAATGATAACGTTTTAGTTCGGGCAGTTTATCGAGAAGCTGGTTCATCGTTCGTAAAGTTTACCAACGTTCCGGCGTTGCTAGACGAAAAGGCAAGCGTGTTATATGACTGGGATCAACTGGATGCAACACAGACAGAGCAGAGTTTCGTCGGTACGATTTTCATGGTAACATTTAACAAGGTTATTGTAAAGTTCTTCAACGGTATGACCGGCGCACTGGATAAATGGGAAAACAATATCGCCAAGGTGGATCAGCTTCGTCCGAACACATTTGAAACATTCACCGTAATTGATTTCGATAAGGCAACCAAACAAATCCGTCTCAAGCTGGCAACTGCTGAAGAAATTAATAATCCGGATGTTGTCGTTAATGCCACAGTTCAACGTGTGCATGCCAACGGTGTTGATGTGCGAACGGAGAATGGCGAGACTGGTACCATCCCATCGGATTGTTTTTCCGAATTTGGAGAACATAATTCGCTTTACATGAAACTGCTCCACAAAGGGGAAACGCTTACTGTAGCCAAGATAAAATCCGGTACGTACAGCTTTCGATTGGTACCGTACTTTAAGACGCATCCCATGAGCATTGAATCCGTGGAAAAAGGAGCATTGTTGAAGGGCAGCTGCAACACCGTAAATGGCGTAATGTATGTAACACCGCTTTTTAGCAATTTCTCGAAACGCTACGAGGTAAATATGAAACCAAATTATCGCGCAGTGGAGGATGGTTCCATCATTAAGTTGCGTGTGATAAATGTGAGCAAATACTCTGCGAATGGCTACGACTTGAGTCTGAAGACAAAGCTGCATGACGTGTGCGAAAATGGAATTGTCGACTGCTACACGTTCTTGGCCGAGTATTTGAAGGACGTTAACGATTTGATTCAACGGTGTGTGCGTGCATGGCATTGTTGAATGAAAACAATGAAACTAATTTTAAATACTTTACTTTTCTAATCTTACAGATACCAGCGAAAGGAGAAGTATTCCTTTGCCAACTTTAAAATCGGTCAGCATGTTAAGTGTGTTGTCGAAAGCATCGTTCCGGAGTCCAATAAATTAGCAGTTAAGGTGCATGCGATCGATAAGAAATTCGCTGCAAAAGGTTTTGCCACTGCTATCCTGCCGGATCAGCCCGCATCATCATACAAGGTCGGTAAGAAGGTGCCCGGTCGCGTCGTATGGATCGATGTAGAACAAAAGCTGGTACATGTATGTGTAGATCAATCGCTTTTTGATCGTTTCGAAACGCCTGATACAAAATATCATTCAAATTTCACGCCGACGGAGCTACCTTGTTGGGTGTTATTTGCGAACAATTACGTACGAGTATGTTGTCTTCAATCTGGTACACCAAACACATTGTTGGTTGTGCCGGTGAAGCATCATTACAATGATTTTGAAAGCGGCACAAACAATGGCACCAATACGATGAACGTACTGTTGATAAAACCTATGGCGCAGATGTTTTTCGCTGTGTTGCCAAAACACTACAAAATATACGTTCATATCCGCAATCGTGCCATTGATTTTGAACGCCGCAAGGAAATCACGGGTGCCCCGAAAGAATCATTGATTCGTTGTCGTCAAACAGCAAAATCTTTCGATGATTCTTGCATGATTGAGGAGGACAAGTCGGACGCAGAAGAGGTTTGTAACGAGGAAGAAGGCAAGGATGTAGACGAGGATGATGACAAGGACGAAGAGAAGGACGAAGATTACGTTACTAGTAATGATGAATCGAATAATGAAATGAGCGCCAAAATGCCAACAGCCATGAGCACCAGCAACGGAAAGCAGCAAAAGAAGGGTTCAGTTTTGAAACCTTCTAAAAATGGCAATGATAAGTCAATAATGAAACGAAAGGCCGTTGATGCATACAAGGAAAGTGCGCCAAAGGTGCAGTTGCCGTTGAAGCAGAAGAAAAAGAAAGCTTCTCCCGCCGAAGTGCTAGAGACGGCTCCTGTCGCAAAGGTGCCAAAACTGGCATCGAAAAAGACGAAAAAATCTATGCTTCTACTCGGCAAGGAAAAGAAAACAAAAAAGTCTTCATTAGAAAAGAAAAATGTCCCATTTGAAATCGATCAGCTGGATGGAGCAAGTGATTTCGACCTACAACAGCTGGACGGTACGGAGGATAGCCATATCACACCGAGCGTTAGTAAGGTGGGAGCTCAAAAGCGGAAGAGCACTGCTGATGGTAAAGGGCTTCCAGGTGCGACCAACTTTTGGGACAGTACACCCGTCTACAAGCGCTCCGCAATCGACTCGAGCGACGACGAGGGACACAGCAGCGATGATGAGCAGTGTGAAACCGTCAGTAAAAAGCGCACCACTGGTAAGGAGCGATTCGAGGCGATGAAGCAGGAGGAACAGCGGTTGCGCAAAATCGAGGACGAGCTGGCCAACCCGTCGGTCGATCCGCATACACCCGATCAGTTCGAACGATTGGTGTTGGCACAGCCGAACAACAGCATGCTTTGGATTCGCTATATGGCCTTTCACATGGAATCGGCTGAACTCGAGAAGGCACGTGCAGTCGGTCGGAAGGGACTGAAAGCGATCCACTTTCGGGAGGAAACTGATCGTCTGAACGTTTGGGTGGCGCTGTTGAATTTGGAAATCCGGTACGAGACGGTCGAGAGCTTCAAGGAAGTGCTACAGGAAGCGGTCCAGTACAATGACGCATTTAAGGTGTACACGCGCGTTGTTGACATTCTGATCGACTGCCAGAAGCATGCTGAGGTGCAGGAGTTGCTGGAACTGCTGCTGAAGAAGTTTCGCAAGCAGAACGAGATGTGGTTTCTGGTGGCCGACGCATGGTACCGTATCGGGCAGGGCAGTAAAGTGAAGCCATTGCTTAGTCAAGCATTAAAATCATTGCCAACGAGAGACCGTAAGTATTTATTATCGGGCGTGGTGGTGAAATATCAGTGTCGGACTTGTTTATTTTTTATATTTTTTAATGTTCCTTTCCTTTATTTAATGCATAGATATTCCGATGATTGTTAAGTTTGCTTTCCTGCACAACCGTAACGAAAACCGGGATGAGGCCCATCTGCTGTTTGAACAGATTCTGACCTCCTATCCGAAGCGTACCGACATCTGGTCGCAGTACATTGACATGCTGGTGAAGGACAATTTGGTTGGAAATGCACGCCAAATTCTCGAGCGAGCGATCATGCAGCGCCTACCGATGAAGAACATGAAGACGCTTTACACCAAGTACGTAAACTTCGAGGAAAAGCATGGCGATCGCGATAGCGTACGGCGTGTGAAACAGATGGCGGCCGATTACGTGCAAGCCCAGCTGAACAATGCAGGCATCAAATAAGTAGAATAGAAATCCATATCGCTTTCGTTTAAAGATTCGTTCTATGAGCATTTTGTAAATGTTTTCCTGTACTGATTGCTACTATAATACATTCACTTTTGCCCGGTTATTAATGGGTAAGAAGATGTAATGATGAAAATACTACTGTATTCTAAAATGCTATAATAAATGGCACTTAAGCAGTTTTGTTTTTTTCTTATTCTTAATTCAATTGATTGATTGATTGTTTATTAACTAGAATATTTATTCTAATATATTTGTTTGAGAAAGGTAAACGAACAATGGCCACGGGTTTGTAAAGTAAAAAAAGTAGGAAAAATCGCTAGAAACTGTCACTGTAATTTGGTTCCGCCTGCAGCCTGCGCTGTTCGGTCAGCTATAATAAGGTGTCTGATCGATTCGTTCTTCAAGCACCCATCTCGATCGGTACGATCAAGTGCTGGACAAATTCGCACCACCCTCAACATAGCATGCTACGACGAGCATCACAACACAGGTAGGGCTAAAACGTTCCACACCTCAGAAAAGCACGTGGAGTTTAAATGTAATTCAATCGGGAAAGTAAGGGTGCCCAAACATTCGTCAAATGGTGATGGTAGGCAACGGGTCGATGACGCCGAGTGTTTGCCAATTTGCATACCGAAACGTGGTAACAACCGCACGGCCGTAGGTTAATCATTCGGCAAATATATTTTTAGAAACCGCTTCCACCACGAAGCGTGGTTTACAGTGAATCCACGCATATGGTTAACGGGGCTTGCTGTACGAAAAAAGAGCAACAAATCACAACCAGCTAACGAACGAGGGTGGCCAGCTATGATCTGAAAGCAGATCGCGAATTGTGTACATTTGTACCACGTAAACGACCGTAAGTTTCTCTGAGTTTCAATTGCATTTATCCGACCGTGCACGGATGGCTCGTAGGTGGACAAAAGTTTGTGATGGTTGAGCTTTGAGTTGTTGTTTCAAGCGTTTCTAAATTAAATGTGCCATTCGGGAAAGTAATGTTTAAAATTTCGAATATCCGAACTATCGAGCACGTGTTCAAATTATCCTCATCGAAGATGGCGGTATCGCAAGGTGTAAGTGTGCCCGGAATATTGTTTTGTTTGCCACATGTGCGCAACGTTTCTGTTGTGTGTTACTTCTATAAATTGTACAGTGTTATGTTTCTTTACATCGAATTAGACATTTTTTTGTTAAGTAATATCGTGTAAAGAAACAAAAAACGGACAAAATGTCCACAATTCTAGCGCACTTGATACACTCACAATGTTAAGTGCACAGTTTTCGCTCACCAGCTGCTACTTTGGCTCTTTATTCTCTCATCGTTACACACACACACACACACTCTCTCTCTCACTCTCCCCTCCCACGGTACGATTCTTCCCGCCTTCTCGGTTGTTGTTTTGGGGCCCTGTTTCTTTTGCACGCGTGCTGGCTACGTTCTACGCACTCCCCGGTCTCCGGTAGTGTTAGCATGGCCGTAGCCCATCCAGTAGATGCGACACCGTGCGTGTACGAAGCAAACCGACAGCATTAGTTGGCGTGTTGCGAACAGTGAGTAAAGATTGCGAATGGTTTCGCGGAAACTGGGCAACATCTTCCCCATCAATCGATTTTTCTTAGACGGGAAAGATCGTGGAGTAGTGGGTGTGTTTTGTGAAACGTGTAGCCATCAAGTGAAAAGCGAAAGGTATGTGAAGACACGACCAATTGGGATGATTGTGTGCGTACATTACATTTGACAAAACCAACAGAAAAACAAACTAATGCTTAAACGAGCACAAAATATAGGTTGTGCGTTGTAAAACGTTCATTACGCGTGTTACGTTTAGTGCAAAAAGTTTTGATTTTGTATATTTTTATGTATTTTTATGTATCATAACATTAATGTGCATAGTGTTTGTGTGGAATGAAAAAAAAGCTAAAACGAAAAATCTCATCTAAAGTCTGTTTGTTAAGAAAATTGTGCAACTATCGTTTGTTGTTGTTAAAAAGTTTGGTGAACATAGTGGCAACCTTCGCATCCTTCCCATCTAGCAGGCACCTGTTTGACGGTACTCTCCCGTCAACTTCAACGTCCTTATGTAATGTTTGCTTCTGCTGCTCTGGTTACTAGGAACATAAATACATATCCCTATACCATAGCAATCGTGACAGCACTACGCCACTGCCATTGCCATTCGCGGTTGGATGAAAAGGATATCGATTTTCACTACCCACCAGTCCTTACGAAACGTTCTGCCAACGAACAGGTAGTCGAAGCAGCGAGCGTTATACTGTACCAGTGCCGGTTTTAAAGGATTCTTGCACGGCGGCACACAACACGCCGGACAAACCGGGCTCATTAAAAGGGGATAAAACAAGTACAATAGTGTGGTAGAAGATATAAAAAAGTGGTACCCCTTGAGGTTTTCCCTGAACGGAAGGATTCGTTTCCATTCGTCAGTGTGTTGGTGGTGTTGTTTCGCAAAAGGTGGGGGGGGGGGGGTTGCTGAAACCCATCATCATCATTACATCGTGGTTAGCATTGATTGTACGAATTGTGAAGTGTTCTGCATACAGCTTTGCGAACTGCAAACCATTTTGAGGTGCTTCTGTGTGCAGCCATTCGCGATGTTATTGAGTTTTTGGTTTTTTTGTTTTATTACTCTGTGTATATGTATTACCAACCCCGGTATGGCAACGTGCCATATTGCGAAAGCGTGTAGCAAACAGAACCGGCAAAAACATGACCATCAGCTGCTGGTATGCGTTGCCGGATGTTCTCAGATAGCAACAAATTGGCACCTTCTTTGATAGAAGAAATAACACGAAGAAGGCCCACTATCGGACGTAGAAGAGTAATTTGCGTGTAGTGATGATTATTCCCTCCTTGAACGTTGCATGTATTACACCGCTTGGAAAACCAACCAGCAGCAATACATTGTTCCTGTACCTACGAAGCATGGTTCATTTGTTTATACGGGTCATATTAAACCCGACTGGTAAATATGTTCATTCATCGTACACAACCGTTGCCACAAATGTTTAGTTGTCCGTTTTTGTACTTAAAAGAAAACACACATTTGATAGCTTTTAGCTTTTTTAAAGTTCTAGCTGATAAGCTATCACAAACATTTTGCGTTTGATCTAAATGTGCACGTTCGATATTGCACTGGTGGAAAAAATAAACATCGCCACCAAATCAATTGTTTGCCAAAAACACAACAAACGAAAAAGCGCTGATAGCAACGCGTGAAACCTCCAATCGTGACCGGGAGATCGCGATCACAATTGATGATATTAAATGGCAGCTACAAAACGATCAAACAAACCACATTCTACACGGGAACGCGGGAAAGAGGCGTCTCCAGAGCAGGCCCGGGCCGCACTGCGATCGAATTGTGCAAATGACGCACACCACCGACAAGCGAACGCATCTGATCGCGGTTAGCACGTGACCGAGAGCAATTTCGTGCGAACGCCGCTATGGATGATGAGGTTGACCATGAACAACCCCATTCGTGGAATCATTTCGCATGCAAACTAGTGTTCTATGGTACGCCAGAAGCATATCTTCTAGTGGAAAATAGATACACACAAGCGAATATGTCGTAGGCAAAAATACGCCAGAAGCATTACGCAGCGTATTCCCTTCCTTATGCGTTGTGCGATGTACATTATCACTTTGTTTAATGTCGGAAGAATCAGCAGCAGAGCGGGACAATTATGCCGCTTCATTAGAGTAAATTCGTACGAACAGATTGCTATCTGTTGCTTCCTTGCTGCTGTTGGTAAGGGTTATCAGCTAATGGGCTGCTCAAGCACTTGACGCGTGATATGAACAACCCGGTCTCTGCCAAGATGCTGTATTGTTCCTTAGTACGATCTGTGGTGGAATACGCATCCGTAGTATGGTGGCCAACGGCCTCACGCCCCCTATCGCGATTGGAGTCAATTCAACGGAGATTCTCGAGATTCGCCCTTCGTTCCTGGGGATTCAACGCTGACTACAACGGTCGTTGCGCGCTTCTTGGCCTCGAGACTCTGAATCAACGGAACTGTAACGCGCGTAGACTTTTTATCGCAGGTTTACTTGACCATCGGATCGACTCGTCGGTGCTGCTCGCGGAACTCAACATTTACGCTCCGGCGAGATCGCTCCGTGTTAGGAAACTACTTGACGTAGAGGAGCGCCGCACTTGTTTTGGCTCCTCTGATCCGTTTCTCGTCATGTGCCGTGAATTTAATACTGTCTGTGATCGTTACGAACCAAACATGTCGCGTTCCGCGTTCCTGAATTGTATTCGTGTTGTGCGTCCTACCATAAGCATATTGTAAAAACTAACTGTAAAATCATCCTGTAAAAAAAGGCTTCAAGGGGGCCAATGACGGTCCGTTGAAATATACTTAACATTTAACATTTAACATTCCAACACATGTGCTTAGATATTCACAGCTGCTGGAAGAATCTTTCCGGCGCGATCTTATAGTCCCAGATGTTGATTAAAGTCTAGCCTGGATGCTTAATTCAGCTATATGGATAATGCAACTGCACAGATAAGTCCAAGGTACGACAAAACCGATCGAGCAAGTAGCAGATAACATCTTTTCTGGGATAAGGTTACCGTACAATAGAATAAACATTGCCGTCGATGCGTAAACGTGACACGTGACGAAGATGGGCTGAGCTGTGTGATTAAGAGCATGCCGATGTCTTTTTCCTAGGAGCATTGAGAGTGTTTTTCATGCTGCGGATTGCTAAAATAATCTGTTCTGCAAACTTGCGTACATGTAAACGATCGCTTTGCCAGACAAATCAAGATCGTGGGAGGGAAGTTGCTTATGGTAAAACATTCAATCAGCAATTTGGTGCTTAAAAAGTTGCAACAATTGATCAAATTGTATGGTACGTGTTGTTTACTTAAGATCAGTAAGCCATCAACAACAAGCGTTGTGTTGCTTTGTACGGTGGTGTGTGGCAGCTTTACGCTGCAATCATCTTCAATAGCCATGGCGTTGGATTTCAAATTCCCTGGGAAAATAATAATCTTATTCATTGTGTGATTCAGTATGAAATCAAGCGGTAGTGTTTCATTCCAACTGTTTGGTAAATGATAGAGATGATTTAGAAACTAAATTCACTGCCTTTTTTCGGTTGTCGCCGCATGAGTGTATGTATACACTCTGTCCCAACCACACGACGAACAGATAAACCTTCCCCGAACGCAAACAAGCTTTCTAACAACTGGTCTCGACCAGAAGGCCCCCACGTGGTAAAATTTGTTAGCACATCTTCCCAAACGTTTGTCATTATTTGGGAACGTTATCAACACAGTACAAATTGGTTCCATCCATGTTTGATTTTTTGTCGTTTCGTGGTTATTCAATTTTTTTTTTTGCAGCACCAAGGACGAAGAAATTTGAGTAACAAACGGTTAAACGATATAACCTTTTCAATAGCGAGGAGAGAAAAGCGAGCGAGGAGCACTTTAGAATAACAAACTTGACACCCATACATACACGTGGAGCGTAAATGCAATCGTCGTGAATAATTGTTTATGTTTAACTTTTCTAGAAATATGCTGAATGATCAACGAGTGCATGAAACGCATTTGCAGAGAATACTTCGTTGAACGAAGTTTACCAGTGGCTTTACAGATTCGAACGCACACGACGGGCTGTGCCCATTCCATCTTACATCATGTACCAGTGTCGCAAATTTACACGAAGAAATCTGCTCTTTCTGCTGTCGATCGGCGTCGTATATTTGCTTCTCGATCACTACTTCAATGGCGAGGACTATGGCGATAACAGGGAAAAACTGTAAGTAATCTGTGGTCCGGGCAACACCAAACACCGTTTTTATCCATTGATTTTGTGATCATGTTGCAGTGTGCTGATTGAAGAATCAATTAAATCGCTTGCCAATCAGGGTGCTTGCAAGATGCCCAGCTTACCGGTGGACTCGCCGGAAATGCTGAGCTTTCTCAAAGACGAACCACCCATCGAGTGTGGAAGTGAGCTCCAGGACTGGGTAGAGTGTGAGGTGCGTGTACGAAGCTGACAATGCATTACTGTTCTTTACAATATCCCTTTCTTCACGATTCTCGTTGTACAGAAAGCTGTTTGCAATATAAAACCAGAAGTGATCAAGGAAAAGGGTAAGATTACCTGTGACTATGCAGACATCCTACGGCAAAGCGACTTTAAACTGTCGTTTGGCGAAACGACGCGTACATCCGGCAGCTACACACTGCAGGCCAGTGACTTTGTGCGTGCCAAATGTTGGACGGACAGTCGCACCGAACGGTGGCAAGGGTTGCTGGTTGGTATCCGGCAGGATGAACAGCTACGGGCACGGTCGAGCTGGAACAAGGAATCTGCCCTGAACGTACTGATGCTCGGGTTCGATTCGCTCAGCCGCAACGCATTCCAGCGCAAGCTCCCGAAGGCGTACAAGTACCTCACCAAGTATCTTGGAGCGGACGTACTGCAAGGGTACAACATCGTTGGCGACGGGACACCGCAGGCACTGATCCCGCTGCTGACCGGGTTTACTGAGCTGGAACTGCCCGACACACGGCGGCGGATGAAAAACACCGAGTACGTGAACGTCTATCCGCTGATCTGGAAGGAGTACGAGAAGTATGGCTACGTGACCGCGTTCAACGAAGACGTACCGAACATCGGCACATTTTCCTATCGGTTGAACGGGTTCGACGAGCAACCGACAGATCACTACATGCGGACGTACTATCTGGCGATTGAGGCGTACCTAAGCTACTACAAGCGGCTGTGCATTGGGGCGAAACCGCGCCATAAGGTGATGCTAGACTATACGCGCGACTTCATGACGAACTATCGGCCCAGTACGCCCCGGTTCGTGTTCAGCTTTCACGGCGAGCTGTCGCATGATTCGATCAATTTGGTCGGTGTAGCGGATACCGACCTCACCAACTGGCTGGTGGAGCTGAAGAAGTCCGGTGTCTTGAACAATACGATTTTGGTGCTGATGTCCGACCACGGGAATCGGTTTGCCGAGGTGCGTAACACACTGCAGGGCAAACAAGAGGAACGATTGCCGTTCTTCAGCTTCACCTTTCCGGATTGGTTCAAAACGCACTACAAGGAGCAGTATGACAACTTCCGGCAGAATCTCGAACGACTCGTAACACCTTTCGATGTGCACGAAACGCTACAGGACATCTTAAGTAAGTAACGGGCAACGCAGTATATTCATCCGTTCATGTAAAATTAACGCTTGACTCAATCTCCAATCCAACACGTGCAGCTCTTCAAACGCTAAAGGCTAAGCAAAAACCAGCCGTATCACGTGCCATCTCGTTGTTTGATGCCATTCCTCAGAATCGGTCGTGCGCGGATGCCTATATCGAACCGCACTGGTGTGCATGTTTGAACTGGCAACCGATTAACGATACAGCCTCATCGGAGGAGGTGTTCCGGTCGGCGAAAACGATCGTTGATACGATCAATCACCACACAGAGCGGCATCGAGGCATCTGTGCATTGCTCACGCTGGACGAAATCCGCTGGGCGGCACGTTTGCAACCGCACGAAGGATTGGTACGGTTCAAGCAGAACCGCGACACGGACGGGTTTCTTGGGGATTTTTCGTCCGACGCGATACGCGTGCCGCACGACATGTACCAGGTGAAGCTCGTCACAAATCCTAGCAAAGCGATCTACGAAGCAAGCGTGCTGCATGACCGGGCGAACAATCGGTTCCGGGTGAAGTTGGGTGATATTTCGCGCATTAACAAGTACGGCGAACAGGCAAACTGCATCTACGAGCGGGACCCGGAGATGCGCAAATTTTGCTACTGCAAGGATGACCATTGATAGCAGCAATGCTTTCCTGCTGTATACTTGCCGGTGTTGTGTTGTAGCTGTTGTGCGGTGTCCTTGCGAATGGGTTCGCTGCTGCTACCCAGTCTTACCTCCGATTCGAAAGGACGAAAGCACTGTACTACCGTGGTCCCATTGACTGATCAGTAGGGTCGGCGCTGTTGCTAGCAGCATCACCGCTCTACCCTCCTAACCTCAGCCGCCTTCTCACTTGCTACGCTTCATTTTGGGTACACGGCGAAGGCTTCCCTGTAAATACATTTTACTACATGTCCAGGAAACTGCGGTATTAATACTATTCACATTAGTGTTTTTTGATATATTTAAATCTTATTCGTGGATCGAATAAATCGATTCGCTGCAATAACCGGCGCCGACGACCGTCGATTTGCAGATGTTAGGATGTTTAGGAACCTCACCAAGTACGCTAGAGCGTATGGAACACGTCCGAATGGCGGAGTGCCACGGTACGTGATACAGGGACGGCATTCCCCTTTATCGGTGTGTGTCCGTAGGCAGCATCATGTGTGTATCATTCATCCAGCTTAAAGTATATAAGTGTGAATCTCATCCTTGTTGGTTAGAATATGATTTAAATCAAGCACAAAGCACAAAGTGTACGTAAGAACGTAACCAAGTGTCATAGAGGAAGGGAATTTCTTTTTTAAAAAAGATTTAGTTGATTATTCATTCTAGCAAATCAGGTATTGGAGATTGAAAATCATAAGGATTGTTGTTTTCCAAAACTGGCAAACGAAAAAAAAGGTTAGGTCAAACGTTCGGTTCATCTGGGGGCGAAGAAAACGTTGTAAAACTTATTTCTCAGTGCGTTTAACGCACTAGCTTTGGTATGAATTTTGCACTGAAAAATGCTACGAAAAGTTAAACATATTTGCCTAATTTTGCATCCAACTGAAGCTTGATAAAGTATTACATAGGTTTGTACCTTGTTGTTCAGATGGCAAAATGGAATGGAGGAGAAAAAAAACCGAATGAATTAAATGCAAAGCGTTCTTCTATAACTGTGTTCCCCCCGTGTGTGCCGATTTGCCGATTTAGATGACATATCCGAATTTCTTTCAAATGTAATAGAGCTACAGCCATTACCATCTATTAGTTGTGTTTTGATTTTCTGAGAGTATGTGTATTTTCTTACGGTTCCTTTTCATGTCATTTTCGCGCAACTGTGCCATTCTCAACCGATCCAAATAACATAGCCCTGCTGTGTTTGGTAAACCATCTAATAATGTCCTTCTCATCTCATTCTCACTGGCAGCTGCGAACCGTAATTGTTTAAATAATCGATGCCGAAGCACTTCACAGCTGACAATCTTTACTGCATCAACTGTATGGATCGTTGTTGCTGACGTTGGTCGATCATTACCATTGGTGCTACAGTTGGCGGAAATGGTAAAACAGTCCATAGTTCTTCCAGGTTAGCCGGTAGAACCGAGAGCGGTTGACTTCGTCTAATACAAAAAAAAAAGATAACACTATCCTACCTGACCCAATAGTTCTGTTTGTTGTTACGGTTTCAGTGAGTTTCTGCTGTTTGATATTGGATTACGATTTGAAATGTAATGTATGCAGCACGGTATAAATTAATTTTCCTTCAGTGGCTCGATGACGGTACCGCCGCGAATCTGTCCCCATCCAATTAAACTAAAGCAAACGAAAATAAATAGAGAATAGTTAGAACGCGGGCGCAATCATAGCCGTTGATCATAGATGGCCGTTCATAGTAAACTTACCGCCAATGGTTCTCCACACGTCGGCTGAGCGCAATCTTTTCGTTCTTCTCCGTGCAGACAGGATTCGTGAGTGCGATCTTGGCCAAATCGGCACGTGTAGCCACCACCCGACCGCCCGTGCTGAGCGAACCAATATTGACGAGCAGCATTTCGTGTCGAACGAGCTTCTGCACCTTGGCACCCTTCTTATCGCCTTCCGTACGGACACCGAGCAAGCGTTTCAGCAGATAGTACGACACTTCCAGCTCGATGAAGATGTTGGGCAGGGCACCGACCGCACCCAGCACTTGACCCACCAAACGATCAGCACGACAAAGCGTCGGTTCGATCTTGGTACCGACACCGATCAGCCCACCGGGCACTGCGAACTGCAGCTCGTTCTGCTCTGTGTACAGCGATACAATCTTCGAGAAGATTGGCTTACACGTCAACCGGCCCTCCGCGTCCTTGCTCACCAGACCCGGGCGAACCTCAATCTCCTGGCCGACCTTAAGCACGCCGCGCAGGATCGAACCACCGGCAACGCCACCCTTCAGATCGTTCACCTCGCAGCCGGGCTTGTTCACGTCGAACGAACGGATCACGATCAGCCGCGGCGCATCGATGAAGTTACGCGGCGGAATGGGAATCTTCTTCGTGATGTACTCGCACAGCACCTCAATGTTGTACTTGAGCTGGGCGGAAATGGGAATGATCGGAGCACCTTCCGCCACCGTGCCTTGCACGAACTTGACGATCTGATCGTACTGCTCCTTTGCCTGCGAATCCTTCACCAGATCGATCTTGTTTTGCAAGATGATGATGTGCTTCAGCTTCATGATCTCGATAGCGGCCAAATGTTCGGACGTTTGGGGCTGCGGGCAGGATTCGTTGCCCGCAATTAGCAACAAGGCGGCGTCCATGACAGCGGCACCGTTCAACATGGTTGCCATAAGGATGTCGTGACCGGGGCAATCGACGAAGCTGACGTGGCGCACCAACTGGAAGCGACCGGTACAGGCCGGTCGGTAGCACGGGAAACTATCGTCCTTGCTCGAGCCACCGGACGTGAAGCACGTCGGTCGAAGACATTTGGGATTGTCACACTTGTAGATCTTCGCGTTAGCGTAACCTGGCAGATGATACAAACATACAACAAATCGATTAATGATAACATTATAGCCAAATTGATATTATGCTGATATAAACGATAGTATATGTATGATAGTAAGTGTATCAGTTATCAGTAGTTATATTAAACACTTATTATCCGAGAAGGACACCTTCTCACGAAAAAAAAGAAAACAATCCCATACTTTTCCCCTTGGCATCGATAATATTGTAAGTTTTTCATGCATGGGTCTTCCACATGCTCCGCGCGTTAGAAGATCTTCGTTTCCAAATTTTATAATATTGGCTAAAACCATTAGTTCACTAACAGATTGGTTGTCTGATGGCATTAATTTAAGTATTTTCTGTACATTTCATATCACGTCGGACACATCCACAACGAGCAGTATAAAAAAAGTGTTCCATGAACTGAAATGTTCATTTTGGAACATTTTGCCCGTTGAAAGCGATATTTTCGTGCCATTTACATTTGTGTTTTCTACAAAGAACTCCCTCAAAGGATGGGTCGTTTCGAAGGTGTTGGTAGTATTATTGTCAGAATAAAACAGTCCTACTGTATTAAGAGAAAGATGATGCCGATTTATTAGGTCCGTTGTTTGTCTTCTACGACGTTATTGAATAAAAGGTCAGTAAACTCTTCAATTATTTCTGAAAACCATTTGATGGGCAGCCACAAACAAAGCGACACATTTCAACACAACATAATGGGGTTTTAGTTATTACAACACGTTGACGATGTTAGGAATTAGGTTAGTAGCACCAGTGCTGTACGAAACTCGAGTCTCATCCTAATGACTATGACGGGGAACAAACACTCAACAAAACGAACAAAATAAAGTGAGCCAAAACAAAAAAAAAACAGTATTAGTTGCAACAAAAGAGCATTATTTTCATTTGTTTTATTGAAAATTAAAATTCATATCATAGTTAATGCTTAACATCAATTTTGCAGCAATAATTCGAAGCATTTAGAAGATAAACTTCCGACAGTTGGCACTTCCACACCGGCACTCAGTAACGCCTTTGGTACTACTTCGAACACTACCGTCGATGGTGGCACTGCTTTCGGCTGCATCTATATTGTTACCATCTATGTTTTCCGTGTCTTTTTTTGCACCTACGGACACATTGTTCGTCGTGACCTGTGCGTGGTAGTTGAACGTAAGCTCCTCGCCGATTTCAATACGCCGCAGGGCGAAAAATGCCAACCGCGGCAGGTACGGATCGAGACAATCGATCCACACCGGCCAGATGCCACAGTTGGGATCACAGGAATGGTTAAAGAAGCGCGTCACATTACCGTACCGAGCGGCATCCAGCGTGTAAGGATTGTCACTGCCGTTGAAGTCAAGATCGAAAAGGTAAGTTCTACCAACGGCATCGTACTCTCTGCCCCGTTTTTCCGCCTCATCGTACGATATCACCTCACCGCAGTACTCCGAAATGTACTGGCCCTCGTGTATAACAGCATTCGTCCGGACGCCCCAACCACGCCCGTTGGACGTTTTGAACAGTGTCAGGTTACATTTACCCCCATTTTGTACCACCCGGTTCAGACAGTCCGGACCGCAGTTACATTTTTTGTTGCACTCGAAGATGGGAGCACCGGGCTGGAGTAGCAATCGCTTCCGGACGTTGTACGCAAACCGGCCCTCGGACAGTTTGCCGCAGCAAGCGCTTCGCCCATTGCATGGATTACATTCGCAACCGACCGGCGGATCATTCGGTATGGAGATCCCTTCGGCCGGTATGATCGTTCGCAGGTAGGTGAAATTACTCGGCGGTTCATCGAGATCTTGCTCATTTTCCACCACGATACGAAGCGTCGGTTCGTGTTCATTGATTTGCTGTTCGAACCGCTGCAACTGCTCCAGCTGATCCCGGCGCTTAGTGTACGACAATTCTCGACACATATTCTTAACGATGCGTTCCCAAATAACATGATTGCGTTTGCATCGATTGCTCGACAGCTTGGCCGTTACGATCAGATCGGCCCGTAACTCATCCCAGTCATACTGCTTATGTTCTAGCAGTATTTCATGAAACGATTTGCTACTCTTGGCATGTTTGTCCACCATTTCCAAATATTCTTCGCTCTTTTTAATCGTAGTCTGTATCATCTCTATCCAATAGTTCCAGTACGCAAGTTGATCGTTCAGAAAGCTGTCCAGCAACGAACAGTCGTTGACGTTTATGAGTGGCTCCCAAGTGTTTTGTTCGCTCGAATATCCAAGCCATTTCACCAAGAATAAAGGTGTGGGCCCTACTCGCTGAATATCTTCGATGACTTCCACAGTGTACTCTTTCCTCTTTTGCTGTGTAGTAGACGACTTTCTGCGTTGTTTTTGGCTGCTTCCAACACTCACACCGTTAGTTTGAGATTTGTTATTTGGAGTAGTTTTGCTTTTGCTAGACTTTGCTGCGGATGCTTTCTCTTCATTCCTCGATGGCGTTTGGGAAAACTTCAATTTGCTGGATTCACCACTACCTCCACCAATCGTCGTCGGTGTGGTAGAACGTTCTATACACGGTTCCTCTTTATATTCCCTAACCGGTGGTGATTCGAAGGATTTAATTGTCTCCAACTTTGGTATGCTCAACGTTGGGCTAGTGCTAGCGTTCGATGCAGGAGGTGGCGTGATGGATCCCTCGGTCGAAGGTTCTACTTTAACCCTTGCTATCTCGACAGAACAATCCATAACCTTGTTTACGAGAAAAGAATTTCCGGTCGAGTTTTTGTTATTTCCTACCAAGGGTTCTTGTTTTATGCTAACGAACGGATGTGATACGCGTTTTGTAAAACCGTTATCAATGGTTCGGATCAACGTAGGCGCGTGCTGTACTGCACTACAGGATTTTCTACGATCGTGCGTCCTGGTAATACGCAATGCAGATGCGGACATTTCGGGTGGTGACATTTGAAAAAAGTCAATAATCTTTGCTTGCTTCATGCGTTGCGATTCACCGGAACATGTTGGACTTTCATATGCGCCGTTCGCGATACTGTTCGAGAGCTTTCGTTTTCTGCTTACGGTGGGTGTAGTAATACTATTGCAATTGTTTGTATTATGGCTGTACGGCGATTTATACTGCTTGTGTATCTTTTCCATATAATTTTTCAATTCTTTTTTATCATTGATCAATGTATTGATAAAACTCATCGACAAAGATTCTGGTACGCGACGTCAACCACCGAAGAAACAGTGCGCGAAGGTGCAGTTGTGCATATACGCGTATGGCGCGTTGGCGAGATGAACAGAAAGAAGAGAGAGAGAGAGAGAGAGAGAGAATACGTAAAATTAAAGATAAAATGTTTATGTAAATGATAGTATTTTGGAAGGGGGGGGCTCTAACTAGTTCGATACTAATCATTTTAATTGAAGTCACATACTTAAGCAAGAAATACTTTTTAACTAGCAATGGTGTTATCTCTGTCTGTCTTTTCTCTTGCTTTCTCTCATCTCACCTCGAGCGCACGTACACGGCATTCACACGAAATTCTTATTGTTCGACAGATAATCAACAGTAGCAAAATATGTTTCCGGTATGATGACTTTAATGGTAACCCCTATGTTTAAAACCCAGCGAGGTATGTGCCAATTGCCGGATTGGTTAACTTGCAGCATGGTAGATAGCGGTAAGGCTCAACCCAGGATAATACAAACAGGGGTTGACATGTGTTACATTAAATGGTACCAACAGATGAAAGCAAGACAGAAAGCAAACAGAAAATAAAGGCTACTTGGAAACAAATATATGCACAATCATCGAAATGCAACGGAACCAGCGCGATGATTGCTATTGAACTAATTCAAACAACTGATCCACTGTAAACCCCGACGTTGCTCGTGAATCGAACTTCTTGGAAATCGTTTAGCTCTGCTCGTAAGTGCATATGTAGTAATTCAAATGTCAGAAAATACACAACTACAACACGGAAGTTTTGATCATATTTCACCAAATCGAGTTCCCAAACTTATTGTTACGATTTGAAGCAGGATGTTAACAACAATGGTACAGAAACCACAAGTCAGAGGAAAACAAGTGACATGGTGAACATAGTTAGTAGTACTAACATTTAATAGCTACACTTACCCAGTTTAATTGTAATGTTGCGCTCCAGCTCGTTCTTAAAGCGAACAGTCTGCACGCCCGAGATGGCCTTAACGACTGTCGATTTGCCGTGTGCTACATGGCCGATAGTGCCAATATTAATTGTAGCCTGTCGAGATATAACTTCCGGCGAAAGCGGTGTCAGCTTCGTGATGTCCTAAAAAATACAGCCCCAAAAGCGGTGTAATAATGTTAATGGTTACGTTCTTTTTTTCTTAAAGCATATAGAAAGAAAAATGCGTAGGGAACAACAATTAAGCATGCTACCGTACAGATTGCTTGTCAGTTATTCCGAACACCGGACCGATTCAACATAACCTCAACACAGACTATCGCTAGTAGCCATTGCATCAGCTCGGGCAATCACTATTATTTACAGAATAGCAAAACCATTGTTAACCATTGAATTTTGACGGTCGAGATACTGTTTCAACTAGATGATAGTGTTTAATTTACTTGCATCCACTTATAATGCTCGTAA
>STHB01000004.1:6952426-6962939 GCA_018908115.1 Anopheles rivulorum
CAAATATCCAGCATCTTGGAGCAAGAGGAAGAGGATTGCCTACGGTATCTGGAGAAACTGGAGGTGGATGAGTTTGATGACATCAAAAGTGGGTATCGAATTCTGTTCCATTTCGAAGAGAATCCTTTCTTCGACAACACTGTCCTGACGAAGGAGTTTAAGCTGGGCTCGAATGGAGGTACGTATCGATAGAGTATACTAAATTAAAACAACTGTTAAAGCGAGCGTTTCTTTCTGTTTTGCAGAATGTCCTTCCTCGACGAGCACCCTGATCAAGTGGAAACCGGATCAAGATCTTACCAAAACATTGCCAAAGAAGATGGATAGCAACCGCCGGAAGCGTGGGCTGGAGAATCGAACCTTTTTCGATTGGTTCACCGATAATAATGACCCCATCAACGACGACATTGCCGAGCTGATCAAGGACGATCTGTGGCCGAATCCATTGCAGTATTATTTGGTACCGGATATCGAAGTGGAACCCGAGGAAGACGAAGATGGCGAAGGAGGGGAAGAGTTCGGTGAAGAGGGTGACGAGGAAGAGGTCGATGAGGTGGAAGATGAGGAGGAAAAAGCATCTTAAAGCAGATGGGGATGAAAACAAATCTGACGTTACAATTCTTTTGAAAGCAGCAAAGCATACTTCCTGATGGAAACAAATCAAACTATATAACCCTGTACACACTATTGTTCCGTGTACGAGGCGCGTTTAGCAATTAGTGGATGTAGCAGAACAGAACCATTTTTAAATCGAAATTCCATAACCTATCCGGGTAACATTATTTATGCTCAATATTTTAAAGCAGACAGCAAGCATCTTAGCACTATGGTCAATATAATGCGTACGCGTTCCATTGTTTCTCTCCGTTGAGCTGTCGATCTGGGTTTGTGGATTTTCTTTTAAATTAAACACTTTAAATTTTAACAACAGGACAAAAATATAACTAAAGCATTCTTTTTACTTTGGGATGGTCCCTTCCTTAGTGATTTTCCTCATCATGTTCTAAATATATTTATTGTCTTTGATGGAATCAAAAAAATAAAACACCTTTCGAAACAACTAGCTGACTAGATGTGAAAAAACAATGCCTTCACGATTATGCAGTTAACGAAACTTGTGAGATCCTGCTGGGCTGGGCGGTGAGTGTAACATAAACGATACCGGATAAATTTCACCAAAATTAGATTTTTTAGACTATCCAAATGGACCAGGGAGTCGTAGGTTGAATTTTTTAGGAGCAATGGCTAGGTTTGGTGGCTACAGCATGCGATAAGGTATGTAAGTAAAAGAGAAGCAGTAACACTCCAAGTTAGTTGCACCCAAACTAAGACGATTTCATGTTTTAGATACACGCATAACTTACGAAATTGTCTGAAATTTCATACAGCTACCATCTGCTGCATCGACATCAAAAAAAGATCTTAATTCGTAACTCACATTCTAATTACACGTGTCGCTACACGTAAACCTCGTTTTGCGTCATTGTTTTTTACAAACAGGCTTCGAATATACACACAGAAGGCCTTGCATTATTGACTCCTTTAAGGAGAAATTAATTTTATTTTTTCGGCTGTACTGAAGTTCATATTTCTATCTGGCCAGTATATTCGCAACGACCCACAGTTAATAGCCACATTGCAAAACACTAACCGCACGCTAGGACGTAACCGCGCAGTGTCTCCCGTAATTCACGCTGCANTTTTACTTTGGGATGGTCCCTTCCTTAGTGATTTTCCTCATCATGTTCTAAATATATTTATTGTCTTTGATGGAATCAAAAAAATAAAACACCTTTCGAAACAACTAGCTGACTAGATGTGAAAAAACAATGCCTTCACGATTATGCAGTTAACGAAACTTGTGAGATCCTGCTGGGCTGGGCGGTGAGTGTAACATAAACGATACCGGATAAATTTCACCAAAATTAGATTTTTTAGACTATCCAAATGGACCAGGGAGTCGTAGGTTGAATTTTTTAGGAGCAATGGCTAGGTTTGGTGGCTACAGCATGCGATAAGGTATGTAAGTAAAAGAGAAGCAGTAACACTCCAAGTTAGTTGCACCCAAACTAAGACGATTTCATGTTTTAGATACACGCATAACTTACGAAATTGTCTGAAATTTCATACAGCATCTGCTGCATCGACATCAAAAAAGATCTTTTAATTGGTAACTCACATTTTAATTACACGTGTCGCTACACGTAAACCTCGTTTTGCGTCATTGTTTTTTACAAACAGGCTTCGAATATACACACAGAAGGCCTTGCATTATTGACTCCTTTAAGGAGAAATTAATTTTATTTTTTCGGCTGTACTGAAGTTCATATTTCTATCTGGCCAGTATATTCGCAACGACCCACAGTTAATAGCCACATTGCAAAACACTAACCGCACGCTAGGACGTAACCGCGCAGTGTCTCCCGTAATTCACGCTGCAGGACAGCAGCATGCGTTGTTTAGATCTCGCTTTTAAACGGGCGACGTAATGACATCGGTGTACTTCTTGATTTTGCTGGCAACGCTCATATCGACATACTTATCACCGATCGACACAACCATACCGCCAATCAGCGCTGGGTCAACCTGAGCAGTCAGCTGGATCGTTTGGTTCGGCTTCAGGAATGCCTAAAATAACAAAAGAAGCAATTTACTGGAACAGCTCCCGTTTTGTCATTACCATCATCGCACCTTAAGAGCATTTTCCAGCTGCTTGCGCTGGCCATCATCCAGTGGTTTGGCCGTCTTGACCTCACACACCACCTCACCACGCTCAGCAGCCATGATCAAGCTGAATGCATTGATGATACCGTCCAGACGGCCGAGACGTCCGTTTTCTGCCAGCACAGTCAACAGATTACCGGTGGCAGCGTTGAAATTTACCTTCGCGGCAACATCCTTCAGAGCGGCGGCCTTCACGTTGCGTTTCGTGGTCGGATCACGCAGCAGATCGCGTACCTTCGGATCCGTGCGCATCTGCTTCTGCAGGCCCTTCAGGTCCTTCTCGACCGCATCGAGCGCCTTCGTCTTCGAGGCAGCCGAGTAAAGGGCACAGGCATAGCGACCCTCCAGGCCAAATACCTGTACTGGTGGTTTGACCAGCTGAGCTGCGGCCGAGCTGGTGCTCAGTTGACGGGCCTGTAAATGTTTTTACCGGAGTTAAAATTACATAACCCTCGTATTGTACGTCTGTTTGGCCATCACATAACCTACACAGACTGTTCCAGTGGGTGTGGTGAGATTCGTGCATTGGGCAGAATGCGAACTCAGCACCAATGAAAACCACGAACCACCGTAGTTTGGGAGGGTGGGAAAGTACTTACCAGTACAGTGAATTTTCCGGATGCTGCCATTTTTCCTGTGTCGATGCGGATGGATAAGACAATTTCAAGACGATTGTTTTTGTCAAACTGATTGGAAAAGGGGTTGGACAATTGGTCGTGCCACATTTGACGTAATGTCACTTTGTGTTGACAGTTGGGTGCAACATAAATCGACGCGATAACGGCAGTTACCATAATGATGTGTTTGTCTATTATAATTTGTTTTTAGTTCACTACGTTTGCAACATGTTTTCGTTTAATATTAATTTAATTGTAAGTTTTTGCTGAAGTATTACAGACAGTTTTTTTGTCGTAACTGTAAATCCTAAACTATCTACAAGAAAGTAAATGTCCAAGTTTGCTATAATGAAAGCGCCAGATTTAACAAAAAAGCTCTCTGATCGTGCTTAAATTACCCGCGCGAAAGCATTGCCGACATGCAATGCAGCACCAAGAGATTTTAAATTTGGAGATATTTTTAAAAGTATTTTTAATTGATTTATCTTTTTATTTTTGTTTGATATACAAACAAAGTGCCTTTTTTCTTTTCAACTGGCTTATCTAGATTCCAATTTTGATTGGATGAACTATTTGGGTATGAGCAAACCAAAAAGATCATTCGACTGTGCGCTAATGAGAAAGGCAAAAATTATCACAAAGGATAAACGGTTTATGCGCCTATAGAGACCACTGTAGAAAAATAATAATTATTTTCTTCTTCAACATTTTCAAGGACACGAATAATTAAAGCATTTAGATTACTGGTTCAAGAGCAGTGGAGCAATCAATTTTGTAAGCAAAGTGTTTTTGTTCAATTGGAGCTCAAAATACCCAAAAAAAAAAGTATCATCATGCAAACAATAACCAAACGATCACTAATTAATTTTTAAATGTTTCGAAGACAAGAACAAACCAGTAAACTATCAAAGCTATTATTATGTTTTTGCTTTTTTATTATGAATGTACAGTACCAGTTGTTGTTTTTTTGCATACATTTTTTACCAATACCAGTTTTGTACGAGCAAAACGAATCGCGTCGCTCTGGAATAATCGCTGATTACCAAACGATTCGTTACATACTAATGAAAGAAATGATTCCGTTGCGATCGCCGAAACTATCGCTGAGAGTGAAACCGTTTGCGTATCATTTCACGTTCATGTGGCAACAAATTCAGTTTAGTACGATCCGCTCTGGTTGCAATCGCTTAATACTTAATAATTTACAGCTGACTAAAACGAACGAAAAATAAAAAAAAACTACTAGCAATGCATTCTGTGAGCCTGATCGCAATGTGTATGAGTGAGCTAGCTTCCATAGATGTGTCCTTACAGTACGGTACAAGAAATCTTTGAACATCCACCGGAACGATTCACAATCACGCACGGTTTGATATCATCTAACTGGCTTACAGCACTATCTAACGCTATGCTTGAGTCTTATCACCTATTGATGTTTGTTCTTCACTCGCTACACTCCTGCTCCTGCTGTACCTTCATCATCGTAAGCGATCGACCATTTTGGGATTTTGCATTCAAAGTAGACGTGCAAAATGGTCAACCTTTAAGGTATTAGAAGAAATTTAAAGCAAGTAAAATCCATCGCTAATGCTATTGTAAAGTCAAAGCGGCCACTATAGAAAGTCACTTGTCAATCTTTCAAATCTGCTTTATATTGCGTTCAAACAGGCATTTGTCACTGGCAGCGTCCAGGAAGTAATCAGCGATGAGCTCCACGGGTAGCGTTCCTGGTGGGCTTGATGGGCGATGGGTGATAAAATGGCGCCGTGGTTCCACGTGGACATCCACAGCCAGAGCCGCAAGCCCACGCTGGGGAGCTCAGAACCGATCACAGTAAAAGGGCACCGGTTGTTAGCACCGTTCCCGTCGTGTGCATCTAATTACTACCGAACCCGACGAACGCACGATGCCGCGTGGTCGAGTAGCTGTCCTCCATCGTTTTGTCGATGGTCTGGTAGAAGTCCGGTTTGCCATTGCCGTGCGTGGCCGGTTGCCCGTTCGAGATGTTCTTGTTCGGCACCGATTCGAGGTTACCGTTGGTGAGTGCCATCTGTTCAGCCTTTTCCTTCTTTGCCTGGGTGGAATGTGCGTCAAGGAACAAAGAGAGAGAAAAACGCGTGAGTGAAACATACGATAGGAAAAAAAATGGCACCATCCGAATCCGGATTGGCAACCACTTACCTGTTTTCGCACGGTGTACGCCTGTTTGTAGAAGTTCGAAAACAGGAAGTAGAACATAACGGCATGAGCGCCGATGAAGTAGGCAAACGCGATCGGATAGTTGCACTCGTTCCAGATCAGCAGCTGGAAGGCGTGACCCATCACCAGAATAAACTGGACCTGTGGAAAGTAATGGAATGGAAAATGATGAAGTTGGTAAACTTAGTGACTTGGTACACTTCGTGGCATAAATATATGGTAACTTGTTTATATTTACGAGATATAAAATAAAACAAAATGGTGCGAAATGAAGTAAAAGTGTTGAAATATTATAAAAAAATATGTACAATACAATAAATACAATAAATTAAAGCAACTAAAATCAGAACGGTTGTACAAAAATACCAAAAAATACAATACTTAATGTTTCCAATCGGAATTTTCTTATTGTTATAAGTATATGTGAAAATTTTTAATTCAAAAGTAGTATCTTTCTAATTAATGGAACAACGTAACTGTGTACTATAATATGTTCTTCATGTAACATAACATTATAACATTTTCTTCTGCAATATTTTCTTTTACTGAAAAAAACGAATCGTATTGTTATGCTACGCACTGTACGTATGAACTTACCATCTGGAAAACTGTTAGATATTTCTTCCACCACAGGTACTTCTGTACCTTCGGTCCCATCGCGGCCAACATGTAGTACGTGTACATTACTATATGCACGAGGGTATTCAACAGACCGAAGAAAGAACTGTGTCCACCTGTAAGGTGCCGAAAGAAAACAAGGATAAAAAAAGGAAAACAGTTTAGCTAAAAATCTAAATAATTTCATTGTAAAATTTATATTAAATTTATAAAACTTTTACTTTCAGCTTGTTTTGTTTCTTGCAAATCATGTTATCATGCTAATCTGTGAAAATAGCAACAAAAAAACAATCATAATTGATTGAGACCATTCCTAAACAGGATGAAAATTAATTAACCATCTTCGATGTCATACTTATTTCTTTTTTTTATTGTTTGCATTTAAATGCCATTCCTTGCGAATCAGCATGATGCTGCATCATTGCGGCCGAATAGCAAGTCAATTAGCTAGCAGACTCCGAAAAAAAAACACTCCAACCGGCCTAGCCACATTGTCTGCCTTCGCTTGATTTCGTCGTCCAAGTGTCAGTGTGGGAAGAAAGGAGGTTGTAAATTGAAAATAAATACCACCCTGCCACCATTTGGTCACAAAGGCACAACGTACGGTAGCCGATGTGACACGGGTGAGCGAACTGACTGCTGAAGTGACACATTAAATCTTTGTCGACTAAATGGGGCGTTACTCACAGTGACCTATGGGAGTGAGACCCGCAACGAAGCGCGGCATTGTAATGATAAATGTGGATGTATGTATATATATATATTTGTCATAAAATGTTGTCACTAGGCGTTGGCCCCGTGGCTCAACGTTAGCGTTGATGATTTGGTTCGCGCGCAAAAAAAAACGAAGAAAAAATCATTTCTTCAACACTCCCCGGAGATTGTGTAAGGTGTCTGAGAAACACCTGGCTGCGTGCCGCTGGTTCGTAATCAATACGTCGCAAAAGCGTGAAAAGCAACGGCACAGCAATAGAGGGCGTCCGGGTCGTCGGGCCACCCTCATCTGTAGCTTGTCATGTTGTGCAAAACAAAAGACCCAAAGTGCAAAAACAGTGTCCCCAAAAAGAAAACCGTTTCACGTTTCACCACCACGTTGATGTCTAGTTGGTGCTAGTCCAATACTAACCTGGCGTAAACTTAACTCCCCACCAAACGGATGCAGGCATGATGCCGTGATGGATGACGTGCAGGGTCGACACCTGATCGTACCGTTTGCGCATCACGAAGAAAATCGTATCGAAGAACTCGGTAAACTTGGAGAAGTAGTACCACCAGCAACCGGATGCCATCTGTATGGGGCAAAGCAAACGGGAATAGTGAACCCAAAATTAGTATAAGAAACCGGAAACGGGGCAAACCGCCCCGGAGACCCAAACCCAGAACAAGCCCCATTTACTTACTCTCATGGCCATCGGTGAGCGGGAGTAATCGACCGGCTGGCAGCGCAGACTGTACCCGGCGAGCCATCCGGAAATGCATGCCTACGGGAATCGGAACGGAGAGGATTGTTTTTTAGTTATGTTTTGCTTGGTTAAAAAGTGAAAGGTATCGCTTCTGCGGGGTCAACGAAACTGGTCAACCTTACGCAGATGTTACGATCTCGAACCTCGTTCTTACCTCGTAAAACAGCCACGTACTGAATAGCACCTGCAGGAAGTTGTACACGATCAGCACCTTCCGCAGCTCGAAGGGTTTCCTGTTTTCCATCAGCTTGGGACCAAGAACCTACATGGGAAATAGGGAATACAAAGCAAAACGTTAGTAATGGTGCATCCTTGAAGAAGGAAAACCGCCATCATGCGAATGGATAGGTCTTCAAAGGTGTCGTTGCCCTTTTCGTTGCAATTAAGCATGGATTCTAGCAAACGAGTCCATCGCATGGATCGTATCGTATACGTTCGCGATCAGGTTAACGAACCTGTGGCGGGTGAATGGCTAACAAAACCGTTTATTTATATCGGATGCATGTTGAAATAGTAATGGTTTTGTGAGTAGAAATAAGGGATTCCTATAGGGTGAGAATATGATTGAAAGGACAGGCTGCAAGGTCATTGGGAGATCTTTGTTCTTTCGCATTCAGAATCAGGTTTCTGTCTATCTGATTGGAAACAGTTATTGGGAAAGCAGTTTATCTTCTGTAGCAGTAGGCTAGCTTGCCTAACCTTAAGTAAACTCTGACGACTGATGTACTACGAACGATTCGTACGATTTAATTTTATTGGTAAAGGTTTTCCTTCTCAAATATGTTTTGAATTTCTTCCGAATGCTGTAAGAGCAATCTTTTATCAATATTTAAATTTCAACTCAATGTCTTTCCTTTTAGTACAGTAATTTACTCAACATACTTCTTCAATTGTTTGCTAATAAATTACTAGTTAAGCAAGCAATTACCGCCGTAATACATTGAATTTATTATGATTTTTATTTCCGTCTTGCTAGACAATTCTAGAGACCGGTTAAGCAGTAAAGTCGGTAATGTGTGGCTCTAGTTTATGGCTTGAGCGACAGAATCGAAACTTCCCGTAGAACAAAATCCCTATTGAGCTTTAAGAGCTACCCAACAGGGTTTAAATTGTATTAACGACTACCCTTGTCGAACACAGAAAGAATAAAATAATCTTTTATATATGATACAGTGAGTAATATAACCATCAGATTACTGACTTGTAGTTGTACTAACTTATAGCTTATAAGATAAAATTTAAAAGATAGATAAATGGTATAAAATTAAAGAATGTTTAAACATACAAGCTTGAAAGTTTTAAAACATTCATAAAGCATTGAAACATATAATTTGAATATTCTAGATTTCTAAAACTCACTCTTAATTTTCAACAAATTTAAAATAATTATATGAGTTGAAGACAGGATGTTTCGTAGGTTTATGTTTCAATGGTTTTAAGTTAAATTGAACATTTTTCGACGGGTCGAAAAAAGATCTATTTGTATATGTGAAACATATTTAAAATATCACGAAAATAGATAATCACAAATGTATGCAACACCATTTGCATCTTCCTCTGTAATTTCATCTTTCATTCTCGAAAACATGATGAATAGTCGTACATTTGTAATCTTCATTTGAAAAAGTCCTACTAGAGATAATACTATACTGTCACTAAAAATATTGCAACCACTGTATCAAGCTGCAACAACACAAATCCTTGCAGCTGCAAGCCTTTTTGTTAAGCAAGAGTTTTCCGTGTTTGTTATTTTTACGGAAATCAGCAGAATTTGATCAACAGCTGTGCATTGTGCACACTAAGACAAATTGCATAAACCGTTATACAAAAACCGTTATGATTCGTGGATTTTAACGTCCGTCGGAAATGCCATCCCACCCTCACCGTACCGTTATCGGTTGAAAGATTTTTTGGGGGATGTAAACAAAAAAAAAATAACAAACCAAGAAAACAACCCCGCTCGGTCACACACAGACAATTGGCCGTCACTGCATCCCAACACGATCGAGCCGCGGCTGAATGTTGCGTGTGTGAGGCACATCAAACGCATCATGTTGCAACCGTCCGCCGGTTGCATATGGCCATCGAATGACATTGAACTTGGCCACTAGGGGGAGGGTTTCTTTTCACCCGTGCACCACACTGGCATGAAAGTCAAAAAAAATGTTTGTCACGTTTCAATTTACACGTCCTCACTACGGCACGGTGAGTTCAGCCGGGCGTGAGGGAATCGGCCTTATTTTTCCACCGTAAACGATACGGTAAATATGAAATCATCAAAGGTTAATGTGATAAACTCAACGCGGATGGTGAGGTAAAGGAAACCGGAGTTTTGCTGAGAGAAGAAAAAAGAAACAAAAACAATCCGCTCAAAAGATCCGTTGACCGCGATCACGATCGATCGGGCGCGGGATGTTTCTCGAACCGTGCATACGTTCACTTGTTTTTTTTTGTTTTATTTCGTGGTTTGCTATTCTGCAAGGTCAGTGCAGTGCTATCGGTGAAGGGAGTAGGGTGTTTGAGTTACCGCTAAAACTTCCCCCATAGCCACCACACTCCTTGCCGGTGTCCAGCAGCTGTTGCTAGCCTGATATGAGGTTTGGTCAGTTTTGTTTTCTTCACTTCAAAAGTAAATGCAGCAGGACAGTGCATCTCGCAAACTGAAGGACTTTTGCTTCGCTTTACTCTATTCTACTGCGCTGCAAGAAGATTTATGATGTTTTGTTTACATCGAAAGTAATACAATGACCTTTTGCCACGGTCGGCACTGACGGTAAAGTAGAATTTCTCATGGCTTATCATGGCACGTCTAGGATGCTATTGTTTGACAATAGGAGCATCATCGGGAACAATTTCAAGTTATTTGTTTATGTGTATATATAGGAAAAAATG